>JAKWJA010002452.1:0-19570 GCA_027704765.1 Solanum habrochaites | reverse complement strand
TATTGAGTTTCACGATAAATATACTCCACTTTAACTAGTCATAGGCAAGTACGAACTGATCTGTCACTGTTCAGTTTTTGTTGGTATTCCTGAGAGGGAGCATTAAAGATGGATAATTTTTCTTGTTTAATCTTTGAGTAAGAAATTGTTTACTTCTCTTCCTCAGTGTCAAAATTAGATCAGGTTCTGGAATCTTCTCTGGCCATAAGTGAATGTATAATACTTCTCAGAGCTTATTTGTTAACATGTTTCCCAACTAGCATATATAACAGATTATTTTCCTTTTCATTATCATCCTTTTGTTTCCCCAGTTCTCTTTTCTACTTTTGCTACACGTTATTTTCTCCACTCAACTTTCAACAAAAGGACAAGTCTTGATTTGATGTCAGTTCACCACATTACAAACTCTTCATTCATGCATTTTTGTGCTATTCTTCTTGGTAGAGAAGGTTTTCGTTCCGTCGTGCTTTTCTTTTCTTGAAGAGTTCCTTGAAATTCTTGCTATCTTGGATAGATAATCATCAATAGATCAGATTAATTATTCTCATCAGGTTGCCTTGAGAGCAAGGACTCTTATCTTTATTTCCTCACTTCGTTGGCCACTTTCGACATTCATCTCATTTATGTTTTTAGATTTTCTTTACAATCTCATGAAAGTCATATGTTTTAAGCCTTTTGCCCCTCTTATAGAAGTAACTTGATTTTCATGATCTAGGTAGATTTGAGAACCTTATCTACATGTTCTTGTAGTGTATTACTAAGGAGATTAAATAGTTTACCACTCTGGTGAAATGTAGTGATCACATCCTAAGTCACTTCCATTTGCATATCAAGGACCAAGTTCTGCCATAGTCTGCGAGTTGGAAATCGAACTTGGGTAGTCCCTCTGTGCGTTTAGAAGTGTATCACGTATTTGTTAAGCAGTAGTACATCGGAGGTGTGGTTTAACTCTTAAGGTCCGAGTCAACATATGAGAATGCATTAAGCCTTGTCAATCTTTCCTAGCATCTTGTAGTCAGCTTATCCGTATAGAGCCTTAGGTTTAGAAATGTCCTTTCCTTCGTTGTCCTTGATTGTAGGCATTAAATGTCCATTAGTAACTGTCACGTGTAGTTCATAGTCCTCAACTTGAATGAAGTCCTCCATTCTTTTCTTCCACTAAGAGTAATATTTTTTCCAATTAAATAAGGGTGGCCTATTTATGTGTTCTCCTTGACCGTGTCCAAGAGGACGTGCAGAATTCATAGTGTTCTGACCTTGACTTATTAGGCTCTTTATTGAGATATCCAGCTCTGAGAATAATTGTGGAATTATGACATAGATAATTCTCTCGGACATGTTCCTTAGAATATTCATTATTAAAATATAAGTCCTTTTGTATTGCACCACACAGCCTTCACTATTCAAACTTTTATCAACACAATAAAAACTTTCAAACTATAAAATAATTAAATATTTAATGTACGCCTATGAAATTATAGAATCCAATTTATCCAACATCTTAAGTTTGCCCCCACTGCAAAAAACCCAAAACACTAAATTTCATAGGAAATGAATTGCAACAACTTAACGAAAGACCAAATTAAAAAAATAGGATTATTCAATTAGTCTTGCAGCACTTCAACAACAATTCACTTTGACTCTCTCACATAAGCCTATGTTTTACTAGTATCGCCTATGTGTGCACAACCTTCTTTGGAGAAAAACCATGATCTGTTTATAGATACAATAGTACCTTCCAACTTCAAACTCTACTTATAACTCCTACTGTTCCATTCTACCTTTGGAATGCTTGTGTGGTACCTTTTCCTCAGGATATTGGAGTACTGTATTTTTCCACCATCTCAACATTATTATTTGCACTATGTTCCAATTTGTATTTTGTCTTTGCCGATCATGTTTGTGGAATCGTTGCTTTCACCTTTCACTATTCAAAAACCTATCGCTACCTAACAATGTGAATAAGATCTAGCAGTACGGATTTGAATGTTCATTGAATTTTTGATAGTCGTGGATCTTGTAAACACAAATGATTAAGTTTGTTTGTTTAAATATTTCATTGTGCATATGAAATGTACAGTGTACTCAATAAAATATAAAATCTCAGTTACGACAAAATAATTTTTTGATAGAAAACTAAATTTAGAAAAAGACCGAGAGTTAGATGAAACATTGGATATCGAAACTACAAATAAACCTAATAGTAATATAAAATAATAGACCACAACAAGGATAACATTGATTTTTTAAAGAATTACGATCATGTGATCCAAAACTCTCAAATAACGACGAAGGCTAAGTAGCTTTGTCAACAATTGTGTGTTATATTCAGATATGTTCGAACTTGGAAACTTGGATAGATGAAAAATAAAAACCAATATTAGGGAAAAATACGTAGTTTTCATAAGATAATACATAGGTAGAAGAAGTCTTTTGCCTCAAACTAGTTATTTAGG
Source organism: Solanum habrochaites (assembly GCA_027704765.1). Lineage (NCBI taxonomy): Eukaryota > Viridiplantae > Streptophyta > Magnoliopsida > Solanales > Solanaceae > Solanum > Solanum habrochaites. The sequence goes on along the minus strand of JAKWJA010002452.1, from coordinate 17,114 downwards.
CATCAATGAGACTAGAAGAGCGAATTACATTGCAATTCACAACACACCTCTAGGAAAAAGGAGTAAAAAACTTGATACGTGGTTGAGAGAAAAGTAAGTGGTTGAAGGAATAAACGAGCCATAGAACGGTGCTAAGATTTGTTATGATCTGATTTTTTCAGATTTGTTAAACTATTCAGGAGGTTCAAAGGAATGAAAACAATGCACTTTAATGGGTTGAATTGGACTTATACTAACATTCACGATTCTTTGACATTGAAAAATAGTTTTTGTATTTATCCAATTAAGAGCTATATTTTCTGGAGTTCATAGGAACTTCGAAATAGATTCATTGGATAAAATTGCTTTTTTTTCTTACGCTATTTTTGTAGATGGATATTGGAGGAACAGTTGTCGACAAGCAAACACCGGAATGTAACCAAAGCTGCACAGAGGAAATATCCAAAGTTGAAGTATGAGAAAACTACAGCAGATTGAGTATTATTTCCGATGGGACTTGTGTACGTATTAAGGGAATCTATTTCAATCGTTTTGTTAAACCAGCTGGAGCCTTGGCTAATGAGAAGTGCACTACTCTTATAATACTATTTTGCAGCAATATGTATAGTATGGATTTTTTAATCCTGGATTTCGTTAGTTTTTAATTTTTGCAGTAGCTTCCGGTAACATCACCAATTTTAAAATTTGTATAATGCAGGTTTTATGCTTCTATTTCAGCTTCTGAAGGCTATCGGTGCCAACAATGTGTTCGTTGTTATGACAAGCCATGGAGGTACTGGAAGCTGTTCCAGTTAGTGTTATGACGAGCCATGGAGGGTACTGGAAACGAGTTCCTGAACGTTAGAGAGCGAATGTTTGTTGACTTCAAGGTAAAAGTAAATCGATTATTACTTACATATATATTAGTGATGTAATATTGTTTAAATAAAACCTTATTAGTTGGAAAACATTTTACATCACAAACATTGAAATTAATATGCAGATGAAGTGGACATTGTCTCCGATGCCTGAGAATAGCTAGGAGAAATTTTTTCAGAAATGTTATCGTAGGTTGAGTGATTGCTGTGGGATGCCCGAAAACTGATCAGCAGGCCATCATGGATTAGTGAAGATATATGGAAACATGAACGAGATTGGGACCTCTGAAAACAGTTCAAAAATGAACACACTCAAAACAGGGAAGCTCAAACTCAGTTTCTACCCAGTTCTCCTCAGCATTCTCATAAGGAAGAATAAGGTAAATTTAAGATATATTACATTTCAAAACTATGTAGTACAGCAAGGGGGATATGTCGATGGTAGTATCTCCTACAAATAGGTTTTTGGTTATTGCCATGATAGTGTATTTAAGTATTGTACAATTTGTACATGATTTTTATGTTATGTTACTTGGTTATGCGTCAGCATATCTTTATAGACCATAATTGTCGTTATACACTTATCATGTGTATCTTACCTACTTTTATATTCTATACTAATATATAACCTTTCTGCAATATTTTAATAATATAGGTTCCAACACTCAATATCCAGCTTAGCAGTACGCTATTATACTATCTTCGGTCAGGCATACATCCGAGTTGTGAGTCTCGTCTTTTTCGAGGCCAACAATTATATCTCTTTTGTCCTTACCTTAATTTCAATATTTGGTTAGTAGTGGGTTGTCTAGTATCTATTTAGTAGAGCTTTTAAGACAAGACAGTGACCAACTCACTATATGTAACTCAGTTATTCGGTACAGATATTTCTATCTCCTTTTAGTTTGGCATGAATTATCGTTACCACACACACACACACACAAACATATATACATATAATATATAAAGCTAGTCACGATGTTGGCATTGGGTTCAGTGTCCGCTCAATTAGTAAATGTCACGAATAGCGGCATCTTGCATCATGACACTGATTCTTAAAAATTACTTGTTGTCACTAGTATATCCAAAGTTACTATAAAGTTAGTGCTCTTATTAGAAATAGAAAATTTTTTGGAGATTATTGTCCGACCCAAAACGGAGCCACACCCCGAGTGGCAACCCCACATTATCTTACTAGGTGAGCGAACCAACAAATTCTAAAACCCAAATTTCAACCATAATAAACAAAAGATATGCAGAAATGACTAAATCGTAGTAATATAACCAATGAAAACAAGCTTCTAAAGTTTATCACTATCATCCCAAAAATTGGAAGTCATCACACCAAGAACATCTATCTCAAATTTCTAAATTAAGAGTCATAAGAAGCTAAAATAAAGTAAAAGGAAAGTCTGTCCGAACTTCAAAGACATCAAGACGTGAAGAGAAGTAATCCAGCAGAGCTAGGTTAATAGCTGCACCCTGAAAATCGGAACGTGATAAAGACGGCTAGAGTTGCGGCGAGTTCGAAGTTGTTGGTGCGTTGCTGCACATCCACAAAAATTCACAAGAAGAAAATCAAGTAGGGTCAATACACGGAACACGTAATGAGTCAGGTATCATGGCCACCACAAAATAGAAAGCTAGATATATTCAAGTAACATTATAAAATCAACTACAATACTCAAGGAGGTGAAAACAACAAGTACAAGAACCATGGGCAAAACATAAAAGCGCACCTATGAGAGACTCCGCTCATACCATATGTATTGGGACATAGGTGCTTTAATTGCGTATATTAACATGGCTTCAAGATTAATTCTCTTAATTTTATGGTCGGAACGTGACAATCCTATCCCCTAATTGACGTGTCTGATAACGTGACCCGATCCCCTAATTCTACGTGTCGGAAAGTGAAACCGATCCCTAATACTACGGGGTCGGAACGTGTTCACCACGATCCCATAATAGAGGTCGGAACGTGGACACCCGAAACCCTATACTACGTAGTGGATGGACACTGATCCCCTACTACTACGTGTATGGAACGGGACACCCGATCCCCTAATACTCACGTGTCGGAACGTGACACCGATCCCCTAATTATCATTAATTTATTTCATCAAGTGTCGTTATGGCCAAGGAGTATATTAACAGAAGGATTCAGATTAAAAGAGTTCAACAGTGAATCAATCATTCTAATCCTTCACATTAACCCAATTACAACATTACAAAAACCACAATCAAGCATATAAAAGACTTTACAAAACACCCAATACATATCATATCGCTATTCGAGTTTAATACTAATAGCATTTTTAAACCATAACCTCCTCACACCAGAAGAATTGCGATTCAAAAAAGTTACATTCTCATGCCTTTCGCTTTCCTCTTAGCTATCCTCTTTTTTCACTCGTTACTCCCTATCTTCTATTCTTTTATTTTTCCTCTCCAATTCTTTTCTTTTTATCCTAATTTATCAAATAATCAATTATAAAGATGATAAAGTAACCCACAGTTATTTCAAGGTACTATTTTAACCCACCAGTAAAGACTTATAAACTTACACCCACCTAATTTTAAAAAGTTTGTCATGACAGAGTCAATACAAGCCCCCTTAAAACTCGTTAGCAGAATTCCGACCCAATCGAGGTTACGCGACTGTGACGGCCCGTCGTGTCTGTGCCGGTCCGTCCTGCATGTATGCACCAAGTTCAGGAATTAAATGGCAGTAAAGGGTTTTGTGCCGGTCCGTCGTCTCTTCGACGGTCCGTGCTGTAGTTCCTTAGGGAGTTCAGAGTGTCGCTCCCAGTACCTAGATTTCAGAGTTGAAGTTTTTGGCCAAGAAGACGATCGACGGACGTTGTGCTATGGACGGTCCATCCTACTTGTCGTCGAGGGCAATGAGGAGAGCAACAGGAAAATTACACATGTGTGGGACGACGGGGTCCATGACGGTCCGTCATGGCCATTAGGGTTCGTCGCGTGATCCGTCGACCCAGTCAGTTTTTATCACAAATGATTCTACTGCCCGAAACGACTAAACAGGTCGTTACATTTATTAAATTATATAATATGATATTTAATATCTTCGATTAAGCATTCTCATATTTCCAATCTAAAGGGGGTAAAGATTATGATAAAACACAATTTATATCCATATTCCATCATAAGAGAATTAATCACCAATTGTATTACCCTTATAATCCCCCAAAATAAATGGTCATGCTAAGCACAAACATCACCACCTCAATAATTTCATTTGATGCTTACTTTCCAGGAACTAGCCCTTGCATCATTTTGGCCTAAAGCTCTAGTTTACGCAACTTAAATCATTAAAGGATCCAATGTGAAAATTTGAAGTTCCGCACCATTTCAGTTTATTCGAAAAGAGTTGTATTTATGGCTTATCGATTTGCTCTAATCGTTTCCATTGCATTATACTACATTTCACATATTGTTTTCCAGCTATATGATTTTTTTAGTAAGCGAAGTTTTCTAAAAAATATCTCAGCCTATTGTGAATGTTGGCACAAATAAAAGTATGTTATTGTAAACTATATCTCACCAAGCGATGGCTACCCCATTGAGTAACTAGGAGCTTAGGATATGAGTGAACCCAAGCTAACTCTATGTCTAGCATATATAAAGCATATTGAGAGTAATTGACTAAGACATGTACTCTATGGAACCTAAAACAATGGATTATTGAAAGTGGGGAATACTCTACTAGTATGAAGGTATTAAACATACAAAGAGTTGAATAACAACTGAAATATTTAACTTCACAATTCAAGTTGATTCTACTAATATGTTTGAAAAGCATCTAACTGAGTTGAATTGCTGGGACATGTACCCCATCTAATTCTAACAAAACTGAAAACTAAATAAAAAGACTAAGCTTACAAGCATGTCTATTGTCCTCGAAATATGATGACTCATCACTGAAGAAGTTGCTGAAATGAGAACCAAGAATCGATCTACTCGCAATTTGGATGCTGAGTTCTAGAACTTACATCATGAAAGGTGTAACAAGACGTATCTAAAACACACCAGAAATCAGCTTTTTAGAAATTGAAGGTGCAGCCCGACAGCTTACCACGAGGACCGTAGTCTATTAGGGCCCGACTTGAATCCATGGGTGAGTTGAATCCCCCCCAAGAACAACTCAGCCCGAAAATTTAAACTAAGTGCTCAAACAAGGATGGACCTAGGGTTCGTAGTCAGACTAGGGTCGGAGTCATGTTTATTGATCAAGACCCCATGTACCACTCTCTGACAAGAACCACGATTGACCGGTACGGTCCATTAGATGGAACAAAAACCTACGGATTAGGTATGACCGTAGGTTAAAATTAGACATAAATAAAGTGGAAAAATGCATTCGGGTCAATTTAATGATATAAATCTTAGCAACAAAATGAATTAGGTGTCCTATTACCTATTAAAATGAAGATAAGGAATTAGATTTCCATATCCACCGAGTTTAATCAGCAACCTTAGTAAAATGTTATGCCCGTTTTTGTAAAGTCAGTCCAGGTCGTCGTTTAGTCTGACAATAATTAACTCAGGGGTATTTTGGTCTTTTCCTACTTTTTTTAAACCTAAGATATGTCCTTCTTACCCTAAATCATAAGATTTTAGTCTGTTTAAGCCTAAAAACATAATTAGAACTTACCTAAGTTAAACCATTAATAAAAAACATAGAAAATTAGAAGTAAGAAAGGAGAAAAAGGACAAGAACCCTGGTTCAAGAACGCATCAAGGTTCTATCACTTCAAGCCTCAAAATCAAAATATTTCTCGTGGATTTTATCACTAGGTATGTGAGATTTTACTAGTGGGTTCCTTTCACCCATTGGGTCCCTAGTTTCCAGTCAGATTCTTGATGTCAAATCTCATGCTTAGACTAGAATTCTAGAATTTAAACAAGTTAAGAATTGATAGTTATATAATTCAAAATCAGATTAACATGGTATTACTCAGATTATGGCACAAAAATTCAGAAACCTAGATATGTATTTTCTACGTTGTGGGTATTGTAGGGTAACAAAAATTATCTGTATATTTGCCTCAAACCTTATGTATCTGTTGATGTAATATGGAATAAAAAGTTTGGAGCTTTGGAAAAATTCTACTTCTTAGTGTGTTCTTATTCTTTTATTCGAAAGCATGTGAAAAAATATTATCTAATGTATTAGAAATAATGTAGAAAATAAACTAATGGAAGGGGGTTTGGTCCGCTTTAAGGGGTGAGGAGGGGGATACAAAGATGAGGAAGGATGAGGTCTGTTAGAGGGTGAAGAGTACATAATCAATATGAAATACACTTGTTTCACCGCATACAGGAGCGATTTTTCTCTTTCTTTTCTTTCACTCTAAGGACCCTTCTTCCAAATCCTTCTTATCCAACAAATTGTTTTCACTCGGTGATCTGAGCCTCATTGGAGTACTGTATTATCTCCACCATCTCAACATTAGCTTTTTCACTATGTCTTTGTATTTGTCTTTTCCGATCAGTGTTGTGGAACTCGTTGCTTGTCCATTTCACTATTCAAAACTATCGCGACCTTAACAATGTGAATTAAGATCTATGATGTACGGATTTGAATGTTCCATTTGAAATTTTTCAGATAGTCTGTGGATCTCACACAAATGATTAAGTTTGTTTGATTTTAAATTCTCAGGGGCATAGGAAATTAAAGTAGTATCATAAATTTATCAATCTCATTTCAGCAAATAATTTTTTATTGATGAACCTATTATAAAACCTATATTTTAGATAAAACTTATTTATCATATAAATACAAATAGAACCGATATATTAATTACAAAAAACCACATCAAGGATACATGAATTTTTGTAAAGAATTACGCTCAGGTCGATCAAATCTCCAAAATAACTCGAAGGCTAAAGTTAGCTTTGCACCATTTTTTGATTGTATATTCAATATACTTGAACTTGTAACATGATCCGTTAAAATAAACACTAATTAGGGAAAAAAAAAGAAAATACTTAGTTGTTCATAAGAAGTAATTACATATGGTAGGCAGTCTTTGCTCAAACTAGTATTTTTAGTCATCATGAGACTGCAAGAGAGAATTACATGAATTCACCATATCAGAAAAAGAGAGTAAAAAAGATACTTGGTTGAGAAGCAAAAGTAATGTGGGAAGAATAACGAGCCTTCGAACGAGTCGATTTTGTTATAGATCTTTATTCTTTCCCCAAAATTTGTTAAGACTTATTCAGAGGTTCAAAGGAATGAAAACAAATTGCCCTTAAATGGGTTGAATGTAATAATAAAGATTTCAGATTCGTTATCAATTGAACATGTGTTTGTATTTATATCATTCAAACTCTATTTTTCTGGAGTTATAGACTTCGAAATAGATTCACTGGAAAAGCTGCGTTTTGTTGTCTTACGCCTCATTTTTTATACCCCTGGCTATTGGGTAATATCACCCCACCCGCAACAGCAACCCAGCCTCATAAAACAGCTTCTGCACAGAGGCAACATCCGCCAATGTTGGAAAGTATGAGATGAACTCCAGATTGAGTATTATCCGATGGAATTGTGGTAAGTATTAAATGTAAAATCTTTTTAATCGTTTTGTTATAACGGAATCCTTGTGCAGAAATGAGAGAGTGCACTACTATAACTACTTATCGCAATATTATATTTGAATTTTTTTATCCGTGTTTCGTTTGTTTTGACTTTTGCAGCTAGCTTCGGTAACATCAACAATTTTAATATAATGCGGGTTTTATCCTTCTAGTCAGCTTGTAATGCTATGTTCATCATTGTGTGCGTAATTTACAGAGCCATGGAGGTACTGGAAAGATGGTTCCCTTGAACATTAGAGATAGAATGTTTGCTGACTTTAAGGTAACAAGTAATCGATAATCTACTGAAGTATTTACTTTCCTTGGTCTCAAACAAGTAAATCAATCTAGATGCATTACATATATTTATGTAAATATTGTTTAAAAACAACTTTATCTATGTTGGCATTTAATTACATCTAAAATTACATTATTGCAGAATGAAGTGTACATGGTCTCCTCGGCATGAGACTAAGATCGCGAAATTTTTTTCAAAATAATGTTCTCGTCAGGTTGAGTGATCCTTGCTGTGTATGCCCCGAAACAGATCAGAGGCCATCATGGACTTAGTGAAGATTATGGAAAACATTGAATGACATTGCCTCTGAAAAGTTCAAAAAGAACACACTCAAAAAGTAAGCTGCAACATCAGTTCTACCCATTTCTCCAGCCTGTCATAGAAAAATAGTATATTTAGATTACACCTCCAAAATCCATGTAGTACCTCACATGGTTCTATTCGATTTCAGTATCCTCCTCAATGTACTTTTGTTTCATTGTTGGCAATGATACGTCGTATTTAAATTTCAAATATTTTAACCCTTCGAAAATATTTTATGTTATTTTACTTGTGTTATTGTGTAACTATCTTATAGATCCATCCATGTTAGTTATACAACTTATCATGGTTAGCTTACCTCCTGTTATAATCATAGTACTAACTATATACTACTTTCTGCCAATATTGTTAATATATAGAGTTCCAACACTCAAATATCCGTTGCATGTTAATTAGTATACTATCTCCGGTGACAACATTCACTTTTTTGAGTCTCATCTTTTGGAGGACAACTATTATATCTCCTTCAGTCCTTTACTTTCATTTCTAATAGTTTGAGTTAGCTAATGGGTTTTCCTATTATCTCATCTTAGTAGAGCTTTATAGACAAGACCGTTGCAAATTCAACTATATGTCTCAGTTTTCGTAATACAATTTGTCGATACTCCTTTATTTGGTCCTTCATTATTTACTATATATATATATATATTATATCCTGGATATATATATATATATCAAGATATATATAATATATCTATATATACAATGCTAGCACGATGTTTCCGCCGGGTGTCATGTGTGATACATCACATGCACGACTACGGCAAATCTTAGTCATGACAATTTCTTCAAAATTACTTGTGTCCTTATATATCCACAAATTCTATACGTTGAGTCCTCTTTATGCGACATGGAATTGTTTGGAAGATTTATTAAAGTAAAGATAATATGTATTTATTATCTTCGATTCAACATGCTCATTTTCAACATCTAAGGGCGTAAAGATTATATAAAACACAATTATACTCATAATTCCATCATAGCTGAATTAACACCAATGGTATTACCTTATAAGTCCCACAAAATAATGGTCAGGCTAAGACACAACATCAACCACCTCAATATTTCATTTGATGCTACTTTCCAGGAACTAAGCCCTTGCATCATTTTGGCCTAACCTGTTTACGCAACCCCTTTTTAATCCTTACAGATCCAATGTCCAAAATTTGATGTTTCTCCGCACCATTTTCAATGTTTATTTCGAAGATCTTTTTATTTCTGCCTTATCTAATTTGCTCTAATCGGTCCATGCATTATACTACAGTTCACTTATGTTTTCCAGCTATCTTGATTGTTTTATGTAGCAAAGTTTAAAATATCTCATCCGATTTGAAAGTTGCACAAATAATTATTGTATTGTAACGATATTCACAAAAGCAAGGCTCTAACCCTTGACGTAACGTAGACGTAGGATCTGAGTGAACCCAGCTAATTATAATGTCTAGCTATATAACGAATTGTTTGAGAGTAATTGCTAAGAACGTCCTCTATGGTACTAAAACATGTTCTTGAAAGTGGGGAAATACTCCTACTAGTATGGGTATTAAACAGACAACGTTGGAAACATTGTAATATTTAACTTCACAATTCAAGTTTATTCTACGGAATATGTTTGAAAAGCATCTAACTTAGTTGAATTGCTTGGGACTGTACCCATCTAATCTAGACAAAACTGAAACTAAATAAAACTACTTACAAGCTGTCACTATTTTCCTCGAATTGAGACTCATACCTGAAGAGTTCTGAATCGAGAACCAGAATCAATCTACTCACAATTTGATGCTGAGTTCTAAGACTTACAATCATAAGTTGGTAACAAGATGTATCTAAAACACAGGACTCAGCTTTGTAGAAATGCAGGTGCACCGCAGTTACCATCGACAGACCGTATTCTGATCTAGGCCCGTACTGTGCATCCATCGTTTTAAGTATGAATCCCCCCAAGAAAAACTCAGCCAGAAATTAACTAATGTCCAACAACGGATGGACCTAGAGTGTTCGTAGGTCAGACTCAAGGTTCGTATTCATATGTTTATTGATCACGACCCATTATACCCGACTCTCCTGCCAAACCACGATTGACCGGTACGGTCGTAATGCCACTGATAGGTTATGGTCTAGGTGAAAATTAGCACATAATAAGGGAAATGCAGTCGGGTCAATTTTTAATCTGATCATAATCTTGCACACAAATGAATTAGGTGTCCCTATACCTATTGAAATGATAGATAGTGGTGGAGGCTATCTTTCCATATCACCGAGTTTAATTAGACCTCGCGAGTAAATTTTATGCGGTTTTAGTAAAGTCAGTTTTGGTCGCTTTAGTTGACAACAATTAACTGCACGGGTCTTTTGGTCTTTTTCGCTACTTTTTTAAACCTAAGATATGTCCTTTGTTACCCTGAATCCCTAAGATTTAGTCTATTTAAGCGTAAAACATACTTAGAACTTACCTAGTTAAATAATTAAATAAAAACATAGATATTAGGAAGTAAGAACAGGAGAAAAGAGGAACAAAGACCCTAGTTCAGAACGCAGCAAGGTTCGATACTCAAGCCTCAAATCGCAATATTTTCCGTAGGATTTATCACTAACTATATGAAATTTTTACTAAGTGGGTTCCTTTCAACCCATTGGGTCCTAGTTTCAAGTCAATTCTTGACTTTCCATATCATGATTAACTCGGATTTCTGATACGTCAACAAAGTTAATGAACTTTATTAGGTATATAATCCAAATCAGATTAACAATTTATTACTCAGATTATTGCTGAATTTCAGACCCAGTTATTATTTCTAATTTGTGGTTTTAATTGTAAGGGTGGTACAAATATTATCCTGTGTAATTTGGGCCTCTACCTTCTGTCATCTTTTATGATTATTATAACTAATTTTGGAGCTTGTGACTATTATTCTATCTTAGGTGGTGTTCTAAACCGACAAAAAATACGCGGTCACTTACTTCATTTTCTTTTATTCGAGACATGTGGAAAATATGATCCTAATGTTACTTAGTAAATAATGTAGAATACGAATGGCTGGGTGGGGTCCGCTTAGGGGGTGAGGATGGGATACAAATAATAGGACAGTGAGGTTTGTTAAGGGTGAGAGACCTAATCAATATGAAATACCACTTGTAGTACCAGCCGCCATACAGTAGAGGAGTGTTTTCTCTTCTCTTTCTTTTCATCTCTAAGGACCCTTCTTTCTAAAATCATCCTTACAATTTTTTTTAGTTACCCTCTCGTCTGGAGCCTACATTGGAGAACGGCAGACCCTAATTCAGGGGAGTTCCTCCCGTCGAGATGTTCTGCATACGCGTGCTGATTCAAAAATTGGTATTCAAGGAAGAGCATTCATCCCAATTGCCTATAATCGGAAGTTGGATGACATAATATATATCGAATATGAAAAAGTTTAAAATAGTTGGTGAAAATGTTTTCTTCCGATGTAACAAGATAATCTCTTTTTTTTGAGTGTCTTACCTAAACTATACATATTGTTAGAGAAACACCCTCAAGGTTGTGTGGTAATACCTAATCTCTTTTTTATTTAAAAATAAACCTTGTCCATGAGATTCCCTATGATAAAACATTTAACCTTGTATAAATAATTCAACTATTTAATATTTGTTAAAAAGTCAAAGATTAAGTTTCACTATTCTAAGAGAACTTATTCTTTTAAAATTTAAATTTTTACATATTTCTTCTATTAATGAGTTCTTTCTAATAAATTAGTATATGAAAACCACCATAGGGTGTGGTGGGGGGGATGTGGGAGGCGGAACGACAAGGGATCAAGCGGAAAGTGGGAGAAGGGAGAATGGGGGTAGGGGGGCCTAAAAGGAAGCAAGGTGGTCTAGGGGTGTGTGCTAGGGGCTGACAGGAAGGCAAAAGGGAGCGGGGGGGAACAAAAGCTGGCGAGGTGCTAAGCGGGACGAGTGGAGGGGATAGAATGGAGAAGGCAATGGGTAGGGAAAGGCGGGGGGAGACAAATAATGGAGAGGGTCGGAAAAGGGGGCACAGGAACAATGTGGGGAAAGCGGGGTGAGTGGAATAGGAAAAGAACACAACTAAGCTATAACAGGAGTGAAAGGTGCAGGAATTCACAGATCATAAATAGAATGAAGTTGAGGGTATGTTGGTTGTAGGCGAGAATGAATGCAATAGTGACGACTAAGCAGAGGAGCAGAGTAGACTGATTAGCCCCTGCCCCACACCGCCCTCCTCTCCCCACAGTCCCCCCACCCCCCACCAAACGCCAACACCAGATGAGCCCCCGACAAAGACCCAGCAGAAGGGCCGAAACAGGAGCCCTACGATTGGCGCTTAGTATGGGTAGAGACATAGAATTTTAACCGGGGTTCAGAAACAGGACCGTAAGGTGAATGGAGGGAGTAGGGGATAGTATAAAGGAGAGACGGATTGAAACATCAAAGGGTCACCATACGAAAAGAGATAAGTGAGCAATTCATAGAGTGCGGGAGAGCGGTTAGGTGATAGGATAGCACAAAGGTGGTGCTCTAGGGAGTGGGGTCAGCGTGGCAAAAGAAGGTGAGCCGATGGGGTGGATCGGGAGAGTATACGGAAACTAAGCGTGAAATGTTAGGTAAGCAATTAGTAACCGTTAGCGGAGGGGATTGAGAGATGAAACCCGATGGGGTGTAGACACTGAGCGACTCGATATAGACATGACTAAAATTACTGTATAGTCTGACTGACCCAATACACTTTTTCACTCCTTGAGTCATATCTTCTGTAGTTTTTTCATATAATCTCCTTTAATTTATAATCTAATGCACTTGTTAGATATGTAAAATGAAAAATAATTATTATCTCCTATAACCCAAAATGAATTAATTCGTGTTACAAGTCATTTTGAGTTGATTTTTTTATGACTGACCTTCTGACGGCAAACTAAGAGAAAACCGATGCGTATATTACTTTAAAACTGACATTTATTATAATTATTATTATTATGATTTATTTTATTACTTTTTATAAGAACCTGGATGCTTTCTAATTTCACAATTGTGTATCAGATAGGAGAAAATAAAGATGGGACCATTTGTTAATGTTTTCTTCTCTTTTTGTGTTAGTTTTCAATTGGCAATTCAGGTAACATTCCTTTAATGTGAACTCATTTCTCATAATCACGACTTTCTAGAACAGAACTCAAATTGAAAAGAAGAAGTACAAAAATACCAATTCAAGTGTTTTTTTTTGTGTTCTCGCTCCTTCTATATATATATGTATGTATGTATGAGTATGGAATATGGTATGTACGTATTTAGATATTCCAACAACCAAAATTCGTGAGCAATTAAAGGGAGTTTTTCCAAACTTCACATTCTTTTTTTGTTGTTTCTTTCTTTGTTTGTTGTGTTGTTTTTCGTGATGTTTTTTCTCTAACATTAATTCACTGTTTGGATAAGCATAGATTTTTCTTGATTTTTTTCTGAAATTTTTGATGTTCTTATGAATCCTAAGTTTTTTTTTTTCTAAACTGGTTTTCCTTCCTTCATTCAGGCTTCGAAGAGAGATACTTTATATCCCGTCTCATTTTGCTCTTGCAAATGAAAACATGATTATATCTGGTGGATTTGATAACTTTATTTTTTTTTTGTTGGTTTCATTATTGCCGCTTTCTTTTTCACTGTTTTCTGCTACAGTTTGACCTAGCAAGTGTTATTGCTTTAGAAAATAATTTCTTTATTTCTCCGATCATTAATTGAAATCATTTGTCTTTGTTGTTTTTATCTATGTTTGATAGTAGGGCACACCATCTTGATATATTAGGAAATATTCTATGTACTTAGCATCATCAAGCTAGACAAAATGGTGGAAGCCCCCATTTAAGGTGAAATAAAAAACTTTCTTGAAAATTTGCACGGATCATTTGTACCATTCATAAAACAAATTTACCTCCATTAGTGAATCACTTTTAACTTAACACGACTATATATTATATTCTTGATATAACATGCTCAAATTACTATTTAATCTCCTCTATCTTAGTAAAACTATTAAAGTATTGCAATAATCCTTTTGATGCCCATTTTTTTAGAAAAATACAGGTTCTCTAGCTGATGAATTAGTATCACCACTTCTCATCCCTTCTCGCAAAACATGGAGAATCCTGGCTTGAATTTGCGTAGTGACTATCCTTGTTTGAAACGTCCGTTGATTAGAAAAAATTGTGGATTTTTCATTCCTAGAGGCTTCGGAGGATTTAGATTACAAATATTTGTCAATACAAATTATCAAAAACATTTGTTCAAGGAGATTAAATTCAAAGACAACTTTTCAACTGATGAGTCTAAACAAATCAAAATTCTTACAAAGGAGTTGTACCCTTTGCTTTAAAATGTTTAATTTCTCTACATTCTAAAAGAGGTGTCTAGTGATACTAACACTTCATCCTTATATCCTTATCGAGGAAATTCAATCCTAAACAATCCTCATCTTTTCATGAAAATAGTTGGTCGTTCACATGTCTAACATCACTACACTTGCTGGTGGATAACCATAAAATGTCAAGCACCAACTTCCCAAAATTTCATTCTATTTATCAGTTGTTTTCCAAAGTCTTCACAAAATTAAAGAAAACAAGCTAGCTCGTTCCATGAACAAGAAAAGGTAGAATGAAGAAAATGATTCATTAATTTTTATTTTTATTTTAGTACAACTGCGGAAGGATGTTGAATAACTGATTTATACATGTACAGGGAAATATAACCGTTATCCTATTGCTATTTTTCTAAAAATAAAAACAAGTCTGTTTATTCATTTTCCATGTTTTCTTAAATTGGATAAAGATTTTCATACATAATATGTTCTAACTTTTTATAATTATTATTATATGATAAAGCATATAGTCGTTCTGCTCCTATTAATTAATTTGTTGTTTCGATTTCAATCTGGCTTGTCCACTTACATCCATTAGTACAATATAGGCAATTTTTTTACTTTTATTGGTACACATAAGTTCTGTAAATTTATTGCTACCTCGATTGATCCTGTCATTTGTTGATTTCACAGATATTTGGAGTGAAATTGAAAAGGGAAGGAAATCCCCCAGGAATATGGTGCCAATAAAAGTCCAACGTACAACAATGAAGGTGCAATGGAGAAAATCTAATGCTGCACAAAAGTTCGATGAAGACACTCACATCAAAAAATAAAAATGTCTTATGAACTTTGTTAGCGAGGTGCGTTGATAAAGAACCAGAAGACTCAAGTTCTTAATGTAACTATTCGTATGTGGTATCTAATTTCTATTTTTATCTTTTTGGATGGTGGATCTCAGTAAAAGTGATTGGGGGGGAGGGGGGATAGATGTAGAAGAGGCGTATCTTAAATTCATACCAGCAAGTATTGTTTCCATTATTTTACATGATTTATTTTTTCCCTTTTTAGTAAAATAATTTTGCTTATACACTAGAATGATTTTTTTAGTTATTTTTCAAAACATAGCTTCTTAAAGTGTATTTAATTTTTCTCTAAATGTGACACTACTTAACTAAATCTATTTTCCCATATGTTAAAATTCATATAGAGGAAATGCGTCCAAACCATGAGCAACTATACATAACATGATAACAGTCCGGGGATGGTGCATCGTAGATACAAACACGTTCTGAAAAATTTAAAAAACTCGAAAGTAAGTTTTTTTTCCATCAGCTTTTTAATCATGTATACTTATGTACCTTATACTTAAGATTACGTGGCACTCCTACGGAAGATGTCCGAACCTCCATTCAACAAAATGGGTAATTGTGGCAAAGCCCTCGCCACAAACGTCAAAATGTATTGAGTCACCTTAGTTTTAACTTTCTCCTTGTCCTTTTTAATTGTCAAGAGACTATTTTTATAGGGTACCTCATTTTGTTGCAGTAAGATTAAGACGTATTAAATATTACACATTATATTGTAGATGTTTATTGGCTAATCATGACCTCCAATATTCTTCTAAGGATCTTTTTGTGGAAATTCGTGGTGAATGGGTTAGAATGGTTAGATTTAAAGTAAGTATATTTGTAGTTGCCCAACCATTTCACTTTCAACTGTTATTACGAAATCAAACTTCACAAAATAAACTATAAAAAACACATCTCACTATAAAAAATTACCCAACTAAAAAAATACTCAAACTAACAAAATATAATAATCTTCAAATTTTTTTTTCCGCAAACTTCATCTAAACATCAATTTTGAACTCTCTCGGACGAAGACTATATTTTTACCGTCACTCCTATGTAAGTGCACACAAACGTCTTTGAAGAAAACCTATGCACTATTTATAGAACAAGAGTCGCTTCCTACTCTTAATTCTACTTAACAATTTTGTAAGTGAGTCCTTTACTCGTGGGACTTGTGAATACTTGTAGTGCTCCTTTCCTCATGGACTGAGTATTTATTATTTCCATCGCTCAACATTTTCTTTAGTCCTATGCCCAGTTTCAGAATTTGGTCATTCTATGGTAATATTTTTGGACCATCTTTTGCACCTGTCACTTTTCAAACCATATCTTTTTTAAAAATTCCCCCTTTTGACCTTACAACACTGAAATTGTGGCTTTCAACCTGCTGAAGATGTTACAAACATAGAACTCGAACTAAGCATTTTTATAAGACTAAGGACGGAAGGTGAAAAGGGGAAAAATATCATCACTAACACCATCCCCTTCCTTTTTTTCTATCTAGGGATATATCATAAGCCTAGCAGTATAACAAGAAGGTTGCAAAGAATAAAACACTATCAAGTCTCAAACAATGGACTAACCAGTACATTAAAGTCACCTTCTAATAAAGAGAAAACTCCAGAAAGAAAGAACACTAGAACCACATGGTATGCGCAAACTAGGAATGAGTGATGCGAAGTAGAGGTAAGGTAAGATCCTTTTCTGAAAGTCATAGTGGCCTCTGAGATTATTAGGTTTGTGATTTTCAGCTAATACATTTCCTGATCTAAAGCCAAGTCAACCTCAACACACCTTCTTTTCCTCAACCAGACGTTCAGACCATACAATAT
>JAKWJA010002451.1:0-76250 GCA_027704765.1 Solanum habrochaites | reverse complement strand
TAAACATTTTTGGAAAACAACCAAACTTGGAAAATTTACAAATTCAGGTTCTTCTAGAGTTTTCGGGTTTCCTCTTTTACTCCCCGTTCACCTATTTCTCCCCTTGTATTTGATTGTGAGTTGTTGATATTTTTTTACTAATCACATTCCGGAATTTGATGTGCCGTTTTTGCCAATGACTGCCCAGTATCCACCAGAACAGCTATATAACAACAGCTGATTAGATTATATGTGCATTCAATTTTAGACAAATAATCAGTTCAAAATTTTCTTGACCATTAAGCTGTTTTTTCCCCCGTCACCTTTTTCTTTTTCCTTTAGTTTCTCCTCCCCTTATTCACCCTTTTTCTCATCCTTTGTCATGTCGCCCTTGTTTTTTTCTTTTTTTCTTGCTGTTTCTACGTTTTGCTGGTCTCCTGCGCAATGACATTGCTGGAGGTGAAACGGCAGGTCCTTCGTTATTTTTCTTTTGCTATAGTTTAGTCTCGGCGGATACCTACTTTTTTTTGAGCGGCCCGGAAGGGCAACTATATCCCTTTATAGTCCCGACCCGGGTTGCCCTTTGGCGGCAATGGTTGTTGCGCTCTTAGCTCCGGTATCTGAGGCTGCCCTAATACAGTCCTGCATACCCCCGTGTCCCCACACGTATCCTCAAGTTATGTGTGTGTTTTCATTCACTTACCTCCCAACTCCTTTCATTGAAAACTCCCAATGTTGTCTACTCGGCTCCCTTACTTACCCCCGACCCCTTATCCTCACCCCTTTTTTTTAATTCTCTGTTCTTTTTCTTCCTCCATTTATTCTTTTTCCGCTCCTACCCTCTTCCTTTCCCCCTCCCTTCTACCTTCCTCTTTGTTCTTTTTTCGCTTTTTTTCTGTTTTTTTTTTCTTCCCTTTCTTTATACTTCCCTCCTCTCTGTCACTCACTCTTATTCCTTCAGCTGACTTTTTAATTTTTTTTTCTTTTTTTCCATTTTTTTTTTATCCCTGCGGTTGGAGCCTTTGCTCCATTTGTTCCTATCCCGTTATTTCTGGGCCCCTGGCCTTGACAGATATTGCTATTGGGTTGTCTTTTGTCCCCCCCGACCCCCGTCTTCTTGGCCCATTCCTTCCCTATTGTTCTGGTTTTTTTTTCAGAGAACTCCTTTCATATTTGTGTGTTTTTCCCTCGCGTACTTCCTGTGTCATGTATGACACAGAGATTACTAGCTCTTGTTTGACGTGTGTTGTCGTATATGCTTGAGCGGAGTCGCTTGTCTGTTTGGCTCACATGCTGGACCGAGCTTCAGTCTTAAACCACCTCGCAATGCCGTGTAGGGTTGCCATCTGGATGGTGTACACCCCCACCGAACTTATATCTGGGACACCTGAGGGTTCTATGTAGTCCTGACAGACACGCACAAGAGACAATTGGACGTTCGGGAATCTCGACCCAACCAGACTCTTCCCTATTGTGTCCCACTGTTTGTGCAAATGCTCGCCTGGACATTTTGGTCATCCCGAGACGTCATCATAGTGCCGAAGTCATACTTGGCTCGCGCGCCTGCTGACTACTCGATAACAGAGAAAAGAGATGTCACACACTGCTAACCAAGACAATAGTTCTTCGTGGCATCCTCCCCGCCCCCCAACCCCCCAACACATTCAATCAGTGATGAGTTTAAGTAATTCGATTATCTTGCCCAATATGAATCATAATAGAACGTCTTGAGGATCAAGTTGATATAATAAACGTACCTTAAAAGCTTGTGATGCTGAATATGCATTGATAATAGATTTCAGGGAAGACAAAAGCATCAAGTTTGTAGGTATTTTGTATTTCAATATATTTTAGCTTTTGGTGGTTATATTAATTAATTGTATCATAATATCATGTCTAAATTATTTGTTTATTTTTCTGTTGTAAATGCGAAGCGTTATACACTTGTTGGATATCAAGAAAAATTGGGAGGATAATGAAGGCTCTCCAACATCAAATAAGTCGGGGAAATGTTTAGAATAGAATTTGTAGATGAACATACATGTTCATAAAAGATAAGGTGTACAGTCAGAGACAAGCCCAAACAAGCAGTTTGTGGAGGATAATAACGCACCACGCTAGTGATATAAAAGAAAGTTAACAAACCGAAAACACATACAATGTTGAGGTTAGACTCGACTTGGTGTAGACGTATCTTAATATGTGGCAGGGATGCAGGAGGAAAAAGGCAATCAATACTTAAGGGGAAACCATCAGATTCATATAGTAAATTAACAGTTATTTATACATATTGGACACCACTTAAGCCTGGCGCATATAAGATGAAGAAGACGGAAGAAAAGATTCTATATGTCTTTATAGCTTGTTTCCTTTCAAAAAGGGTTTGAACGTGGTAGGCCATAGTTTAGTGATGGACAGCCATCTCAGAGGGACTTATAATGGCACATTGTGTATGCAAGAACATTGGATGGAGCAGGTAACTTAATATATTTATATTTTTTAAAGAAGTATGCCAACAATATTAATCTTTCAAACATGTTATTTGTGTATTAGCCGATATGTTAATATGTTTGCACTGTATTGTTCAGGAAAAGATGGCCCCTAGCCTACGGTCTTATTGATTCGGAAAATGATGATTTGTGGGACTTGGTTTTTGACAGTTTAGAGAAGCTCATGGTTTAAAGGATAAAAATGTGGGTTGTATCCGACAGAAACGAGAGTATATAAAAGCAGTTTCGAGGGATTATCACAATAACCACATTATGCGTGCACGTTTCATCTTTGGAAGAATGTGGAAGACCACTTTACAAAAAGTCAAATGAAGTCTTTCAGAAGTGTTTTAATGCAAGGCAAAGGATAACAACTCTCTGAATTTAATGAACTTATGAAAAAGTTAGAAACATGTTGATATTGGGGAAGAATTATTGGAATTGGCTGTGGTTGACAAAATGGGCAAGGTATATGCCCACCAGTTGATCGAAGGCACTGTGATGCATCAAACATAGCTGAATGCATGAATGCATGGCCTTGTGGAAGACACGAGAATACCTATATATGATTTTCTTGAGGAATTAGAACAAATGTTTGGTCGATGTGGAATTTCAAAAACCATACATGCCTTCTAATCATTCACGACACTTTGTGGTAAAGAACAAGAAAACGCTCGCTGAAATGAAGAACTTTCATGCGTATGACGGTTATGTTGTATTTGTATTTGGATTTCAAGCCAATAAATTGTTGGATTTGTATTTATTCAAAAAAAATTAAAGATTATATAACTGGTATGATTTAACTTCCTTTTGAAACTCTTGTAGTCATAGTGTAGTGCCGAACAAGTATTATGTTGCACAGTGTTCCGTCATTGAAGGGGAGGAAACATTTATTGTTTGTCTGAAAAGAAAACTTGAACATGTACGGAGCGTCAAGTGGATGAAATACCATGTCAGTCGCCACACCGCATGGGATGTTTTGAAGAAGAAAATTTCTGATCCTGAACCGTATGTGCAGACCTTTACAAGGACAAATACATTACTGGTTACATCTATGCTAATCCAATACAGCCATACCTGATCGAAAAAGATTGGAATGTGCTTTGTATATGTAGAGCATGAAATAGTTAAGCCTCCAAAGTTCAAAAAATACCTGCGGAGGCCTCCAAAAAAGCTTCTGATAAAACGTTACAGTGAGAGCTATATGGAAGAAGGAACAAGAATTCTTGTAGTACTTGTGGTAAAAAAGGGACATAATAGGCGACATGCGGGAATGGACCACGAACGATAGTAGATATGTTGGAATTTGTTTTGAAAAAAATGTACATGTGTTCGTATTTATCGTTTATTATTGTAAGAAATGTTTCATGATTTCTCAAGAATAATATTTATCAGAATATTGTTCGTTTGCGCGTATTGGACTTGTATACACAAAAGTCGTTTGTTAGCTCACTCCATATAAGTGCCTATCACCTTGTTATCAACAAAACTGAGTTCTTAATATGCTATATGGATATGCAATAAGACTAAAAAATATGACTTGAGAATTGTGTTTTTTAAATGTTCATAGAACAAATAGATTTGACACTATATAATACAACTAAATGTGACCACATGTAACAAATAAATGAGATTTTAATACAAAAACATACAACTACAAGTTAATACAACAATTTTACAAACTCTGAATACAAAATACATGATATAGTAACCATTTCTTCAATATGTCTATGTATATGCATTAGACTGACAAAAATGACTGAGAAACTGTTATTTAATGTTCATAAACACAAATATAAGTTGGACACTATATAATACACATAAAAGGGAGCACATTTAAAATAAATTTATATTTTAATATAAACAATACAACTGCCAGGTAAGTGAACTTATTAAATGTAATAGAACAACGATGAATACCAACATAAAAAATTGCAACACAGGAATATACTAACATAATATATATACTAAAAATCAAAATGAAAGTATGCAGACTAACCTGCCTAAACATAAGATAATCAAATGAAAGTATGCAGAATTATTGCATACATAACCCGTTACTCAAAATGATAAGGTAATCAAAATGATAAGTATGCCAGATTATAAAGCAACCATAAAAGTTTATAAACATAAAAATTAACTAGTTTTAAACACAAGAGTTCTCAAAACAAACGCCAAACTACTGTATTCAATTGGATCAGACATTAATAACACGAACAGATTGAGGCAATTGCATGCCTAGGGGGTGCCTCAGAATCACTAATGGCTCCGGTGTCTGCTTTGCTTAGCATTAATTCCAAAGAAGTGTGCCATATCTGACCTTAAACACATTACGTCAAATGCCCCAATTGGATTCCTTGACCATAAGACGCCACTCGGCAAAGGCAAGCATATAATACCACAAGCCCTAAACTAAACACATGAGAATATAAAATTAAATTTAAATACGATAACTTTAAAACTGGCCCAACAGAATTTAATAAAACTAAAGCTTTGCCAACGGTCTGTTGAGGTATGGTTGTCTATGAAACAATGTCAAATAACTCATTCTCTCTTGACTAAGGATCTATCAAGCTCTGTTCTGGTATAATTCTACATAGTCAACTTTAGCGGAATGAGTGGAGCAAATGGTAACCTCGTTCAATGATGCTGCATCAGGACAGGCCGTCTGTAAGAATCATAAGTATAAACATTCGATCATTAAGACGCGGAGTACGGCCAAGACCCAATGAATTTTTCCTTACATTTATAGGATAAAGAACATGATCAACCAAATGCCACGGAATCCGGCATGAACTTTGTACCCTCTAATGTAATCCTCTATAAAATGCTCTTCATCAAGCAACATTGAATCATATCTAAAATTTCATACTTCTTCCCAAATTGATGTGAACTTTTGAGTAAAACACAACAATCCCATTCAGTTGTGTATCTTATACCTGCGGTCCACATCAACTTTGCTTTCGTTCTCAAATAAGAAAATATAACATTGATATGCTGAACAATACAATAAATAAAAAAAAAAATTTCATAGAACACAATTAAAACAAAGAATAATAACTAAATAACTACAAGTGAGTAATTACACGAAGCATTCAACCAATTGTCCTTTGAGTACAAAATTGTAGTAACCAATTTGTATTGTCTACAATATTCAACACCAAAAGTCAAAGGGACAGGAATGCGTGCTTTACCCCTTCTTGTATCGATCCTGATCATGACGCTAAAGAAAATACACAAAATAAAAGGTATACAATATGTAGACAGTAGTTATACAACGTCTAAAGAAAATACACAAAAAATTAAAAAGGTACACAAATAATAAAAGGTGGTGATAACATGGAAAATATAAATTATATCCTGGGATCTAATGAATTGTTGGAAAAATATGCTCAGAATTTAAATTAATACAAGTATAACAACAAATAAAGATTTATATTGTTATTAAAACACATAATTTAAAAGGATTACGAAAAATATATGATCCAACCCCCTTATACCCCTACAAACTTGTTGTATCAAAACAATTTATATAACAACATACATTAGAATTCAATAATTTGATGATAAAAATACACTAAATGTTTAATATAAATTAGAAAAACGAAACAGAATAAAAAAGGATTATCGCCAAACAGCTTCAAAAATAATACATCATGAATAAAAAAAAAATCATATACTAAAAAATTTAGAATACATTGGAACAGCATACCCATTTTTTTATCTTATTATTTGTATTAATACCTTACTTGTTCTATGTTTTGCAAAAAGACCTATCGCGAATCCATGATCGGTGTGCATCCCACATAACGAATCACGATGGCCAAAATTAGCTCAAAATGAACGGGGGTTCAGTCCAAAATAATGGTTGCACCGATGACGGACATGATGGACATGTTAAATTAAAAAATCAAATACCATATACACAAACTTAGAATAAAACATATATAAATCAGATTTCAATACATTATAATTTGTCATGTCTTTAACGCAGATGAGCTGACGATTGTAGAATATATGGGGATGTATTGACAGTAATGGAGTCTAAACCTATGCGCAGTAATGGTGTGTGAACGGAACTTTTGTGATATGAATTATCCTTGCTAGCCTTTTTTTGAATATTTGAGCTTCTTGCTTGTGTTTTGATTGTGCATGATAATGCTCCATTCTGAATAATGGTATTGTCAGGAACACGATTACTTTTATGTCACTGAGATGCAGTAGAGAATCATCCAACTCAAAAAATGGGATTGTGGTGACCTCCAAGGAACAATAGATTGAATAGGGTAGGAAATATGAAATGATCCTCTCAGCATTGTCATGTGAGTGTAACGTCATGTTGACTTTCAAAACAAGGGCCGTACAAATGATGGCTGAGTATAAAAAAAAATTATTCAAAAAAGCACATATACTAATAAGACAAAGTATTAGTTTAGATAAGTAGACCACAAACATAACACTTGTGGATTATTGATTTAGACGAACTAAAAACAGCATCACATTGATCAGATACGCACAGGGGAATTGTCACAATCAACTTTAAAAATTAAAATGTTAATTCTCAACAATATTCCAAATTGCCTATATAAAAGCTAGACTTCAAAAAACATACGTGATATCAGCACATCGGATATGTATCCCTGATTTGTGAATTTTCAAAAAATTGAATGATCTTTTTAAAAATAAGAGATTGGATAAAATATAGTTTTTTTTTACAAAAAAAAAAAAAACAACCATGTGAATACAAAATTAAATGAACATACTTGAAAAATCTTCATCGCTGCCATTATTTGAGCTTTCATCGCCCTCCGAACTCTCATCATCAAAACAGGACCAGTCATTTCCATGTAGATACAAAGAAGTCAACATATATAAAAAAAAATTTATATTGAAAAATACAACATTAATGACATGTAAAAAATACAAATGTATCTGTAAACAAAAATGCACCGTAAGAAAACCAGAATCTAAAATGTAATCTTTATTTTAAAAATAAGATTCATTAATACCTGATTTTGATTTCTGAATCAAAGATTGTAAATTTGTCGTCCTTGAGCCAAGCATGGTGATTGTTTGTGTTGTCCGAAATATATTTGATATAAACACAATCAACATACATTTAAAAACTATGGATAAAGAAATAAAGTTACTTACAAAATAGAAAAATTAATAGTAGAACATATATATTATAGAATAAGAATAAGGAATAAGAATACCAAACAAATAAAACAATTATTTGCAAATGAGTTGTGTGTACCTGGTTTTGATTTTCAGATAAAATTGGACTGTAAAAGGTTATGATCCTTGACAGCATGTTTGTGTGTTTGGATCCTGTAAAATATTGAATTACCAACATAGAATTCAACAAAAAACAAAAAGAATAAAAAACAATTAAACATACAAATTTAGCATATTGTAGAACCTTCAAAATAGAACATGAATGATATTAATTATTCATTATCAACTTCCGTATGTCTTTAAACTCCTATCTAACCTGAAACATTTCAAAAAGATTAAATTTACAGATTGCAAATTATTTGAATAAATAGATTGGAAAAAATATGTACAACAGTGTGAATACCTCTTCGTAAATCAGATAGTTCGTTCCTCATTAATGTTCATGAGCACACACTTATAGATGGTATTGGGAATCCTTTGTTGGCACACAAGTTGGGAGGTGGTTTTCTTCTAAAAACACAATTTTTTTCTTCCGCACAACGTTTTAATTCCAACTTTCTCCCACATTCTGGGTTCGCACTTGTATCGATCTTTTCCTTCTGTTCCATTTGATCGTCATATTTGATCATTTTTCGGACCCTTTTAGAGGTGATAAAATTGATTGCCCCTTTTTCTTGACCTGTAACCTTCATGAAGGTGGAGGTGGGTCGACAAAATTCTCATTGAATTCTGTTCAGAAAGTAAGTTGTTCATTCAATATCACGATGTGGCTCGGTTGAAACCCCTTCAGTTGATTTTGTGGAAAGACTTTCAGGAGGCAATGTAGAAAAGAGATTTCCATCAGAGAAGGGACAACTTCTTCCATTTACATCTAAACCGGATAGTAAACATTAATAATTAACATATAAAATATATACATCGAATTAATACAAAGATACAAAATTTCAAATAATTAAAATTACAATACTCTCTATTACCATCATTGAATGGGTTTTTCTCAAGGTTTTGAACGGGGTTTGTCTCCTATGTTGCAGTTTAGAATACGGGGGAGTACGATCACTGAGTTTCCGTGCCAAATTGGCTGACGCTTCCCAATGCAACTCGTATAACATATTTTGACGAAAACAGTCCATACCAAATATTTTAATATGACATCAGTAGTCAAACCTTGTGATACTCTGTAAGCAACCACTCAAATGCTTTTATGGCCCCACGGATTAAGGCATTTATAAAAAAAAACGAACATTTTCAACCAAATCAAAAATGAATTCTAGGAATGCGCAAATGATCTCTTCTCGCCAGAATACACAAACATTTATGAATGAAATATTAATATTGCAAACTTAATTGCATCCTCATAATTTGTCCAACCAAACTTACCATGAACCTATCGAACAAATCAGTCTACGTATGGTTCTCATCACCACCAAAGTACTGAAAATAAGTCGGTAGGTTCTTCGTGTTAAACTTGAAATTCCCTCTTACAAACCAACACAAGTTAAGCCAGTAATAAGAGCAAACGTACCTAATTGTGAACTTTAAAATAACTCATTTACTTTGCTAACAAGCCTGCTACTACTAGCTTACATCTTCTCGTGACACCTTACAGCACCTGTGAATTGGACATTGCCCAAACATTTTCTATTTTCATATACTGACCCAAAACATCGTACTCTCACAACATAAAAGATACTGCTCCGGTTGTTAAGCTGTCAGTCAAACTTGGATTATGTCATGACTTAATATACAGTCTTTGTGAATGTGGGAGGTGCTTTGTTTGGTAGCTTTTTGCAAGCATTAAGAAGTCCCTGACATATTGAATTCCAAAAATTGACTAATACTAAAAAGTAATGAACAACAAAAAAATGAAATAAATAAAAAATCAAACACATTTAGCACAACATACCAAACAAAAAAAAAAGAAAAAAAAAATACAAAAACCAATTTTTTTGTATATACAGTGGATACAGATACAATATAAAACTCCACATTACAGATATAAAAAAAACAAGAAATTTTTTGAACTAACCAACTTATAAAAGATGTACATTGACAAAAAAAAAAATAATAAACATATAAATAAAGAAATACGTGACATATAATAGTTGAATACAAAAACATACAACTATAAAAAAAAAAAACTATAACAAGATGCAAATTCGATCAAACTTACAAATGTATACGATTTACATTGGACAACTAAGACAAAAAGGATGACACAGAATTACAAAATATAATACATAAATAGTCCAAAAAAAATTATTTCTATTGCTCTGACACTAATACAAAAAATAGACAGAATGCAAAAGACAATACTACTAGTCAAAAAAATTTCCAATACAAAAAATACATAGAGGACTAAACAGGACTAAAACAAATTCAAATTACATTTCACATTCATTGTTAAAAGTATGTTTTTCAATCTTACAAATTACTAAACAAAATAAAACTAACCATCCAATAAACAACACATGCAAAAAAAAAAAAATTACCTGTTCTCCAAAGAATTGTTCTTATTCGACTTCAGGAAATGTTTGGGAGTGTTGCACCTCTTCAGCCATTGCCACACTCCTTAGACTTGGATGGATGAACCACTTGTTTTATTATTGAGTGAAAAAAAACTATGAAACTGGGAAATAACTGTGTATTTTTTTACAATACTCTAGTCACTCTTTTGAATGCAAACCATTGAGATTGAAATTGGTATTACGAAACCATAAAAATAAGTTAAGACAAAAACAACAAAAGATCGAAAAAAATAAAAAAAAAAAGTAAGTAATCAAAAGTAATATGAAGAACAGGAAATAACCCAACACAATGTGAACTCCAACAAACTTTCACCGAAATACTGAGAAGAAGAAGAAAAGAAAACTTCGGGTTTGATAAATTGAAGCGCGAATCTGGGGATTGGATTGCTGATTGGAGCGATGTTGTGTCAGTTTAGAAGAATAATTTTTGTTAGATAGATAAACCGGCAATCAAACAAAAACTCGTTGGAAGATTATGACTGCTTTGATAAATTATTAAAAAAGATATTTGAAAATTTTTTTTTTGGAAAGTTGTTTTAGAGGAGAGAGAACATAGATTATTAATGCATTGGAAGTTGTTCGGTTTCAATCTTTTATTGAATTAGAGAGAGAGGAAAAAAAAATTATATGCCATTGGAAGTTGGTGCAATATATGAATTAAATATGATTTTGATTATTATGACCTCCATAAAAAATATAGAAAAATGGACATATATGGACATTCCCAACTAAAAATAATTGTAATAATGAGAATAGTTTTTATAGGGAGAGAAAATATTTTATTATTAAAAGATAAATTTAATATATGACATTGGAAGTTTGGGTCTATTAAAGGGCGGTTGGGAAGGAAAAAAGTGATAACACAAATTACAATCCCACCTAAAAAGTTGTTCCGAATAATTAGAAGAGTTTTAATATATAGATATAAAAAATGAAAAAAACGTTGTTTGTATCCCATTAATTAAAACTCGAAAATAAATTGTTAGGAGTATATAACGTTAAAGTGTATATTGAAGGGTGTTGGGAGAAACGTGAGCAAACATAAATTTTACACGTTAAAGTTGTCAGGTCTTAAAGTGAGTTGGGAAAAAGGTGACAAACATATACAATCCACCTTAAAAAGTTTGTTTAAATAATTAGAAAGAGTTTTTTATATGGAGATAGGATAAACATATTTGATTATTAAAAACTGAAAAACGTGTGTTTAAAACACAATCCCATTACAAATTTGAAAATACCATTTTAAGATATAGAACATTAAAATAACACTAAAATCTGGGATGTGATAAATTAATATAACTAAAACATAATGATTAAGACGAGAGAAAATTCCTTAAAGATATAATGATATAATAATTCATGGAGAGACAAAAAAATTGTAAATACAGAGAGAGAGAGAGAAAATATTGTAATATAAATAATACAACGTATATATTTTTTAAAATAATTGACATTTTTGACACTTTTAATCATATTATTAAAGTATGTACATTATCACTAAATACGTTGTTTTTTTTTTACTATTTACTAATTTTTCCTATAGGGAATAAGCTTAAAGTGGTTTTAAGGGCCAAAGACGTAATCCTTAAAGTCCACCTGAAATATCAATTAAGTCGAATTAGAATTCACTAGTGGATCTGACTAAACTTAGATAAGACGAATTAATATAACAATTCAATGTCACGAGCTTCTAAGCTTAACGCAATAAATAATGAATTTGCTTGTAAAATAATAAATTTGAATTATAAGTATAATTAAAACAATCTAAATTAATAAAATACTACTAAATTAAAATCTTTTTTTTGAGGTTTATTTTCCAAACATTTATGAAACAACATTATTATATCAGAACTATTTACTATTAAAACTAGAGTTTACTACAATTACTGTCAAATAACTTGAAAAAAAAATTCAATTTATAAAACTAATTATTTAAATAGTTCAAAATTAATGGAGCTCGTAAGTTAAGTGTTATGTCGGGGAGATCAAAATTTGTGTGCTCCAACATGCTATTTTGTAAATCCCGCCCGTTTTTATTATTGGGCAACTTTACACATATGCACTTAAAAGATAATTAATTACTCTCCATAGCTATAGTTTGAATAATTACAATTTTGGTAGCTACATGTTATTGGGTGGAAAGAGGCACGCGAGACTAGGAGAAGAAGAGAGAAGAGAGAGTGGGGAAAAAGGTGGGAGAAGGGAATTGTATATGCATGATTGTGGGTTAGATTTAATTGTATATTAATACATATGCTTTGTAACTATATTGCAAGAGAGATTGGGAAGGGAGGGAGAGAGCGACTGATATGGGAGAGAGTAGAGAGGAGAGAGGAGAGAGAAGAGCAAGATGAGAAGGGAGGAGACAGAAAGCATATCGGGAGAGGGAGAGAGAGGCGAGCGAGAGAGGGCATAGGTGGGATAGAGGGAAATTATATATGTATGTTTAGGTGTTTATAATTGTAATATAACATATACTGTATAGAAATGGCAACGAGACTTGGTATATTGAGGAGATGAGGAAGAGAGATTGAGAGAGGGAGGAGAGAGGCGAGTAGAGAGGGTTGATAGTGCTAGAGAGGTGATTGGTATATTGTCTTATAGTTTAAAAAATTATATATTATTCATATGTATTTAATAATATCCTGGCGAATTATACATACACAAACCATAACTACTTATACAAACTTGAAGTCAGCCCACGTAATTGATGTATAATTTAGCCCTAGTGGTAAAATATATCAAACTAACTTGTGAGTAATTAAATAGTATAATTTTTTTAAGCCACAATATTTTTTCCTATTGAATTGGTCATCCATCTAGTCCATTTAACTCCCTGACCCCGTAGGGTTGAATTGGTTGGGTTGAGCAGTCCAATTTGACAGGCTCTATTTACAATCTAGAGTTTTGCTATAACACTAAATTTAGGATAGGCTAATATATATATAAAGCACACAAACTCTCACTAAAAAAAAATATTTAGCACACAAAGTCATTATCAAAAATATATGAGAGCGACAATCAAGTTTAACATTAAGCATTGACGGTCAGATACAATCCCACAAGATAAGAGAAAAACTTTAGTTCAACTGACACCCTTGAATGGATACTTTAGTTTCTCACCTGTGTAACGATAACCCACGTTGGAGTCTAGGGTGGGCAAATGATCGAATTGGATCGAATTGGATGGATTAAATATGGTATTAATCAAAATGATTTGATCACAATCCACTCAAATAGAATATGGATCAATACGGATTTGGTCAAATATTGTTTGGTAAAAGGAATCTAAACCAATTAAAATCCTACAATATTTCCTTGACTAAGTGACCTGAAAACCCTTCCCAATAGCTGGAAACAAACGTTATCTCCTTCATGACCTCATTTATCTATGGTTTCTTGATAAACAATAATTATTACACAATTTTTCTCCAATTACTATTACTCCGTACATCAAATCACCACCTCATTTCTCTCCACTAACATTTAACGTTAAACATAAGCATCAAGAATAAAAATCCAAATATAACACTAAAGAGACATCCACCAACAATAGTACTCAAATATTCTAAGAAGGTAACGATCGAAGTCCTTCGTTGAAACAAGTTGACATCAACATACAATAAATTAAGTCAAAAATACAAACCATAATTACAGAAGTGCAATCTCATGGCTAACTAGAACTAAACAAAATAGTATAATATTTGAACTGTCGATTGCAGCAGCCAGCAGTGCATTAGGATGTCAGGTCTTTCATCTTCTTTGTTGCACTACTACCACACTTTTTCACTGCTTGTGTTGCAGTGACGCATCAAGATGACTTGATCAAAAATGAGTCATTATATATGTTTTCAACTATATTGTACAATAAAAAATTCATTGCTAAAGCATCAGAACCGAAACTCAATCAATCACCAGTACCTTCCCAGATTAAGCTACATAAAGACTGCTTGAGGACTTGCCAAATATCATCACTCGATGCGCACCAGGCATTTCCCAGACCCACATACCTAACTCCATACATAAGACTTTATCACTACCAATAAGAAGTGAAACCATCTCAGATCCAAGCTAAATAATTGGTTGTTAAATTTGACAAACAATTTTTCCGATGAATTCAAATGCAGATTATGTACATCAAAGAGGAAAATACTATGGACAATGAGAAACACAAAATTCCAAAACAAGCTTTTAATGATATTTGTATACCAATAAAAATCAAAATTTTCCAGCACAGAAACATTTGGTAGCAAATTTCAACACTTAATTTGTTATTCTAAAAGTCTACCAATGCATTATGTAGGAAACTAAAACTAACAAAAGAACCAAATATTTGTTATTCATATTAATTACTGGAAAACTTAATACTATAAAATAAGGCTATTATACACAAACACAACAAAATAAATCTCAATATGTAAATGAGACTTACCTACCACCTTCTTGTCCGCAAGCCAATCTTTAGCACACAATTTTGCTTAAGCATTTGAAGGCAAAATAGAACTGTGAAAACTTTCCAATAGTACAACCCTCCCATGCTAAAGGTATGATGTCTGAATCTAACCATTGTATAGGTATGCTCATGATATCTTGTGACCAATAACGAAAGCTCTTGATACTTCCCTATCCTCCTTCCAAAATATGCAAGTACATCTAATTTGGTTCTCTTTCCGATCAAATTTAGGCTCCTCTTAAATACAAATCTAATTGTCTTTTTATCTCTACCAGACTCTAACTCCATTCCCAAACACATCAAACTCTTCAATACATTACCTCAATTTCATGTTTGCTTGTATGATAACCGTTTCCCTTAAGAGAGAAATTGTTGTTGAAGTATCAAGGATTCTCTGAATAACAATTGTAAATGATTCTATAACTTTTTCAACCTTTGCATCAGCAGTCATGAAGAAATCCATCTTGATTAACACAAACCTCACAACTTCACTTTTTTCGAGGATCAAGGACAATGGCAATTGATCAAAATGATAACTATAACGACCTTCGATATTTCTTGAACTTTCTTAGTATTAAAGTAGCATATCATTCAATAACTCGGCGTCACTACTATTTTTTGCTTCCTTTAACACATTTAATTTTTACATACATTTGGTCAGATAACTATTTGTAGTAGGATATTTGCCTCTGTAAATAATGTAGTACTCTCATAAAATGTTTCAATTTTGTATACTCTCTACCCTTTTCCATTCGCGTCGGAAAGACTGTATAAATCAATATCAAGAAATTTATATTGAATATAGCTTGTTGGTAGAGAAGAGCGCTATCAAGCATTGGTAAGTGGAATTCCAAATAGTACTCTTACTACGTGACGAAGCTTCCTTGGACATGGGCACCCCATGATGCTTATGCCAATCATAAACTCTAATATTCTTCTTTCCGAATTTTGAATGTTCCTTTACTATTATTCCAAGATATTATTACCCGCAACGAATATGAAAGAACTTTGCAATCACAAACTAGAGATTTTAAATGATTCTACTATACAGTATTGCAATTAACATTATCCAAATTAAGAGCGAAAATCTTCTTTTAAATGCCCCCCATTCCTAATAAACTCAATAAGCAAAGGACATAAACTGCACCACAATATGGAGGGATATACGAAAATTAAAACAGTCTTTTTTTTAAGATTTAAATCAAATCAAAATAATTAGCGGTTCAAACACATATCAACCCCATTTGAACGCTGCAGAAGTCCCCACCAGATGTTCTGAAGTCCGACAGGAATTCTACTCAAATTGATTGCAACTCACACTTTAAAAATTCTTGTCTCCCGATCATATAACTTCAATATATCAGCCTTAGTCCTTATTTCTGAGATAGTTTTCACATCTTATTTAAGTATTATGGATATCTCTACTGTCTTTTCTTGATGTTCAACAAAGCTAAAGGAAAAATTATTCTTTTAAATAGCAACAGACACTTTCCTCACGATAAATTTAATGTGATCAATTTATGCATATTCGTTTTTTTGTGTGTTATCCCAAATGCTTTATCTATTGGCGTTTTCATAATTGTAGTGTTAACATCGGATACATATTTCCTTTACATGCCGACATTTATGCTTTTTAACCTTCTTATCATAGTACAAAGTGAATTTCGAAGAAAGTATTCCCAAACATGAAGTATTCTTGTTATATCATTTCTCGAGATAGACGAACTGACCTCACAATAATCGTCATTAGCCTCCATGTATATCTCTGTTAAAGAAAACAAATAGAGTGTCGTGGAAATAGAACTTCTTTGCAGTTTTATAATGAGAATAATTATCTTTCCAACCCTGATTAAGAAACTCACAGGAAATACATACCTTAACAATGGATTTTTTTCAGAGCAAGAGAAGGTCCAAAAATGGAGAAAAGATTTGAAGAGCCAGTGGTCTTGAAAGTGGCAACTTATATCGGACTTGAGATTTCTGCGGCCGCTGTAATTAGGGATTTTTTTCTTAAATAGTTTTATTTGGTTATGGGTTGAATATGTGCCCCACATTTAACCATATTGACATATTTATTAAAGCCCGTCATATTGGGTAGGGGTGGGCATTCGGTATTTCGTTCGGTTTCGTTTTTTTTTTTTTCGGTTTTTTTTGATTTTCGGTTTTTGTAACTTGTGTACCGAATACCGAACCGAAATATTTCGGTTCGGTTCGGTTTTTTGTAATTCGGTTCGGTTTTTATTATTCGGTTCGGTTTTTTTATTTCGGTTTTTTTTATGGGCCCTTTAGTGGGCCTTTTTAAAATTTTAAACTTTAACAATTTTTCAATTTTTTTGTTTGATTTTTCAACTTAATGGGCTTTGATATTTCAACTTAATGGGCTTTTGATATTTCACAACTTAAGGGTTTCTTATTTTTTTAAAAAAATTATTTAATATTAATAATTATAAATATAATATAATTTATAATTAAAATATAAATATTTCGTTTAAACCGACATACCTAATTCCAAAAGAAATATGTCACCGAAAACCGAGGACCGAAATACCGAAAATACAAAAAATTAAACGCGCATACCCGCCCGAAAACCGAAATACCGAAACACCGAAATGCTGAAAAATTTTCGGTTCGGTTCGGTGTTTCGGTTTTTCCGGTTTTTTTGCCCCACCCCTAAATTTTGGGATCACACCATCATTCATCCTGCCTAACCCGAGATTTAATAGTAGGGCTAAGATTTTTTGAAACTCATTTAAAAAAAAGGCTTTTATAGCCCGGCCTGATAAGTCGCTCCTGTTGGGGGCTATGAGAAATCAGTAGGGCCGGCCCTGGGCAATAAAACAATTAAAATTTAATAAATATTAAAATTTAAAAATTAAAGGAGAGGTCCAAAAGCAAAACGATTAGTGTTCATATTTCTATTTACAAATATT
This sequence comes from Solanum habrochaites, assembly GCA_027704765.1. Lineage (NCBI taxonomy): Eukaryota > Viridiplantae > Streptophyta > Magnoliopsida > Solanales > Solanaceae > Solanum > Solanum habrochaites. Next base: position 58,693 of record JAKWJA010002451.1, on the reverse strand, counting down.
TATACTTTAGTTGAAAAGAAACTTCATAAATACAGGAAAATGCACAAGTGCGCCCTTATAGTCTATGAACCAAAATCTTAGAGACAAGATACCTTAACTAACTAAGGTCCCTATTACCTACCCCTGAACTTTTTTTTTTGAATTTTTGTACAACAACCTTTGGTCTTATGTGGGCACTCATGTGAACTCCACGCAAATTGAGGCGAGGGGTTCGGAGATATTTGGAATGCCAGGTAAGCCAAAGAGGCAACACAAAATTACAAAAAAAAAAAAAAAGTTCAGGGGATAATACTACCTTAATTAAGTTGTGCTTTTGTGATTCGGCTATTCTTCGGGTACTTGTGCATTTTCCCTAAATATTATAAAGATATTTTTATTTGTGAATTACTTAACAAGTACTGACATTAAGGTCTCATTGGTTTTCCATTAAGATTATAATACGTCTTAATTTGCATACTCGCTTAAATATTAAATTTGCTTAAGACTAAATGTGTAAATCTGAAGAAACATTGAATATTTAAAATAGGTCTCTGAATCTGAACACTAAATTTTTGGGACAATTTATTTTCAATATATGACTGCACATTGAAATTAAAACATTATATCATCAAATATTATCAAAACCTTGTCAGTAAATGTTTCTTTCATATAAATCATAATTTGAACATTTTTTTTACCGTAACAAGGTAATATGATTTATCCTTTTAGAACTCAACATCAAGGTAATCATTAATATGACTATTTTTTGCACCCTCAATACTTTGAGAATCTAATATCATGCCATTTAAAAAGTTTTTAGCTGAGGAGTAAATATATGGTTTAGAAAATATTTTATGTCTATTTTATTATAGAAATTTATTATTGTTATCGATCAAATACCCTAAAGATTCTTATTTTTTTAGAAACCGTTCTAAAAATACTATATCATGTGAGTGCGTACAAATCAAATATATTGATTAATTTATGAACGTAAAAGATGTATAATTCGTAAATGGAATAAAAAGAAATTATAAATGTAACAATGTAATTAATTTAATTAATAAGAAAAATACTTTTATGAGTTGTTGTGATTTAGTTGAATAAGATAGGAGTCCTTATTTTTATTTTAGTCTGAATAGTGTTAAGGGTCATATTCCTGATATGATTCTATCAGAATATCCAGACACTAGAGGCTTCTAAAAAATAAACAAAACGCACTTAATGACTGAATCTGAATAATCAAATCTAGTTCTTAAACACAAATACATGAGGCAAATCTGAATGATTAGATTCCCAAACAAATTAGGCCTAACTCTGGAAAAATTGTTTTGTCGATTTTATGACATATTTTTAAATTATAATTTAGAATTTATAATTTTAATTTAATATATAAAAAATATGATTTTATAAAAAGTGGGCTGGCCCGGCAAGCCTGGGAGCCCCGTACTTTGTGGGCTATCCGACCATTTTCCTTCTTGCCGCACACAAAATGGGCAGCCCATCTGACCCGTAAAAATAGTCAAAGCCTGTAATGGATTAGCCCGATGGGGTGGCTAGCCGATATTGACAGCTCTAATTTAATTGGGATTTCAAATAAGCTGCATTCATATTTACCATTTTCTTATTAAATATGGATAAAGGGGCTTGATTTGCCAAAATATGAGCTGAAATTTGCCATTTCCTGTTGGAGCCCCTCTAAATTCGATTGGCTCTAACAAAGGAGACTACATATCAAAGGGACTCAACTCGTAACCTGTTCTTGGTAAGGTGAAGAAGGAGTACTTACACCACTCCACCAAACAACCTTTTTGGTATAGAAAAGACAATTGTAATTTTAGAGAAATCATAGGAATCATAATGCCCACTTAGAATAGACCAAAACGATCTAGTTAGAAATTAAAAAGAGTGAAAAACTTAAATACCATGATAAACTGTCGGAAGACATTTATTGAGACCTTCCATCTACAGTAATTCTTGGTCTGAAGGTACCCCGTAAAAGTGAAGAAATAATTGGGTGGTCTGAATTCATTCCACGAGCGCTTGTACAATTCATAAATTAATTCACACAACTTAATCTTTTTCATGAAAGCACAATTATTTCTCGTATCCTTGGGGTTTACGGACCATACCATGGCTCGTCAAAATACTCACACTATCCCTGAACCAGCCCGTGAACATCCATCCAAATTTTCATGTTGTCCACGCTTTGATCCCCTTTCTGGACTGTGGTCCTTTCCGGCGGTGAATAGATTCTGTAATAACCATGTTTTTTATATTGTCAACAATTTTTCAGGTATGATAAGGATTTAGAACTTTTTGGGGTGATTCCACATATGTATATGTCCTATTGAAATAATTTACGAAAGTTATTATCTAGAATAAATGAGAAAATAATATTCGACAAAGAAATTAAAGAAATTAGAGATTGGTGGTCTCGGCCATAAAGATTGAATAATTAGTAAAGATATTAATAAATTATCTGACTTAGTTAACTTCAGTCCTCTAATTAAATTTATATAGTCCTAGTTTTCAATAAATTACGAACATACTTTATTTTGAGTTTTTCCTAGTATATTTAATATAGAACAATTTCTCTTTTTCCTCCTCGACTTATTGTGTCTTCTTCTCCCTAAAAAAACCTTGCTTTCCCCTTCCCTCCTATCCTTCTTCTTTCGTTCCTTTCCCTTTTTCTCTTCTTTATCTTCATATTATAACATTTTTTCTTGTCCCTTTTTTATAACAAATAAACACGAAATGACAAAAAACAGGTAGTTAGAAATCCAAAATAAAACTTAATTGGCTGGGAGACACATTAATACGTTTCTTTAAGATGTTGGAATACTCTAACACCACTCAGAAGAATAAATAACCAATTTTATCTACGAGAATCAAACTAGCCAAAGACAAGTAAGCAAAAAAATCAAGAATTTTACTACTCTTCTATTCCTTGAATTGGGTGATTTCATCTTTTGATTAATATTCCAACTGTTTTGCAGGGAAAGCAGTTTTTTGAGTGCATACATTTTCTAACCAAAAGAACTCAATTTATAAGTACAAAAGTTTTGCAAGAACCGACTTTTATGTATTAGTATTTATTATAGATTCATGAATTGAAAAGAGAACTTCCTCATTTCAAAAACATCTAATGTAGAATTTAAAAACAAAGTCTATTTCAAAAAACCTTATGACGTAGAATTATAAAAACCAATGAATATTAAGATTCACATTCTGTATTTTGTTTATTTCCAACTTTTAAGGATGAATTTGTTTCAAAAATTAATTGAACCACTAACTCTTATCCCTCTTCTCATTGCTAAAAAATCTTTCATATTCATCAAATCCCATCACCTCACGTGTTTTTTTTTCAAATTCATCTAAACAAACACTTTGTTTTTTTGTTCTTTCAATGGGTCTTTCGCGTAAAAGATCACATGGTAAAAAAATAATAAATAGAAAATTTCCCTCAATTTTTTCTCGACGTTATATCTGTATAAATCTCATATAAGTATGGAGAAATCAAGGATGTATTGATGATTAAATTGTTAATTACATACTCCTTATATAGGAAAGAAAATTTAAAGTCTAGTTCATTATATTAGAGTCCTATACAATCTTATTACTACTATAATATAATAATGCAATTATAATTAAACTATCGCTAGTTCTAGTAATAATTCTAGTCATACTGTAATCTTAATCTTAATCTCATCCCAGACAATAATATAATCCTATTAATTAATTAGTTCTAATCCTATTGCTACTCTAATTCTCGAGTTAGTGTTGTAACTCGTCAGTCCGCTTCGTTGGACTTTGTTCTTTGGACATGTCCTATCGTTAGCTTCCTTCTTCGTTAAACTTCTCATTTTAGCTAGTGAGTAGGGAACAATACTCATAGCTTGCTTCGAATACCAACAAAAAAAAAAACTTTTAATTATCCCAGCAAAAACTTATTTGGTCAATGCTTCGGTATACTGGTGGTGTATAGTGTGTCACGTTTCGGGAATAATCCCTAGAGCTAACTGCATCACCGACTCTTTGGGGCTAAGACTATCCTCTAGTTTACATCATTACATTCATAGGTCAAATTTAGCGGAAACTTTAAAAAAAAAATTCGTTACTTCTACTCGGAGGTTTTACATAGATCTCTACATCCACATAACATATATATATCCGAGTAATACCTAGACCCTTCGTATAGGAAGATTTGTTAGTCTTCCTACTTTTTTGTCACATAAGTAGATATAATATAACATAGGCATAATAGTCGTCTCATCTCATAACCATCTATAAGAGTAAGAATTTTGGGCATAATCATACATCAAAGTAAGAATACCCTCCACTGGGATATACAATTGTTTCATACTCATGGAGAAAGAAAGAAACATAGAAGTCTTAAAGCTCAAACAATCCATTATCTAGATATGGCATCACCCTAGTAAAGTAAGGACCATACCCTAGTTGGTATCATCAAGAGCTCCAATCGTCTCAAAAGTACTTCACGAATCGGTACCGTAAAATGTTGGGAAAAAGAAGAAATGGGTTTAGTATACCACGTGTCTAAGTTAAGACCTATGCACACCTACTTTGAAAAACATGCGAAAAATAAGAAACATTTCATTAAATATGCAATTCACCTTGAAAACACTTATGCATATTCAACAGACGTACACAAAATCACTTGGGCATATTCATTAAATCATAAGCTGCCCCATCATAAGAGAACAACATTCAAGTCCAGTCAGTCCCACATGCTCGTAGAATAGTTGAATACATAGTCAAATACTCTATCAACAAGTCACAATAGTCACCAAGCATGAATAAAGTATATTTTCATTCAAGATAACTAAAGCAATACAATTTACCCATGAACCCCTATCAATTCACAAGTCAATGACCAGCAAGCCCCATAAACCTTACTCAATCAATTAACCCACAAGAATCATGACTAACTTCCTACTTCACATATCATAACATTTAAGGAGTACATAGCATCATGACTTTAACAATATAGAAGAACCCACACATATTCATAAGTGACACCCAATCCAACATATAGTTCTCACAACAATGTGCAAGTTTTAGCATATACATGTCATATAGAATTATCGCATATTCATACATAAGAACATCCTCCTAAGACTGTCCCTTCCAGTCTACTAGTGCAAATATTTAGGAGAGTCTCATACCCCTACCTAGACTAAGACTAAACCCCTTAGGTCATCTTAGTTTAGAGTTCAAATCCTTTAATTCATTTTACCTTTTGGGAAACATCTTCCTTAACTGACATGACCAACAGAGCTAATTGGAATCTGGTGTCATGTGAAACCCTACACCCAAAAGAAGCGTACTACTTGCCAAGTAGTACCAAAAACATGAACATAGCAACTACTGGATCCACTAGCTAGGATTCCTATGGGGGCAACATAGTTCAAAGAACTAGGAGATAAGTTGGGACCCTAATTTATGCTACTGTATTGTAGTCTCCCAATATCAATATTACTTAGTGTCCTACGTTCTTCCCTATGTGGGAAGGTACATTCCTCACTCTAGTTCACTCTATTCTAAGCTCGATTCCCTTTTTAAATGAATTTATGTCTTTATTAATCAGTCATACTTATTGTAGGTCATGATGTCTAACCCTTGTATAAACATCCAAATTTCATCATATCTCCAATAAGAATTGTATGAGTATTGTCCTTTCATTACAATTTCAATAATAGGTAGAGTTTAGCACATTAACATTTCATATCATGATAATGCACACTTGGTAAATCACTTACCATCCTAAAAACATTACATCTTAAGCCCAAACCTCACAAACATAGTCAAGATAGTTAAATTCAACATCATACCCATCCTATCATCAACCTAAAAATACAAGCCTACTCCAAGACAAATCATGACTTAATCACAAGTAAACCTATTTGAAGTACAGTAAGGAATTATAGAAGACTTATTACCCAAGGTCCTCCGTCATAAATCCAGGTTCATTAATGCTTTACCATCACCCCTTAATTCACCCCTTATGGTGTAACATAATCAAAAATCAATGATCAACCATGATAACAGACTAGAAAAATCACTACATCACAATTCAATCTAATTAAATCTTAAATGACAATATACGTAGGTCAATTTTTTTCACAACATACTTCATAAAACCTAGATCACTCTCAGAACTAGAATATAGGACTATAATTCATCCTAATTAGCGATAATTTATACAACAACATCATCGTACAGTAATTCAACCAATAACAATTCAATGAACCAGATACAAATACAATTCATATAAAGATACAACCTAGGGTTAAGGGGAAATAGGCCATCTTCTACAACTAGACAATACATAAAGAAATAACATAATTGAGTTAGAATACATGTTTAATCTATTCATATACTAAGATAACTATGTAAACAAATCAATTCATAACACCAATTTCGATTCGAGATTGGATGGAACCCCCTTGAAAACTTATTTTGAAATCAATTTTATGTAACCCTTTGGGAAATAAGGTATCTCAAGGTGAATTAGATCTCATACACTTACCCTTTGCAAGCCCTTTCAATCCTTCCCAATCTTGCTCTTCAATGGTGTTCTTCACTAAGAGAGAAAAAAGAGAGAGGAAGAGAGTTGGGGTTTTGGAATTATGAGCTTTTTAGTTTTGTCTTAATTGGTTTAGACTTTAATATACGGGGTTAAATTACTAATTAATCTCCCTAAACCCCTAAATAATTCAAACACCTAATTAATTAATTTAACCCCTTAAATGTGCAAGAAATCTCCGCCCTCACAACTATTACCGTCAACCACCGGTCCGTTTGTGATCAACGACTCGTCCCCCCCTTCCATTTTGACCTCCGTCTCTAGTTTGCAGAACGTTCCACATGGACCATTAAACCAATGTCTAAGTGTTGTTCGAACAATGGCAAATCGATCCTTTTCGATCACCCAGGATTCGTCACTCCCCCCTTCCCAGGTGAGCACTGCCCAGGCCCCCTTGACCCCAAAATGCAAGGGGTCCTCATCAAGGGCCCTTGGTTGTGGTCCTTGGGGATTCAATGCCCTTACGGTTCTGAGCTATGAAATAATTTAAATACTGTTATACAACCCGTCCACCAATTTTTCATCATTTTTCGACTCTAAAAAGCCTAGTCAATAGGCTAAGGCACGCTAGCACCCGACTCATTGAACTAGTTCCAACGTCATGAACATCTTGATGTTTTTGATTTCTAGACGTTTCTAGACTTAATCATCAAAATGGTCTTAAAAAACGTGTCTAAACCTTATTAACCTTGTTAGGCTTAGAAAACGTCTTTGGCTTGTTGAAGTGTTACATAGTCGTTTCTTATTATAGTTCATCTGCAATATTTATACGAGTAATCCCACCAGTAGAAACACTTAAGAGGCAGTTTGATTATTCCTATGCATATTCGACATACTCAATTATTAATTCCTTCCTTTTTTCACTTTGAGAACTTTTATTGTTGGAGAACCTGGTCGATATTGATTGTTTGAGAACTTGTTCACCTGTCCAGCATGCTTGAAATCTTTTTTCTCTGGAGTTTATGTTTGTGTTCTCTTCCCCCTGTCTTTTTTTGGGCTGTAATGCCATGTATGATTTTTTCCTGTGACCTTTTTTTCTTCCCCTTCTTCCCTTATATCAAAACTCGTAGAGCATTAATAATCGACTAAGGGGTGGATATAGTGTCTTCCTAACTCTACAAACTTAATTCTTTTTGTTGTTTGAATATAAACTTTTTCCAAGAAAGTCTCACATCTCTCTTTGTAGTTGAGACCACCCAATTAGGTACATGTTTATTCGGTAAACGTTGACTGAGATCCACCTACTCCTTGGCACATATCTTTCTTCTTCCTATCATCAATAATGCCACTATTTTTGATTCTTCTCAACCGCTACATACAACTTATTGTAAACAACCTGTCTTAGGTGGAACAACTACTTTTTATTTGGTTCATTCTCTGTGATCTGAATTCCTTAAGATATTGTGTCCTCTTGGGATGAGGTAGTTTTGTTGGCTTAAGTTTAATAGATCGGCGCAATGATTGTGGTGAAGTAAAGAGGTCGACATATTTTTGGTAAGAAAGTGGTCAAGTGCAACATGTTTTTTTTTTGTTTTTTTTTAGGACTACTCAATTACCACCCCTAGACTATCCCACAATCACCTAACGACACCCTTATCCCTTTTTGATGAGGTCCTATTACCCCCCTCCAACTTTTTTTAAGTAATATATTACCCTTGCGTGCCTACTTGCAAAATTCGGATTCATCCATCTAGGCGCGTGAGTGCGGAGTAAGTGCAGAGTGAGTGCAGATTTTGGCTACCATGGCCATATAGAAATGGGCCACGTTCAGCATTTGAAAAAAAAATTCAAAAATAAATTTTTATTGTTTCTTTCAAAACATCTTCTTCTCTTTTTCAAAAAATACCCCATGTTTATGGTTTTTCATTTTGAAGAAGATTGATTCATCCATTATTCAATCAAGCTCCTTGATTTGAAAAGTAAATGTAAATATTTAATGTATTCTTTACATCTTTTTTGTCGATTATTAGTCTTATTTTATGTTATGTCGATTATTAATTCTGACTTGATCTTATATTAAACCAAATGATAAATATAAAAGATCAATATTAAACAATTTGAAACAAACTCTTTATCTTTATTCATATAGATTATTAATATGGGCATAGGAGTGGGGTGGGACGTGAATAGGAGGAGTAATATTTTCTTAAAGTCACTTTAATCGAAATCGAAAAGTGGGTCCCGGCGCTTGTTCAACAAACAAATCGCCCTTGCAGATTTATTTTTGCCACGTGAGCATGCAAGGGGTATAATATTACTTAAAAAAAGGTTGGAGGGGTAATAGGACCTCTCAAGATAAGAGTGGGTCCGTAGGGATTTTGGATAGAGGCTAGGGGGGGTAATTGGGTATTATCCTCTTTTTTAATAACTATTCATACGTGAGGCAAAAACTTTAAACTCTGATACCATGTAAGATTCACCGTAAGTAATGGGTAAATAAAGGACGTATTGCGATGTACTTGTTAAGAAGTATATACCCTTATATAGGGAGAGAAATTGTATAGTCATAAGTTACTATACTTAGAGTCCTATACATATCTATTACGAATCAATCATAATAATTAATAATAATAATAATATAATATAATAATAATAAGAATAATAATATAATATAATAATAATGATAATAATAATAATAATCATAGATAATAATAATATAATAATAATAATATAATATGACGAAAAGATGCATAATACTAATAAAAATAATAATAATAAATAATAATAATAAATGCAATTATAAAAAATCCATTCCTATTTATAATATAATTCCAGTCCTAATCTAATCTAATCCGTACTCAATCCTTGACATAGTTGAATTCCTAACTAATATAAGTAGTTTTAATCCTAGTGCACTTTAATTGTAAGCAGTGTTGTAAACTTCGTCAAGTCACTTCTTGGACCTAATCCTTTGTAAGCACCCCGTAACTAAAACAACGAAAATCAATTTTTCAGAAAATCTGCAGGTGGCACAGACAGACCCAGCGACGACCATAGTCTTTACCCACGGTCCCGTCCTTCAACACATCGATGGGATCAGAGAATCCCCAAAACTCAGTCGGGAAAAAATTGGCTAAGTCTTGATCGAACGGACGGACCTATGGTCGTAGGTTAGACGACGTCCCGTAGTCCGTGACAGCGATCCAACCCCCATTTACCCACTCTCTGACAAGAGGCTATGGATTGACCAGCACGATCCGTAGGTTGAAAATTTACAGACATTAAGGGGAATGCAGTTGGGACAATTTTCAAATGTCCATATTCTTAGCACAAATGAATAGGTTTCTCTGCATACCTCAGATAGATAATTAAATGATCTTTCCATAGACAACCGATTTGCTAAAATCAGACCTCCGAGTAAAAAGTTGGATATTCATTTTATTAAAGGTATGTTAAACAGGCTCAGTCGCGGAACCACGAAGGGCTCGTCAAACGGACGACCATCAGTCCCCTGGCCGTCCGTTTTGGTCCGACGGCAACTTCCCAGGGGTCTTTGACCTTTCCCACTCGTTTCGTTTAAAGAAAAACCGTAATATACGTCGTTTCTGTATCCTAAATCATCCATATTTATCATTTTAAGCCTAGAAACATATAATAACATAATCTAAGTCAACTTATAAATCAAAACTTAGAAATTAGAAGCAAGAGAATAAAAAGCTCAATAAAATAGACCTTTAGTTCAAGAACGCAAACAAGTTCCAGCGTTCCAAGCCTGAAACTTAAAGTATTTTTCCCAGGATTTCATAACCACTATGGTGGGATTTCACTAGTAGCTCCTTTCATCACCCGTTGGGTTCCCTAGTTTTCCATTCAGATTCTGATTCCTCTTGTCATTAGTAAACTAGGTTTTCTCAGAAATTTTGATAGAACTTCATGAATTTATTAGTTTTGTTTTCCAAATCAGATTATCATGTTAGTTTTGTCAAATATCGGCATGAATTTCATGACCCTAGCGTTTTATTTCTCTTTAGCCTCTGAATTACACATGCTAGGTCCGCAGATTTCAGACACTTCATATATACATGCCTGTCGTTTATAACTGCATAATACCACCATAAATAATTATTGCATTCTCCTCGGTTTCATGTGGTTTGTGCTATCCAGTATTTAACAACAGAAGTCAGAGATAATCAAAAATATCAATATTTCATGGGAGTACTAATCACTAGTTGGACTCTAGGGTTTTACGTCCCCAATATCCCAGAACTACTAGTCCAAGTAGGTTGTAAGTCCACTCTGTGGGCAATTAGTTTAGTAAGTTCACGGTGAGTAGTTCAGCATGCCTTTATAACCTTTGGCAGAGTATATTGGTTCTTTTCGATGGGGTGTATACATCACGACTCCACCATTTAGCTCATGTGATTTTATTAATCGGTTATTAGTGCTCCACATATCAGTCAGACTCTCTACATTGACCATTTTTAGTAATATGCAGATATTCAATTTTAGCATGTTATAAATTGGTCATTTTTCACGACGCCAAAACGCGCCGCGAGTGGCACGCTTACTTACCTCTCTTAGGTGAGCGAAACCAACAATCCAAACCCCCAACATTTACCATATTTCAACTTCAACCATATGAACAAATAATAATGCGGAGACTCAAAACTCATTACGAAATCATTAAATAACTTCTAAACTTCAATACTTATCGTTCGCCCAAATTCTGGAAGGTCATACATCAGAACAGCTATCCTCTAATTAATAATTCTAAGAGTCTTTAAGAACTAAATAAGTATAAAACATTGTCCATGTCCCGAACTTCAAAGACATCAAGACGTGAAGAAGAGAAAATACAGCCCGAGCTAGGATACATAGCTCACCCTGAATATGACGTTCTTGAAGACTGGATAGAGTTGAGGGCGCGTCGAAGTGCCAGGGAGTGTGGGTGCACTTGCGTGCCCTCCACAAAACAACAAGAAGGAAATAAGGGGTGATAGGGGTGGAGGGGGTACAAGTAAAACGTACTGAGTAGGTAATCATATCGGTCCAACTCAAATAGAAAGCAATATATGCTAAACAATAATATAAAATCAACCATAATCTTAAGCCGGTAGCAATCAACGTACAAGAACGTTGCCAGCAACCCACGCACACTAATAGGACTCAAGCTCCACACCATACCATTTTGGACATAGGTTCTTCGAAATGATTCAATATTACATGATTCAAGATTACTTCTCTTATTCTTCTCGTGTCGAACGTGACACTCTCCGATCACTAATGCTACGTTGTCGGAACGTTAACCACTTACCGATCCACTAATGCTAACTTGTCGGAACGTGACCTACCATCCCCTAAACTCTTGTCTTAATATGACACCCTATCCCCTAATACTACGTGTCGAACGTGACAACCCGCTCCCCTAATGCATGTCGGAACGTGACAACCCGCGCCACTAATTCATACTGTCGGAACGTGCCACCCGATCCACTAATCTCATTTTTTCTTATTTCATCATCAAGTCTTCGTTATTTGCCGATGCGTCATCTTACACACAGAGAGGGAATCAAGATTAAAGATTCAACCTTCAACATTCTAATCCACCACAATTGCACATTACAACATACAAACCCACCATCCATGCATATAGGAGACTTTACAAATACCACCCAATAACCATAAGCAATCGCTATGAAGAAGTTTCTACTATGAAATAGCATAAACCCTAACCTACCATCACCGAAGAATCGCGTCAAGCAGTACTTTCTCATGCTTTGCTTCCTCTTCGCTTCTTTTTTTTTATCCCTTTTTCTCGCTGGGGCTCGTTCCTCCCTCTCCAAATTCTTTTTCTTTTAACCCTAATACATCTGAATCAAATTAAAAAGCTGATAAAAGTAACCCCCTATTTAGTTTAAGGTTAACCTCTTTAACGCCCAAGTAAATAATTATTAACTTCCCCCACTAATATTCATAAAGTTTGTCATGAATAGTCCAACACCACCCCTTTAAAACCTTAGCAGAAATCCACCCAGGTTAGGGTTACGCACGCCTGTGACGGCCCGTCGTGTATATGACGGTCCGTCTGCAGGTCCTCACAAGTTTCAGATTTAAATTTCCAGTAAAGGGGTTTTGTGACGGTCCTTCGTAATCTACGACGGTCTGTGCTGTCATTCCGTCGCGGAGTTAGAGAGTCCGCTCCATACGTCCCACCCTAATTTTTTAGAGTTTGAAGTGTTTTTAGAATTGAGGCCCTCGACAGTCCGTCTGACCATGACGGTACGTCGCCTGATCATCCGATCTACCCAGTCAGTTATTTTTCAAATAATTTCCTAACTATCTCGAACCGACTAAACAGGTTGTTCAATAGAATACCAATTTACCATCGTTCGTACCGTCCCGAACGATCACATGATAGAACCCAATGGCGAGAAGAGTACCTGAATCTGTAAAAAGATATGGATATCTTCCCTTGCATATCAGCCTCATTCTCCCACTTGGACTCGTCAATGGCCGATTATTCACTGAACCTTGGATGGATCCAATCTCCTTTGATCTCAACTTGCGGACTTCCTCTTAAATAGCAACAAGGCTCCTTCCTCATAAGACAAATTCTCTGCCAGATGACTGATCCCAACGAATAATGTAGTTTTTTTCCTGCCGGTCCCATTGTATTTTTTCAGCATAGACACTGAAATACCGGGTGCACTCCTTGGAGTCCTGGTGCAATGCCAATTCATAAGCCCCCTCCCCCACGCGCTTCAGAACTTAAATGGAAGCCCCCAATATACCGTGGGCTAAGCTACCTCGCTTTACAACAACCGCATCTCAAACCTCCCCCCTTTCATTGGTGAAACCTTCAGCAAGACTTTACTCAAACCCTCCATAAAATCCCGTCCCTAACCTTTCGATATGCATCTTCTTTCTGCCTGTTCTAAACTGCTAGAAGCTTCTCCTGAATGAATTTTAACTTATCTAACGATTCTGTCAAAAGATCGTTACCCCATGGTCTCAACCTTCAATGCTCAAACCACCCAATGGTAGACCTACATCCCTCCCATACAAGTGCCTCAAATGGGGGCCCATATCAATACTTGAGTGAAGCTATAGTGTATGAAAACTCTTTTAAGGGTCAAGAAGTTAATCCTCAACGACCACCAAAATCTATTACCCTGCACGAGCATATACTCCAACCACCTGCATCGTTCGCATCAGATGACCACGGTCCCTGATGGTGAAATGCAGTACTAGATCCAACCTAGTACCTAATTCAGCATGCAATTTCTCCAAAACTAGAAGTAAATTTCGTACCCTATCGATATGATGGAAAGTGGCCCATGCCAATCGAACAATTTTCTGATAATAGAGTTTTGGCTAACTTCTCTGCATTGCAAGTTCACCTTTGACCGAATGAAGTGAGGAGACTTAGTTAACCTATAACATTACCCAAATTGAGTCATACCGTACCCAATGTCTTTGGAAGACCACTACCAAATCCATTGCAAATTCTCTCCCACTTCCATTCAGGAATGGGCATCTTTCTGAGTGTTCCTCCGGCCACTGTGTTTTCATACTTACCCTGCTGACAATTTTGGCATTGGGCAACAAAATCAACAATGTCAACGCTTTCATCCTAGCCACCATAAATGTTGCTTTAGGGTCACGATACATTCTGGTTGCACTCAGAATGTAAGAATACCTTGACTATGAGCCTCTTAAGAATAGTGGAATCACATACACCGACGCTGGGCACCATACCCTCCCCTTAATTCTTAAAACGCCTTCCTCATTACTTTTGCTGTTCTTTAGCCTCTCCTCGAATACCATATCTCGAATCCGATCAGTTTCTTCTTCATCGATAAATTGTTTCCCCCTTAATCTTGTCAGAAAGAATATCTTGCCTCCACATAGGCCAAAATCCTCCCTTCTCCGTACTGTCCCACCTCATAAAGTCTTTAGCCCAGAGTCGAACCTCTCCTAGGCCAGGGCGTATAGAAACCTGAATGATCTAGACTCCCATGCTCCCTGCCTTCTACTTAAAGCATCTACCACAACTTAGCTTTTTCCTGGGTGGATACAAGATAGTTAATATCATAGTCCTTCATATGTCCATCCACCTCCTCTGTCCTCAAATTTCAAATCTTTCTGAGTAAAGACATACTGTAAACTACGATGATCCTATATAGAATTCCACTTAACCCCATATATATTAATGGTTCCATCCCTTGCCGTTAATGCAAACACTACTGCAGCCACTCCAATCAGGGTCGATAGTCGTTCATTGCACCTTTCTGTGCCTCGAGAGCAATAAAGCAATTACATTCTTCTCCTGCATTATTAGCACTTGCACCAAAACCAACTAGATGCATCACTACACAATGAAATTCTTACCGTTCCACTGGCACAGGAAGATTGGTGCCGTATCCAAAAGGTCTTGAGGTTCTGAAAACTTTCTTCACATTCATTCGACCATACAAAGGGAACATTCTCACTTAGTCAAGTTTTGTTAAGCTGTGAAGCATAGAAGGAAATCCCTTGACAAACATCGACGGTAGTAGCTAGCTAAAACCAACAAGCCTTCCTTACCTCTGTCACATTAGTAGGGGCTTTTGCCCAACTCTTCACCGTTCAATCTTAGAAGGATCCACCAACACCCTCCTTAGAAACTAGTGCCCCAATAAGGACCTGAATCTAGCCAAAACTCACATTTGGATAATTTTGGGCATAAAGCTTTTTCTCTCTCAACACTTCCAATACCAGTTCTCAATGCTCCTCATGTTTTCTTTCCTGCTCTTTGAGTATATCAGTAATATCATCAATGAATACCATAACAAAGATATACAAATATGGCTTTAAAAATCTCGTTCATCATCAGGCGTCATGAAAGCACAGCAGGGGCATTCGTATGCCGAAAGCCAAAAGACAATTATAGATTCGTAATGCCCATACCTGGTTCAAAAATCAGTCTTTGGCACTCTGCTGCCCTTATTTTCAATTTGAATGATAACCGGATCTCGTCAATTTTTAGAGAGAGGCCCCAGCACCTTGTAACTGTCGAACAAATCATCAATTCGATGAATAGGATACTTGTCTTGAATAGTCACCGTTATCAGCTGGCCTGTATCTATGCACATCCGAAGGCTTCCATCTTCTTTTTCACAAATAAACAGGAGTGCTCGGCCCAAGGGGATGCACTCTGGTCTAATAAACCTTTACCTAACAACTCCTGAATTTGGGATTATTTAACTCCCTTAACTCAGCTGGGCCCATTCTATAAGGGGGGGGTGAAATTGGGCGGTACCCGGCTCCAATCAATAAAAAAATCATATCCCTATCTCGGTGTCATCACCCGGAGGCTGGGTTGGCGGGTGCGAAAACACAATCCAGAAACTCACGACTATCGAACAGACTCAATCGAAGGTACCTTGGCAGATGTCCATCCCTGAGATGTGCCAAGAAGGCTTAAACACCTTTACTAACCATCCTCTTAGCTCGAATAAACAGAGATAATAAGGAATGGGTGGAATGTAAGTCCCACCCTCCCCACTAGCGGATCTGTCTCAGGCTTTTGCCAATGTCACATTTTTAGCAGGGGGTACATCTAAGATTGCCAAAATTTGGGGAAAGCCCAAGTCATACCCGAATTACATCATAATCAACCTTGCTAGGATAATCAAATCGACATAGTTATGCTCCCTACAAAAACCACAAGGCAAGACCATACACCTTCTCAACTATCACAGACTCAGCTCACGCGCACGATGAAGTAGAGACACGAAGAGCGGAGGGTGCAGCAATCGCAATGTACTCAAGACCAGTAGGCAAATGAGGAAGATACATATGAAAATGTGGATCCAGGATTCAAATAATACAGAAGCCATGAAATCACCAACCAAACGATTACCTGTGATAAAGCATCACATGTCTCTCTGCTTCAACTCCCGGGGCAAAGCATAACCATTGGCCCTTATCACCCTTCCTGGTCCAGTTGCCCCTATCATTTGCGCTGCAGCGTCCCAGCTTGCCCGCCACCCACCGGTTATTGGGTGACCACCATTACTTGGCCACCAACGTCCTCCAAAATGGCGTCCTCTCCCCTTAACGACCTCTACCTCTGACTATTGGGGGTCTGTAACTCGTTTTGGCAATACCTCCCTAATATGGTCCAGTCCCCCACCTCCATAAAAAAACAATTCCCCTGGATCAAGCATTGTCATTTTGGAATGAACTAAGTATGGGGATAACCTCAAACTAACTCTAATAAACAGGAGACTGGGGCTGGCGATGGACCCCCAGCTAAAGCCTGCATGGCCAGACTGAATAGGCGGTTTTTGGATAACCTCCTGAACTCTGCCCTCTGCAGTAAGAACCTCTACTCGCCTCCCTTACGAAAACTTCTAAATGTCTAGACGCTATGGCCAAATTCGTCCCTGGCTTCACCCCCTCTACTTTGATCATAAATCCCACCACTTCCGAAGATTTTTGCTGCAGAATCAGCTACCTGTAAGGCCTTGAATCCGCAAACTGACCTCAATACTTTCACGAATCGGCAAATTCAGCGTCTGTGGGACGAGCAAAGCTGAGGGGCATACCTTGATATGCACGAATTTTGGCCTCATAAGCACAACGACATCCTGCCTTGCTCTAGGCTCAGAAATTCCTCTCTTCTTCTTGTCCTCAAAGCCGTGGTATATACTTCTCCATAAATAAGCTAGAAAATGTGCCCCAGTCATAGATGGTACCTGTGCTGGTTGACCTCAACATAACGAAATCGCCACCACCTTTGGGGGCATCCCCCCTGACTGAATAGGTTCACAATAACCCCACACCGACCGTTCTATTTACTATGTCCATCTTATGTAGGCAAGCTTAATACAATCACCCATAATCAACCAGAAAACATAGTCATCTTCAGATTCAGCACCCTTGAATACTGGAGGTTTTAACTTTAATATTTATTGAAAAGTTCATGTCTGATTCACTTGGTCTTATGCCCTGTAGTCCAATCGAGGAAAGGGGCGTGCCTACTTGGGGGGTCCAATGAGGCATCCATGCGGGAGTCCACAGCGGCTACATGTCGTACTCCCTGACCCTAGGTGTTGGTGCCGAAACACGGAAGGTGTCTGGCCCTGATCAATATAACCCGCTAAGATAGGTAAGAACCTGGTTAATCTCTCTGGGGTATGCTGGGGTGTAGTTCCTCATCTTGATCCTGCTCATTTTCCCATTCTTTCATCCTTCACCCCCCTACTTACTTCATCAGTCGGTGGAGAGTCACCGCCCTATCACTAGTTTGGTTACCATGGCGTCCTCGTACCCTCTAGAGGTGTTCTCCTGCCGACCTCTACCACGCCTCATTGCCACTGCTGCCCGACTAACGGTCCCATGGTTTGGCTCAGACGCACCCTGTCCTGCCAGTGCTGGTGTTGACACAGTTGTGCTCTAGTTCTAACCCATCTACGATTATTATAGAGTGAGGATGTCCATAATCCAATTTGTATCACCTAGATACCATTGGACCCAAGTAATAGGCACGAAAGGAAGAAAGAATGGAGCTTCCTAAAGTCTTAGAGCCTCTCAAAGAAAAGTCGGGTGTCCCCCCTAATCGTTCCTCACGACTTACTAGACTCGTTTCTTGTGGTATGAGACCAACAAACCTAAAAGCTCTGATACCCAAGTTTGTCACACCCAAAATGAGCCGCGATGGCACTCACACTTACTCCTAGGTGAGCTAACCAACAAATCCAAACCCCAACATTTACCAATATTTCAACCCTAGTGAACAAAATAATAATGCGGAAGACTCAAACTCTAACGAAATCAATAAATAACTTCTAAAACGTCAATACTTATTGTTCCCAAAACTGGAAGTATCACATCAAGATCATCTATCCTCTAAGTACGAGTCTAAGAGTATTTAATAACTAAAATAAGTAGAAGATGGTCCATGGTCCGAACTTCAAGACAACATCAAGACGTGAAGAAGAGAATCCAGCCCGGCTAGGAATAATATCTTAACCCCTGAAATCTGACAGGCTGACGAACTGGATAGAGTTGAGGACGAGTCGAGAGTCAATGGTTGCCCTTGCTGCACTCCCAAAATAACAAGACGGAAATAAAGTAGGGTTTAGTACAAGAACACGTACTTGGTAGGTATCATCGCCCAACTCAAATAAAAGCAATATTACTGAACAATAATATAAATCAAACATAATCTTAGCAGGTAGCATCAACAGTACAAAACCAGTGGCAACTCAACACCAAACGCACACCTATTAGGACTCAGCCTCCACACCATAACTCATTTGGGAACATAGGTTCTTCGAATTGAGTATATTACATGAATTCAAGATTAATTCTCTTTATTCTTATCGTGTGGAACGTGGCACTCCATCAACTAATGCTACGTTGCGGAACGTGACACTCCGATCCCTACTAATCCTACAGTCGACGTGACACTCCGATCCCTAATACTACGTGTCGGAACGTGACAACACCCGATCCCCTAATACTATTGTCGAACGTGACACCGATCCCCTAATGCTAGTATCGAACGTGACGCCACCCGATCCACTAATGCTCCGTGTCGGAACGTGACATCCCGATCCCTAAATCTCAGTTTTTCTTATTTCATCAAGTTTCGTTATGGCCGAGGCCGTCATCTTAACAGAGAGGATTCCAAGATTAAGATTCAACAATATCAACATTCTAATCCACCACAATTACACAATTACACCATCCAAACCCACAATCAAGCATATAGGAGAACCTTTAGCATACCACCCAATACATATCATCGCTAATGCTAGAGTTGACTAATAAATAGCATAAACCATAACCTACCTCCAACCTAACCTCCACCGAAGAATTCGCGTATCAAAGCAAGTTACTCTTCTCAATGCATTTGCTTTCCTCTTCGCTTCTCCCTTTTCCCTCGCTCGTTTCTCCCTCTCCAAATTCTTTTTTTTTTACCGCTATTATCTTATAATCCCTTTAAAAGATGATAACGTAACCCACTATTTATTTAGGGTTACCTCTTTTAAAACCCCCAATAATAAATTATTAAGCTTACCCCCCACTATTTCATAAAGTTTGTCATGAATAGTCCAAAACAACCCCTTTAAAACTTAAAAAAACCTTTAGCGTCAGAAATCCGACCCAGTGGGGTTAACGCACCCTGGACGTCCCGGTCGTGTCTATGACGGTCCTCCTGGCAGGTCCGGCACAGTTCAGAGAGCTACATTCAGTAAAGGGTTTGTGAACGGTTCGTCGTATCTACGACGGTCCGTGCTCATGTCCGTCGCGGAGTTCATAGAGTCGCTCTCAATACCCATTATTTTTTGAGGTAAGTGTTTTTGAACTGAGCCCCTCGACGGTCGCGTGACCATGCGGTACGTCGCCTGATCTTTCGACCCAGTCAGTTATTTTCAAAACTAATTCTATTGGCTCGACAACCGACTAAACAGGTTTGTTAGCAAATCATTGCATCAATTAGCTTTTGAATCGTTTTATCATGTAGATTAACATTTGTTTTTTTCAGTTTTTACTATATCCTACATGCTCAGTACTTTCCGTACTGACGCCATATAGCGCTTATATCTTCAGTGAATGTCGGTTCAGTTCTCAGCCTCCAGATCACAATAGATGATTTCCATCTCCAGTTTCAGCAGATTCAAGTTATGAGCCCTCATTCTTCATCCGAGGACCAACCAGTTATGAGTTTCTTTCAGTTGTTTAGTCATTTAGTGTCAGTTTTGCAAGATTTCGTTGGGGCGTGTCCCAATATTTCTAGTCTAGTTTAGATGCTTATCATGACATAGTTAGATTCACAGTTAGTATTGAGTTTAATTCCTTTTGTATTAAACTTATTGTTTTTTCAAAATCTCAGTTATAGAATATTGGGTATTCCCCATCTTTTCAAATTTTAATTATGATTTAGATTCCACATAGTTTATTATCTTATATGCTCATGATCCATGCCAACATGGTTTCTTGGGATGAACTTGTGGTCCTAGTTTCCATTCCGCAGTCTCATGAATCAGCTCGGCTCGGGCGTGACACCTTTGACATGTTCCAATTGTCCGCTTCCTTCTTCTCAACACTTGTTGCAGACCGTCATGTCAGCTGCGTTGTACTTGTTCCTTTGAGCATGATCAATCGTCATCTTCCTTCTTCTTCAACAGTCTACGTGACTGCTAAAAGGAAAAAACCCAACGAGAAAAACCCCCCCAAAAAGTCAATATTGTGCATTACTGGTGAATTATTTTTTTTCAATTCTCAATTTTTGGCGGTACGTTTTTTAAGAAAATGCTTAGATTTTTCTAAAAAAAAAAAACTTTTTGACCCTGTTTTTTTAATGGTAATTCCAACATCCTAAACGAGAAATGTCACATTGCACATGCTTTTATCAATAATTCTGCATATACCTTCACATACAACCCAATATAAGTGTAAAACTGATATATACAGAAGTAAAACACATATACATGTATCCAAATATACTTTTGCTAGATACATGGTGCATACACTGCTCACATATCAGAAATAAACATTTCGTACACACTCTGATCAAATCACGATGGCCCACATTCAAATGAAACACAATTATTAAAACCTACATATTGATACACAATTTATGATATATGCATAGTTTTCCTCTCCCCAAGACATACTCACTGCTCACAAAATATCAGAAATCAACATTTGTACATACTCTGATCTCAAATCACGATGACACTTCAATGAAACCAATCAAAATAAAAGAAAGTATCTTATTAAAACATAATAAGTGATCCAAATTTAATGATATATGCATAGTTCCTATCCCCAACAACATACTTATAAATAATTTAGAAGTTAACATAATTTAAGCATCAACAATCAACGAATGATATATGACTGAAATACAATCCAAATAAATGAATGTTTACATCCAATATTATGCAGTATATTTATAGATATAGATAGATATATAGATCTATATAAGGAATATAATCTCTATATATATATATATAGATATATTATATATATATATATATATATATATATATATATCTATCTCTCTCTATATATCTCCCTATCTATCTATCTTAGCTATCTATCTCTCTATCTCTATATATATATATCCTATATTTTTATATGAAGTGCATTGTATGCGCTAATAAACTCATCATCTGTGGTATCCATGAATTTTTTTCTGGCAGCACATAACTGTAGCCAATCGTATGTATGCGAATAAAGAGTATAGTGTAATGACAATTGTATGTATTGATATAATTTAGTTGAAAAAACAAATTAATTTAATAAAATAGTACTAGAAAACAAATAAAGTTGTAACAACAGTAACTATCTCTCTCTCTTCCCTCTTCTCTCTCCTCTCTCTATATATATATATATATATATATAGTATAATATATATATAATTATATATTAAGGAGAAGTGATGGGTGCTTATGTGTGCGTCACAATTATTCTCGCATTTTTTTTATTTAAGATCAAATTTAATAATTAATTCAATACAACAATTCATAAGAATTTGCAAGTAGTTTTTAAATTTAACACGTGTCAGCTTCTTAGTATCACTATTTATTACATTTAAAATATAGTTATTAAAACAAATTTTGACAGTTGTCAGCATTGGAAATATTACTGTTAAAATCTTTTAATTGTTTGTAAAAATATCTTACATAAAGTTATTCACGTTACTACTTCAACTCTCTCTCTCTTTCTCTCTATATATATAGATTATACTAGAACGGTATTCTATAGATATACTAAAAAAGGTAAGGACTTGTTTTTGTATGATGAATGCTTTGTTACAATGGTAAAAAGTTGAAAGCAATGCATAAAGACATACTACTGCAAACATGTAAAGTACATTGAATAAGTACTTGAGTTATAAAATGCATTCTTAGGCAATAATAGGCATTCCACGAAGTCAAAACCATTACAATCTCGTAAACAAATGAGAAACTGATAAATGAAAGCATCACACATAATTAAAGAAGAAGTACAAGTCAGAACCTTTTGCCATCGTAATCATATTTTGATCTGCAATAATTTCTTTCTCTAACAAAGAAACATGAAACAAAATTGAGGAGGCCTATTTTTCACACTTTTGAATTTCTTATATCATGTCCCTTTTTGTGTGTGTGAAACATACCATTGAAGTGGCCGCTCTAGTTTGGATAATTCAATGTCTCTTAATTGATAAAATGAATCAATGTCATGACCTGAAAATACAGAAACATAGAAATTCATGTAAAAGCAAAGATAAGAGAACAATCAACATAAATTACAAATATAAAGACAAAACATTACAATTCATTATCATCTATTAATTTTTTCTTCCATTATCCTCATAATCCACTCATTTACTATTAGTCTACTCTATCATAACATAAATCTGTACAAATTTTTACAATTTCAAGTGGGAGACTAACAGTTCCTACACGATTAAACAAAGCACCTAAACCATAATGATTTAACGACCACTAATCTACAACTTATAAACTCAGAAGTGTACTTTTACTATTTGGTTTGAAAACGATACACACCAATACTATGTTCCACTATATAAGAGCACCAAAAAAAAACATGTTTGTAGCTAAAGTATACTCATTACAGAGTTTCTTATATAACTTCACAGCATTGAATTTAGCATATGTTGTCATTAAATTTTTACAGAAATATAACATAATGTGTGTTTGTTTCCAATCCCTCCAGAAGTACAAACTATTAACTTATAATAAGAACATTGGCAACACACTTTACATGATCGTACTTCTCGTTGCTGCAGGAATTTTTATTTTGGGAATTATATTTTCTTCTTCAACAGCTAGAAGATTTAATTGACCAGTTGCACAACTACCCGGCTCAACAGAGAGTAACCACTTTTATATCCTCTTTCCTTCTTAGTAGTTAAGTCCTGTATCCAATGCACAATTTCAAAGCCTGAATCAAGAATTTTTTTACCAAAATAATTAAAATTTAAATGCATTAACAACAGTTATAATATTTTTTCAAACTTTACAAAACTAGTATAAACGTTGTTTAGAGTAACGTATTAGGCGATCTTTACTTCTTCCAGAAACAGACCAAAACTAACTTGGCGGCGGTTAAAGTTGGAATACGTTACTAACGAATATATTTTAGAGTTTAAGTAGGAAGATGTTACTGGCAAGTACGTTTTAGAGAGAATAGAGTTTTAAGTCGAAATCCGTTACAGATGGGAACAGTTTTTTAGAATTATTATACTAAAACCACCCTGTTTTTGACTCCGTCTATCTAAATCCAATTTCGGCATTCGCGCGCACGTATCTTCCCCTCACCTTATTACCTAAACTCAATTTCATATTTTTTTCCCTTTCTTTCCCTTGCTAAGAGAGCATATCATGTCCGCTGGTTCGATTGCTTAGTGTTTGCCGCGGAACAGGAGATTCACGAATTTCAGCGCCTATAGTATTTTCGAGATGTCATTTTTCTTTGCTTAAGGTATCGTTTTCTTTTACAAAGGAATGGAATTGAATCATAGTAGGATTCTATCTTGTATAAATTGAAGAACATACCACCAACTCATGAAATTGAATTCTGAAATAAGTTGTTATCTGGTTGTTTTGTTTTAGTTTTCGTTCAAGGATCCTTCATGTCCACTGAACTCCAGAATGTTATTTAAGTTGTAAAAATTTTATATTGTTTTGAGGGAAGATTGCGTAGCAGTGCACTGAGAGAATACTTAG
This sequence comes from Solanum habrochaites, assembly GCA_027704765.1. Lineage (NCBI taxonomy): Eukaryota > Viridiplantae > Streptophyta > Magnoliopsida > Solanales > Solanaceae > Solanum > Solanum habrochaites. Next base: position 34,429 of record JAKWJA010002451.1, on the reverse strand, counting down.
TCATTGTTACACACATTGTCTTTAGATTAGTATATGTTTGTAGTTAGTTACATAACCTAATTAATTTGTTAGCCTAATTGCGTAGCTCATTATTTTGTATACTGGATTATTGTAATTAGCACTTTATTCTTTATATAAATAGCCTACTGTAAACACAAATGTAAACATACAATGAAACTATCTAATACTGATAATCTATATTCTTCTCTCTGTGATTCCTCAAATTTGTCTCATCTCTCAAACAATTTCTCTCCTCTGCAAATTTCGATTCTTACATATATCAGAAAATCTTATACTCTAGTTCTATTGTTGCTTAGTGAGTCTAAGATGGTTTTATCCTTATATCAACACACTTCCAAATTAAAGAGAATGACCTTAACAACTTTTAAATGTGGATTCACTTATAACTTACATCACTTTAAATATGTCCGCCAAGAAAAAACTCCATAACGGGACAATTTTACCGTCATAGGCATCAAGATATATGGGAAGGAAATGTTAATATGATTCTTAATACGAGGAGAGAAGATGGAAATTTTTGGAAGCTCATAGAGAAATATCCCATCCATCCACGAGTTCTTGAAGTAATTAGATTATCTGGATTATATGGTGTTTACAAATCTAATCGGCCTGCTATTGACCGTAGTTTGATCACTGCACTAGTTGAGCGGTGGCGTCCCGAAACTCATACTTTTCACTTTAGAACAGGCGAAGCAACAATTACCTTGCAGGACGTAGAGGTGTTGTATGGATTACCTGTGAATGGTGATCCAGTACTTGGTAATGAAATGATAAGGACCATAGGGGATTGGCAAAACATTTGTCAAAGATTATTAGGTTTTGTTCCTTCTCGTGAAGACTTCAAAACAAATCCCATAAAGGTCGCTGCATTTGATTCACACATGTTAAGCCAGACACAATTTTCGAACATGGCCACGCAAGATATGGTCAATCATAAGGCAAGATGTTACATGTTCTGGATGATTGCAGGTATGATGATGGCGGATACATCTGGTGGTTATTTGAAGCTTATGTACTTGCCTATGCTCAAAGACATCGATAAAATTGGATCTTATAGTTGGGGGAGTGCGACCTTGTCATACTTGTATCATTTTCTTTGTAACTCTTCACAGAGTACCCAAAATGAGATAGCCGGATTTTTGCCACTACTTCAGGTATACCTACTGATTGTACATATAATTTATTTATATCTTTCAATTTGTCTCTATAGTATTATTGGAGGATGAAATTTTTTAGAGATGTAATCTTAAAACTCTTTCTCCCAGATTTGGGCGTGAGAGAGAGTCACAGTCCTCCGTCCTCAAATAATAGCCCACAGAGATGCGAGAACTATTTCTCATGTTGGTTTGCCTAGGGGTCCACATGCTACTAGATGGTTTGCGCATCTTAGTTGGACGAATACTACCAAGCATGTGTTGAAAGTTTATAGGGATGCACTTGACTCTATGATAGAAGATCAGGTACAATGCTTTTACTTATTTATAAATATTGTAAATGTAAAGACTCACTTTGCTCTTTTCTTTTTTCATGTAGTTTATTTGGGAACCGTATTCCGATGACTTAATTGAGAGTCTTCCTCTCTATTGTCATGCTGGACGAGACATATGGCGAGTTAGAGTTCCAATATTTTGTTGGGATGTGGTTGAGGTTCATTTGCCAGATCGTGTTATGAGGCAATTTGGACTACAAAAAGCTATACCAACTCTGTTGCCATTTGATTCCCACCACTTTCGCCATGATCATCGGGGAAGACCAAGGAGTTGGAACATGCACATTGGCTATGATTTTGGAACCAACGTCTCCAATATAGTTGTGATGCACCGGTTGATAATGAACAACTTAGCTATGATGATCCATATGTTATTTGGTTCAGGGCATTACTTGTCTTGTTATTGGTAATCCTAATTCACGTCCTCAAAATGAACAAGGTTATGTGCTTATTCGACGGCATATGAAACTATGGTATGCCATTTATTGATTATTGTTGTTTAGTGTTGTTGCTGCCAAGTGATACATTTGTCTTTATTGATTTTAGTGTGTCATTTATTTTGTTTAGTGTAGTTGCTGGCAAGTTTTTCATTGTTCTTGGTACACTGCTAAGTGTTTAGAAAAATGCTAAAGGTAATATATATAGGAAAATTAAAAGAGTGAGAGTAGTGAAGTGGGGATACTGATGAGGAGATGTAGATGTTATTTTCATTTTTATGAATGATTGGAATCAACCAGTTGCACAAGAAAATATAAGAAGTAATTGTCACCCGCAAGGATGGTAGTAGAGTAGTAAGTACTTTTATTAAGTAGCACTTTAATTACTAGATCTCTTTTGCAGATTTTAGTTTGTAGTGAATTCATTGCTTAAGTGTCAGTCTGATCTAAATAATTAGATTAATGGTGCATCATTAAGTAACTTTCACTTTAATTTATTTAGGTGCGTCATTTTCATTAAATGGTTGATGAAGCTAAAACACTTGGTGATATTCCATCATATGAAGCCTTATACATGTTTAGAAAAATGGTGCGAGATCAAGGTTTTGATTGTTTGAAATATGCCCATGAGGCTGACAGAGTTCATGTGTTAGCCGATTATAGAAGAAATGTGGTACAACCTGTCCAGTTACATCACCCAGTTCGTAGGCAAGGAAAAGGTGGTGTTGCTGGTAGGAGAAAACATGATGTTGAAAGAGGACAAACACATGTTGAAATGGATCAGGCCACACAAAATGTCCAAGAAGCCTCAGAAGATGATCAAGCAACATCCAATTATAATATTGGTTCTATTTCAGGAGGTTGCACTCATGAATTCACTCAGGCATCAAATATGACATATCAACTGTCAGAAACAGATATCATGTCATACGTGACGCCACAGACTCTACAAATATCAAGTCATCCAAGTCTTTCATCACTTGAGAATGTCATTGGTAATTTTGAGAATGTCCCAAATTTTACCTCATCGCCTGTGCCTCTGATCATTGAGACCCCTGATGCCACTAATAATTTAAAGGACCTGAATCATGATGTGGACGATAATGATCCAAAGGATGCAAATGAAGGTGGTGATACGACTATCAAGATAGCGAACCATCAAGGAGGGAGAAGCGTAAATTAAACTTAAGCCTTGTGGGAGTGGTACTTTAACATCTTACATTTTTTATTTGGTTTTACTCTCTTTTTGAATAATAGAACATTCATATTTTCTTTATAGGTGGTCACTATGCTATCCAACATATATAAAAAAAAAAAAAAGCAAAGAACAAGTAATGAAAATTGATGTTGCTGAAATCTTTTGGTGCTGCTGAAAATTACAGCCGGTTTTGCTGAAAATTGGTGCTGCTGAAATTTTTTGGTGCTGCTGAAAATTGCAGTTAGTCTTTTGGTGCTGCTGAAAATTGCAGCAAGTACTTCTAAAAATTGGTGATGGTATTGCAGAAAATAGGTGCTGCTGAAATTTTTTGATGCTGCTAAAAATTGCAGCAGTACTGCTGAAATTTTTGCTGCTGCTGAAAATTGTAGCTAGTACTCCTGAAAATTGGTGCGGCTGAATTTTTTTGTGCTGCTGAAAATTGTCTAGTTATGCTGAAACTTTTTGTTGTTGCTGAAAATTTTTGGTGCTACTGAACCTAACATTATAATCACTGCACTTTTTGGTATGGGTATATATTTTTACTTTGTGAATAGATTGCTTTAATTTCAAAAGTATAAAGGCTTTAGAATGGCGATGTAAGTTTACATTGCCTATTTTAAAAGGTGTTGTCATTTTATTTAACTTATGAGGGCAGGTTAGTTGAAAAGATATGGGCGAAGTAATTATTGAGTGGAACATACAGAAATATAAACTTGGTCATAAAAATACAAATTGAAATGAAGCAAAATACATAATTAGAGTTGTTTGAAAGTAAAAAAAAACATAATTAGAGCTGTTTGAAAGTAAAAGAAATACATAATTGAACTACCCACTTAAGTTTGATTTCGAGTTGGACATCGATGTCTGTCATGTCCGGTCTATTTACACAATCCACAAGCCCGTCCATATGTTGCTGGATCACGATCCATCCCATTATGAATTCTAGTGGTCCTTGATCGATTGGGACGTCGATAAAATTCATTATTTCTCATTATAAAGCTTGGCGATGGCCAATATGCCTCGTGTCCAATCGGTGAGAATGACCCAGAATATGTTATAACATAATTTTCTATTGTGAAATGCTCGCTGATAAAATTTCTAGCTAATGCTCCCATTCTTTCAGTAACATTCATGACAAGTGAACACGGGAAGTGCAAATTAGTCCATTTTTCACAATCATATTTTTTTCACTTAATAAAACACAATGAGGGTTACCACTAGTACCATCAATTTGTATTTATCTAACCTCATATACTCTTGTGGATATATTTCAATCATAAACAAATTGTCTTTTAAACTTTCATAGTTTTTCTCCCACTTCTTTTTGAAACTGCTTATCCATAATTCCTTTTGCTCAACAAGTTGGTGAGTTTTTTGACATCTACGAGTATATCGTTTAACGATTTGCTCCAATGAAAGTCTAACCATAGCAATGGCGGGCAAGCCTCGAGCTTTCTTTAGAAGTCCATTGAAAGACTCTGAAAGATTTGTTGTCAATACTCCCCATCTTTTTCCATTATCATGACTAACAGTCCATTTATCCAACGGAATTCGCATGAGTATTCATATGCTTCTCTATTTTCTTCTTGAATTTCCCACATCAAAGCTTCAAACTTCCTTACTTGATGAGTTGTAGCAGCCCTTCACATAAGATTACTACTGAGTCCCTATTGGGAAATTAGATTGAAAGTTATTTTTACGATGTCTAGCCAAAATCGATGAAAGGAGAGGCCCCGAGGGTCCTGCAATCCGCACAAACTCCGATAACTATCAATATTCATTTTGCCCTATCATAGTATCCAATATTTCTCTATCTTTATCACATGTGTCCTCATTTTTCTAAAAAATCATTTTCGTGCTCTTTTGACTCCTTGTCACATACAAACGCAGAGAAGAATGTAATGTTTCCGTCAACTCCAACAGCAAATAACAATTTTTATCTCATATTTACCTGTACATATGAGCGCCATCTATTTGAAATCACAGGACGACAAGTTTGGAATCCATCAATGCATGGTGAAAGTCCCAAAAATACAACTTGAAAGTTTTTTACCTCTTGGCAAACTCATTGACTCTTCGTGTTTTCATTCCACACTATTCCAAGATGTAAAGTATTGAAAAGCTGCAAAAAACTTCGGAGTCCACTAAATGATTTCTGAAATCAACCATCTACCAATGTAAATGTGCGTTGACACACCAAGGCCCACGCTTTCTCTATAGTTACTTGATGACCAAAAATTTTTTTCATGAACCTTAAGAATGACATCCACTACCACAAATTTGCAATTTTACTTATTTTGATTTAAAAATAGATTTCAATTAAAATTGGTACCCTTAGATATGTTGACTAGTTGTAAGGCCTTCAGTCTCACATCAGATTATTTCAAATCTTTCTTATGCTTGCCCAAAAGGCTACCTCCAACCTTCCCTCGAAGGAATCACCATGGACAAACATAAATAAGCATAAAAGTCTTCTGCATCTCACAGCCAGACACGGTTCTTAGTTTGATCTACCACCTTAATTCTCCTATTTTTGTGCGCTAAATTCCAAAATTGTCACAGCCCGTTTTTCACTTAGCTTACTACTAAACACATATTTTTTTTAAAATCTTTTTTTTGCATCCTCGTCCCAACAAATACCATTTTGCATTTCAAATCACGCGTAGAGATAAAATATCTTCCTCAGTCTCCATTTTGTTGTAAAGTAAGGTATTAATTATTTTACATTCTCAATCAATTGATTTGTAAAAATTACTGCACTTTTCAATTTTGAATAATCGCCATATATTCATGCGATTCACTTTTAATGACTTTACTTCTCTCCGTCATCTTCTAATTCGCATCCTCCTCCTGAATTTTTTCATCATCACTTCCTTGAGCATGTGCGTCATTACACAACTCAAAGGTGGCCTCACTTCTCTGTAGAAAAAAAATAATATATTGCATGAAATGGAAAAATAAAATAAATTATTTCATGCTATTAATAAAATCCAGTTGAAAATCTTACTTTAACCTGATTTCATATTGATTGTTGCTACTCTCAATGGTCTGACCTACTGAGCTTCATCAATAGATTGATGAATAACCATTGTTTTGCAGTTTGTATGTGCAAATGAAGCTTTACTGATGTAACAAATTTATAATTTTGATTCCCATAATGCAACATATGGGGAGTACGCATATTGTCATTCAATTTGAAATAGATTGATCTTGTGTATTGGTTTTTAATCTTTATATACATCTCATAAAGATTTATATCAATCTTGCTCAAAAAATTCTAGGAATGGCAAAAAAATTGTACCAAAGACCGGTCATTCTCAAATTTTGAACTCAATAATCTTAATAAATTTACCTTTGAAATGAGCATGGACTATTTTCCAGAACTACCAATTAATATTTCTCCCTCAATCCCCATTGTCCATGGCCAAAATCGATTAATCAACGTAGTCGATCGAAATAGACATGCTACAATGCATTCTAGACAATCGTTATAGATCGAAATTCATCTCATTTCCCGTGATTATTTCACCGCTCCTATACAAAAGCAAGTCATCAACCTATCTTCAAAATTTAGCCATTCAAAAATCCGATATCACAAAAATATGATGGCATTATAGTTTATAAAAAAATATGTTATAAGTACATTCCAATATATATTGACAAGTCTACCTATTAAAAGTTTGTGAGTATTGATTCAGCATAAGGGCATATAAGCGGAAGTTTGTGTAGAACATTAGTTTAATTTCGAACATTCTCACAACCATTTCTTAGAATGTTCACTGCCCAACACTTTTAGCGTTGATTTTAAAGTTTTAATGTAAGCATGCATTAATGTTTTATTGACAATCAAATCATAAGAACCCCTCGACAAGCCTCTTTACATGAAGAATCGTCCTGCAATGGTAATATTTTAATCTTAAAACATGACTCAAAATACGACTTTTAACTTCAACATTTTGTACCAATATTCTCAGTGGCAGACCTTGATTTGATTTGATATAATCATTACTCCCAAGTAACGTTTTTTATGTAAAACATGACGCCAGTAACATTTTTCGACGTCGAATTTCGTCAAAGATTCTCAGGTGGAACTTGTGATTATTTGACAGAATCATCACTACAATAAAACCTTTCCCTTTAAATTTACAAAAGATTCCAAAGTGACAGATTTACAGAGACACATCACTGACGGTACATCTTAAGCCTAAATTGTTAGTGTACGTAATGCTTCTTAAATTGAAACAAACCGGCCTACCAAATAATTTAATCCGTTTTCTGGTTTTGGGAAAATAAAATTAGCCAAATCATTACTACCAACATTTCTATTAAGTTTTATAAACTTTTGAAGTTTTCATTATAAATGAATAATATATATTTTGGTCAAAGTTCCTGAATCAATATTTGAAATCTTTTTCCACATGTCTTTTTAAAAAAAAAATCATTAGCTCTCCATATGTGCTCATACTTACTATGTTCCATGAAATACGTTGAAAGAGAATGTTTTGTTATAGAGTGAAATAATATCGTACTTCTCTTTTAAGTTTCCAACTCAATACTCAAATTTAGTCGTCTAATCTATACCATACGCGAGCAACAAACTCGTCAAAACACCATTTTAAAGGGTGTAAGGCAATCAAATTAACCCTCTTTTCGGAGCTAAGTGAGATCCACCATTTAGAATTATTGTATTGTGAATAAGCATTTTTTAGCTATTGCCAACAGAACAATAACTCTCAAGGTGTAACCCATTACGCAAGGGTTCCTATCGCTTTGGGGTCACCGCAAGCTCATTTCCATCACTAGTAAATAATGAAAACATAATTCAATTGATAAAAAAACCCATGCTGTTAATCTCACTTTAGCTAGACATGTACTTTGTAGCTGACATATCTTACGAAAACCAGTTGGCGTATCCATATTTTGGAACATATAGGGAGAAACAGACATCAATAAGAGAATAAACCAAGGCCATTAATGTTGGCATGCCATATACTTCAAGGTGTTTTTCGTCAGTATGTTCTTCTCCTCTATGTTATGCTACTTTTTCACAATCACTTCCAGGGGATTCAAATGACTTAAATGCACTTACGGATGATGTCCAAATTCATGAATCGCCCTTCTGTTTCATCGCCTCATTTACCTTTAACTTCAAAACTGAACTTAAAAGTTATTATTACATGAGTTGATCACTTGCACAGAAGCACTACTCCATCATTTCATTATTTTTGTCCTTACTTTCTTTCTCTTTTAGTCCCACAAAAGAATCGTCTCTTTCCCTTAGGAATATACAACAATCTCAAAATTTTCTTAAACTCGTGCCAAATCAAAACCTATTAAAAATAACTTAAAATGTGCTAGGATATGCGATAAACAGCGAACAGAAAAGGTGAAGCATTGTTACAGTAATAGATGTATTTTCCAGCTTTAACACATTGAATCCCTCGCCATAGCTGCAGCAAGATGTACCCTTTAATTTGAATACATGTACCTACCATAATTTGTTTATCATCCTATTTTATCACATTATAGGGATGGTTTTAAAAGCATTAACCATCAACTTCTTCAGGTAATTTGATTAAGACCTAGTTGAATTGGAATTGAAATATTGCATTTTATGTAAATACTATCTACGATTAGCATTAGTGAAATTAGAGAGCCGATTAAAAATCTTGGGCTCTCAAGCATAAACTACAATCACATATCCATCAATAGGAAATTTCCATATATCTTTGAAAAATTGATAAAAACAGGAGGAGTCATGAAAAGTTCAACAACTAACCCAAGCATGAGATCCAATTATTTAGCAAACAATAGAACAAGGTTATGCAACACTTGTCGTTTTTTCATGGACTTTCCCCGTCGTAAATAGCTCTCATATTCAAAAGTAACAGTCATTCCTTTTTTTTTCTTCTAAACTGTCACTCCTTATAATCTACACATTTTGATGGAACAAAAAGTTGGTATAAAAAGATAAACAAATAAGGAAAAAGCACAGAAAAATGGAATGCCCTCACCAGTTTCACATACATGGGGAGCTTGAAGAGGTTGAGAACAGAATTTCGAAGAGTTGAAGACACAAATTTTCGGATAGTTGATTCTCTCTTGCCTTCATTTGCCCCCTCCTACGTGCCAATGATAGGGACCAATGCCACGCGGTCGTTAATTAGTAGGCATGTTACTGGTTATAATGACCGCATATCCTCAACAAATTAGACACTCTCAAATGAATTTTTTTGTCATAACCACCAATCTTGTCCACTAAAACTAAGTCATGCAACTTCAGATTGTGATTGCAGAGGAATAATGTTGCAGTAAACCTACTGAGAAAAATGAGAAATTGTAATACCAGTCTAGTTGCTTTGTCATACTATCGAACACCTTAGCTTCAGTCTAGTCTTTGTCATACTCATCAGAACACCTTAGCTCTAGTCTAGTGCTTTGGTGTCATACTATCGAACACACTTAGCTCAGTCTAGTGCTCTTGTGTTCCATACTATCCGCACACCTTAGCTCATTCAGTGCTTTTCTACGATCGAACACCTTTAGCTCAGTCTAGTGCTTTGTCATAACTATCGTGAACCATTAGCTCAGTCTAGTGCTTTGTCTCCTAATCGCAACACCTTGCTAGTCCTAGTGCTTTGTCATAATATCGTGAACCCCTTAGCTCATTTTTCTAGTGGCTTTGTCATACTGGATCTGAACACCTAGCTAAGTTCTAGTGCTGGTTGGCATACATGAACTACCTTAGCTCTTCTAGTGCTATTGTCATACTATTTGAACACCTTAGCTCATCTAGTGCGTGTCATACCTATCGCACACCTTTAGCTCAGTCTAGTGCTTTGTCATACTATCTGAAACACCTAGTTCTACGTCAGTGTTTTTGTCCATACTATCGAAACACCTTATGCTAATCTAGTGACATTTGTCCATACTCTCGAATACCTTAGCTAATTATAAGTGCTTTGGTCATACTATCGAACACCTTAGCTCCTCTAGTGCTTTGTCAACGATCGAACACCAAGCTCAGTCTAGTTCTTTTTCATCTCCGAACACCCCCCTTATCTCAGTCTCAGTGCTTTGTCATACTCCGAACACCTTCCTCATTCTAGTGCTTTGTCATACTATCGAACACTTAGCTAAGTCTAGTGCTTTGTCATCTAAATCGAATACCTTAGCTTAAGTCTATGTGCTTTGTCATCATCGAATACCTTGCTAAGTCTAGTGCTTTGTCATACTATCGACAAGGCCTTACTCAGTCTATTGCTTTGTCCCATACTTCGAACACCTTAGCTCCAGTCTATGCTTTGTCATACTATCGAACTTTAGTCTCAGTCTATTGCTTTTGTCAGACTATCAACCACCATTAGCTCAGTCAGTGCGTTTTGTCATACGATCGAACACCTTAGCTCAGCTAGTGGCTTTGTCATCTATAACACTTAGCTAAGTCCCCTAGTGCTTTGTCATACTATCGCACAACCTTAGCTCAAGTCTAGTGCTTTGTCATACTAATCGAACACCTTAGCTCTAATCTAGTGCTTTTGGTCATACTACGAACACCTTCAGCTAATCTAGTGCTTGTCCATACTACTATCGCATACCTTAGCTAAGTCTAGTGCTTTGTCTACATCGTAACCCCTTATCTCAGTCTAGTGCTTTGTCATCCTATCGTACACCTAGCTCAGTCTAGGTGCTTGTCATGACTAATTCGACCACCTTTAGCCTCAGTCCTAGTGCTTTTGTCATCCTATCAAACACCTTACTAAGTCTATGCTTTGTCATACTATCAAACACTTAGCTCCTCTAGTGCTTTGTCATGACTATCGAACTACATTAGCCTAGTCCTAGTGCGGTGGTCATACTATCTAACCCTTTAGCTCATTCTAGTGCGTGTCATTAACTTGAACACCTTAGCTAAGTCTAGTGCTTTCATCCTCTCGACACCTTAGCTAGTCTAGTGCTGTGTCTATACTACGACACCTTAGCGCATCAAGATCATTAATTTTAGCAAGCATTCTTGATAGAAGTTTTTTGTAGAATTTTGGTTGTGAATGAATGAAATCAGGAGCAATCAACCATGTTTTTTTCCAGTAGAGCCTACTCTCCATCAGTTGAGTTTAGACAATTATGAGAAAATCGAAAATATTGAGATGTAGTACAGTAATTTCACCCACTTCCAATCTCTTTTTTTTGGTTATTAGAGACCAATTGCGAGGCAGTCCATAAACACAAAAGTTCAGATAAACAACCAGATAGATAAATGTGGCAACTTCCTAATCTTGATACACGAAGCCTTAAGTTGACGAAATTTTGAAAAAATCCCACAAAGGAAAGAAATTAATTAGTTTTTGTTAGAATCTTGTTACCACAATTAATTTGATCATGGACATAGTCGCTATGAACAAGTTAATGTTATGCGATGGAAAATAGCAGACTTCGTACAATCGAATTTCGAGAAGATGAAGGTCATATTTTAAAAAGATTATATAATTTTATTTCAGTATCAAAATTTAAGATGGAGTATATTTTCTTGAAATCGAATTCCGTATGCCTTCAATGCCCTGCAAGATATGAATGAGGCAATCACATTAGTAAATAATCTAATTTCAGTGCATCAACATAATTCCAACAGAAAGAGCCCAAATTAGATCAGCGAATTTGAATGAGAAAAATCAAAACTCAGTCGAACTCGATTCCGACTTAACATCAAAATCAATTAGTAGAGACTACTGTTTTTCTAAATAACCGTAATTCAGTACACGGATTAACAGTCAATATAACTGTTACACATTCACAAAACAAGCTTTTTAGTACATTTCACCAATGGATATTGCACGTTGTCCATTTGGTTCCCTTGTTTCTACTTGTTTAGAAATAGGTTTAATCTATATACTACATCACCCTAGATGGTAACGTTTTAGTTTTTGCTGTGCTTTACATTGAACTTGGTATGAAGTGTAAAAAAAATTACAACATAAGCGCTGTAAACATAGAAACTAAAATTTAGCAGAACGTATTAAAATGGTCAAGCTTATGGTTGATAATTACAGATCTGCCGGAGTTCAGTATAACACTTCGAACAGATTGAAATGTACAACCAAGTAATCGGTACTTGTTTTATACTTTTGTAAGAGATTTTCTCATATAGGTTTCTCTATTGTCTTCACAATTTCTTGGCTTCACTCTATAGTTTGTACGTCAACGTGTTATATAAACGAATACTTATAGATCCAAATAAATTAAAGCTCGAGAATGGATTACACTTTGAGTTGTTTTGTGCATATTCTTTTGTCACTAATATACTTGTTTATTTGAAAGAGCATGCTTATTTATTACTTGAATCACGCAGCTCAACTTTAAGTTGGCATTTTGCAATTGCTAGCTTCGGTTTGACTGACAATCTTCGAACAAGTATTTGATGTGGCCCTCCCTGCCAAACTAAATATCAATCATGCAAACCTATTTAATATTCCATCAGAACGGTGATAGAATAAAATTATTATTGCCATTGGCGACTTGAGCACTAATATATCCTCTTTTCAAGCAATTCGGCTTCTCAGTGCTGCATATGTTAAGAGAGAAGCAGAACTTGCCACCACAATTCATTTTAAGTTCATGCTGTAGAAAGAAAAGCCAACTCATTTTGTGATAGATACCAATGGGCGATTTCACATGTGAATTACCTCTGTCAGTATATCTTCTTGTCATTCTCTTTGCCCATAATGTGAATGTTCGGGTAACTCTCTAACCTTTCATCTACATCCCCTAAAATTGGTCCTGCATATATGTTGTAACATACAATACTCCTCTTAGATCATTTGAAATGCTTTTTGATTTAGCTCATTTTCTTTAGATTGTTTTGATGCCAGAACAGACAAAACAAAAATGATCTAAATGTTGGATCTTGACCAACTCTTATTACTTGTAGTTTGAGAAGTCCTTGTTAAACCCTCTTAGCCACATTCATCCCCGTTATTAACATATCAACAATGAAATTTGCAGAGAAAATAGGAAAACTTCTACATGGTCCCTCCATTCTATCAAATGTCAAAAATCTCGCATTGATAACACGCATAAGCACTTATAAGTCTTGTAAATTTAATATGAATCCAGAGACAAATCAAATGAAGAGAATAAATTTCCTAAAGCCAAAAGAACTTCATAAGTAAAATGATGCTCGCCGAGATAAATCGAGCAAAATTAAAAGGTCTATAATCTTCGGCGCGGGCCTCCTTTTTTGTGCTGTAGATATGAAAAAAAATCAATATGAGACAACTTACTTTCTCAATTCTAGTTTCTCATGTGTTGAAATCATTCGGCGAAAAACTTCCTGAGAAGGAGAGCACATACAAGAATGATAACTACAAGTAAAAGGTGCAAAAGGAATTCAACGCAACATAGGATTTGGACTAGAAAAAAAGAATACTTCAGTATACCAGTTTTCATATAAAGTACAACGTGTTGAAAGACAATTGTGGATGCCCACTTGTATTAACTTTAAACTCTTGGAACCATTCCTTATTGATTGTTATAACCACCACAAGTCCCCATCTCCAATAGGAATTGTATGAGAAGAAAAAATAAGCATCATAAACTTTATTCAATTTTTAAATTTATTTTAATGACAATTAAATTGTTTTAAATTTTAGAACACACATCTCAATAAAAATTCATTGTTATAAACTTCATTCAATTCATGTTAATATTTTTTATCTTAAATATATTTACTAATTTCTTTTCCAAAAAACACTATTTGATATATATTTATATATATTAAACAACAATTATATATAAATCAATATAAATATCATCAGTTTACTTAGACACTGACAAAAATTATCACATAAAAAAAGTCTATATTTTATATTTTTTTTTTAATGTTTTAATTTATAACATTATAATTATATTTTTTAAAGTAATTTAATCTAGGAAAGTTTTAATATTTAAAAGGATAATCCAACTTTTATAAACTCAATTAAAATAAAAGTTTGAATTTGTTTTTGCACTCCACTTCTTAAATGTGATTGCTCTTTTAAAATTGGAAAGTAAAAAATAGGTGAATTCTAGAATGTAACACACCAACGTTATAAAACGAGACGGCTTCTCAAAGTGGAGAAAAAACATGTTAGGTAGTCCTTGTATTTGAGAAATAATACACATAAATATATTGTTTAGGACTGTAGTAAATATGACTATTTATTTTGAAAATTTATAATAAATATCATTTTTATAGATCAAAAATTGGAAAATTTATAACGCTCACGGAAATTGAAATTCCGTAAAGTAACTTGCACGTTAAAATGTATTGGTATTATATATAGAACTTCTTTCGATAAATTTTATAATTATTTGTGAAATTTAAAATAGACATGATACAATTTAACAAAAAAATTTTACATTATTTTCGAAATTTAAATAGACATGATTATATTTACCAACAATTGATAAATTATTCTGTGAAATTTAAAAAATAACATGTGTTACATGATTCCGTGATTCAAATCCAAGTCGGAAATTTTCATAGATCAATATATAATAAATTTATTAATTAATCGCGCACGTTCAGGACTTTTACCAGTTTTTGAATAGAGAGAAAATGTCATTGGTTTTTAAGACAACATGACCATCTTGTTATTTTTGTTGGTTTAGTTAATGATTAGTTCTTTACTACACACCCGAAATTTTACTGAAGGTTTTTTGCCCCTTCTATAAGTTTTATAATTTATCAATAACAAACTGGGTAAAATTGTAAAATGACAAACTAAATAAGGAATTATATAATAATTCTCTTTCAGTTATTTCCTTTAAAAGGGGCAACCTTTAAAGTTAATTTGCTATATTAGGTCCCATCCCGTTTTGTATAAAATATTTTCCCAAACAAAAAACTCCTTTTTTCCTCGCCTTGTCCCCCTTTTATACACAATTTTCTCTCTTCCTTCTTCAATTTCTTCACACTTTTCTTCCACAATTGCAAGTTGAACCTTCCAACTTCTCCTAGCACGTCACATTAGAGCGTTTTTCAAAAAATTTCAAAAATTTCAAAGGTATCGCTAAAACCTACTTACAATTGTGTAACAACCTTGTTTAGATCGTTCGAGCAGTAGACCGATTTTGAAAAGAACTGACTGGGTCGACGTGATCAGTTCGACGTACCGTCATGGTCACGACGGATCGTCGAGGGCCTTCCGTTTCAAAACACTTCAACTCAAAATCTGGGTACTGGGAAATACCTCTGAACTCCGCGACAAAGCTTGCAGCACGGACCGTCCAAGATACGATCTGAACCGTCACAAAACCCTTACTAAATTTAACTCTCTGAACTTTGTGACGACCGTCATAGACTACGACGGGTCCATCACAGGTCGCGTAACCTCGACTGGTCGAATTCTGGCCTAAAGTTTTTTAAGGGGTGTTTGGACCTTCATGACAACTTCATGAAATTAGTGGGGTGAGTTTAATACTTATTACTGGGGTTAAAATGTAAACCCTAATAAATATTGGGTTACTTTTATCATCTTTTAAAATTGATTATATGATAATTAGGGTAAAAAGAAACAGATTTGGAGAGAAAAATAAAAAGAACAGCAGAGAGGGAGAACATCGAGCAAAAAGGAGAAGCGAAGAGGAAGCAAGGCATTGAGAAGTAACTTGCTTGAATCGCGATTCTTCGTTGGAGTAGGTTATGGTTTATGCTATTTCATAGTAAACGCTTAATCCGCGATTGATATGAGTGGGTGTATTGTAAAGTCTTCTATCTGCTTGATTGTGGGTTTTGTATGTTTGTAATTGGTAATTGTGGGATAGAAGTTGAAACTGTTGAATCTTAAATCTTAAATCCTCTCTGTTAAGATGCGCCTGGCATAACGAATACTGATGAAATAAAATTAATGAGATTAGTGGATCGGGTTTCACGTTCCACACATAGTATTATGGTATCGGGTGTCACGTTCCGACACGTATATTAGGGAATCGGGTGTCACGTTCCGACACGTTTATTAGAGATCGAGTGTCACGTTCCACACTAGTATTAGGGATCGTTGTCACGTTCCGACCGTATTATAGGGGATCGGAGTGTCACGTCCCGACACGATAAAGATAAAGAAGAAAGTAATCTTGAATCAGTTAATATACCTCGATTGCGAGAACTATGTCCCAATGATTATGGTGTGGAGGCTTTGAGTCTCATAGGTGCGCTTGATGTTGTTTGCCCAAGGTTTCTTGTACTTGTTTGTTGCCACCAATGTTAAGTCTTATGGTTTATTTTATAATTAATTATTCAGTATATATTGCCTTCTATTCCTGAGTTGGCCGATGATACCCCGCTCATACGGTTCCTTGTACTGATCCTCACTTTTATTTCCTTCTTGTTGTTTTGGGAGTGCAGCTAGTTGCAAAGCCATTGACTTCGACTCGTCCTCCCTCTAAACAGTCTTCAGCACGTCAATTCAGGGTGAGCTATTATTCCTAGCTCGGTGAATTCTCTCTTCACTTCCTTGATGTCTTTAAGTTCGACATGGACCATCTTTCTACTTATTTTAGTTCTAAATCAACTCTGAGACTTAGTAATTTGAATGATAGATTTCTGATGTGATACTTCCAGATTTTGGGAACATAAGTGTTGAGTTTTAGTAAGTTTATTTATTGATTTCCGTTTAATGATTTTTTGAGCTTCCGCATTTTTTATTTACTATTCAAAATTTATATCCTGATAAACGTTGGGGGTTTTTTAGAAAATTGTTTGTTCGCTCACCTATCAGATATGTGTTGGTGCCACTCGCGGCTCGTTTGTGGGGGGTCGTGAACATTGTCATGTTTTGTTACATTTTTTTGTGAATCTTTTTAAAACTCTTTTTCACTTCAGTGCTAATCGGTTTCAGAATTTTAGTTTGATTATGATGCCCAATCCCATCGAAGAGTTTACAAGATTATCCCATTGCAATGTTCTAATTGACGTGAAAATCCAATCCTTTTCATTGGTTCTACCTCAGAAATTTGGGGAGAGTGCAGGTTCTTGTCTAAAATCTACTAACTGCAGATATAGATCCAAATACATAATTACCCAATTAGTTTGTTTATGGAAGTATGAAGAATACTGTTGATGTTGTTACCTAGGTCTATAAGAAAAGAAAACATAAACTGATGTTCATACCTCTCACGATGATAGAAAATGAAGTCGTTGGTTCGTAGGTCAATTGAGCATAAGTATGGTTTATATAATTGTTCATATGTTAATTTTTATATTGATTCATGTATTTATCAGTTATAAATGTATAAATGTATAATATATTTTCGTACAGGTTTTTTGTGTTTCTGTTGATTTGTGCCGTATACAATGTTTTTTTATAAATGTATAAATCTTAATACTTAGATTTCTATTCATGTCTTATAATGCCGAAATACTGCCTCATTGTACAACTGTGTCATAAGTAGTATTTAGTCTGTCTATTTACTTCAATCATTTGACAATTGTTTAAAAGTGTTAATTTATTCTAACGAATTTACTGCTCATTATACAAGTGTGTGTAAAGTGTATAATTTATGAGATGCCCTAAAATACTACTACTGCCTATAGAACAACTGTGTGTAATAAGTGTGTAATTTAGTCTCCTCTTAATTTACTGTCTCATTATAAATTGTTTTTAAAATTGCATAATTTAGTATGGCTGATTTACTCGCCTTATTATACAACTGTGTGTATAAGTGTAATAATTTATTCTGACTAATTTACTGCCGGTCATTATACACTTGTATGTAGAAGCATATAATTTATCTATATTTTGTTTCTAATCCACTATTTTTTAGTAAAATGTATATGCTTTTTTTTCAGGAATGTTAAGTTTTTAGGTCAAAGAGAACCAACAAGAATTCGCGCACATTGCAGTTACATAAATGTTGAAGTTATGAATGTTTTATCTTTTTTTCAAAGTTTCATGATTCACGTACAAACACTCTGTGGAAATGCCATGTTTGTTGAACTATGTACATTCGTAGGTGTCACGTTCTGCGATCAACTAATTAGATGCATGTTTTTGAGAGAAATTAAAGGTACTCAAAAGATTCCATCCTGATATATGTCACTGGCACTACTTCTGCGTTTCAACCATTCCGACTTTGCTTTACTAACGGGTTAAAATTTCAATAATGAAATGAAATTTTTGTCCTTTAATACTGAAGAACCAAATGGATTATTCATCAGTATTTGAAGTTGAAAACCCCGTCACCAAGAGTCAATGATTGACCAATTTTGCTAACAAATTTGGATAGATCTAATGTATGATGCTGTTAAATTTGCATATTTTCTACATTATCATTCATCTTTTCTGAAGACCCAACGGTACGGTAATGATAGAAGATTTTGTTATTTAGTTGAATCAGGAAGATACATTGACTATCCTCTGGGTCAAAAGCTTTTGATCTAATGATTTCTTCTCATTTGCATATAAGATCAAACATGATGGGACGTATTTTAGGTTGTAATGGTTCCACTTGGCTTTGCAAGTGGGGTTTTATGAATGATTGTTCGAATTTGATGATGAAATTGTTGTTAAAGTATCCTGATCACATCCCTGGATACTCAACTGGGAGACAAAAAACTTCCCTCTCTAGCTATTTCGCTAAGGGCATAGTCAAGAGATGACCACATCCGGGTGACGCACTGGCATAATTTATGTATAATTTTATGGTTCGTTTTATTAGTTTACATATTTATACATTATATAAATTATAGTAGAATTATTAACTGTATAAATATGTACCTGTATAAATACATGTATCCATCAGTTATTCATTGAAAACTTATATGTATAGATGTGCTCCTTGTATTATATTATGTATGATATAAGTGTCTGAAAATGTATAATGAATGCATATAATTATCCTAATTGTAATAATAGAGTCCTTTATTTCTCTATATAAACTTGTAAATGTATATAAATATTTAGTTTGTTTTGACTTGTATATTACAAACTTAATTGGGGGTATAATAAGTTTATAACTTTATATTATACATAATGACAGGTATATATTTTGCACTTTTTTTTTCAGAAATCTGACCCCAACTGAAATGGAACGCAATATTCTTGATTACCCCCTGAGATGTTCAAAACACAGAGCCAATCTCCAACAGAAACAACAAGCTGCAATGATTCGGATGATGATTTTCAGGATCCTCCAAGTCCCAGAAACAATCGTGAAAAGAAAAAGTATCTTTCGTCTCTCCTAAGAAATCAAGCGCACAATCAGTCATATTCAGATAAGTCACACCCCGATCATTTCTAAGCAGCGTGGTTTTGACAAAGTCTCCTCGAAATGTCAGTATTGCAAAAAATAACTAACGCACCACCTCCGAAAAATCAGCCAAGCAAAACACTGGTAAGGTTCACATTTACAATACAGTCATTACGAAAAATGTTCGAGCGTAAATAAAGTGTTGCTTCCTGAAATTCCATCACCAGTAAGTCACAGGATTTCATAATCGCGTGACTGATGTGATCGCTTCAAAATTTTGATATTTATTTATTAAATGTTTTTTAATGAAATTATATATATCGTTAATGTTAAATTTACATTTCCAATGTCCGATAGAAAACAGTTTACTGAGTTTTAAGGGAACTTCATTAAATCAACTTCAAAGTTTTTTGGATTCTATCAAACTAGAATGCGGAAGATAGTTTTGTTACTATTGATCAATACATGTCTTTTATACAATATATATATAATATATATATATTAGTAGTTTTTTCTTTTTCTTCCTTTCAATGGTGGCGGTGTAGAAGTACCCACTGTAACGTTCCAACAGTCGGGTCGATCAGTCAGAACCTTCTCTTAGTTACCTTCTACTTGAACTGTCAATCTGTTTTGAATGCTCTAAATGATCAAGAGGTAATATACTTTTTATCTTCTTTGTCATTCAATTTTTATTGCGTATTGTTAACTGATATTTTATTTATAATTTTTTGCAGAACTTTGTTGGGGGGGACTTCTAGTAAAGGTCACATCACATTCAGCCTTCCGATCCCGAGCCACAGGTAATTTTTCTTTAGAACAACATTATGCAATTTTGTAAAATATATATATATACTACACGTATAGAATAGATCATTAGACATATACAATTTTAGTACTCATCTAACTATATATAATATTTTATTGTATACTTAATAACAAAATCAACTTGCAAAACAAACTATCACAATAATGTATAGAAGTAATAGGCAGTTTCCAATGTCAAATCAACATTTGATGTTAACACCACTTTCATCTTTCGTTCTGATTTTCAAAACAATTTTGAGGTTTGAATTCTTGATAGCTTTTTTATTTTTTTATAATCTCTGGTTATATGTATATATTACTAGATTAGACATTTAGACGGAGAAATGTGAATTTGTTTCCAGTAAAGTGGACCAAAGAACGTCCAATTCATGTATGATTCAAGCAGAAGTCCAACAATCCTTCATTTGGTATGTTATTGTCTTCAGTAATTAAAGGGGTTAAGTGTATATAAGATGATCTTACTTTGTATTTTTTTGTTAAAAATTTGTCTATTGTATATACATCAGGAATTATTGAATGTTTATAGATGATCACCCTGAAAAGATGAGCAAGAAGAATTGCGGAAGATACAACAACCAGGATCTCCACTCCGATGATAGTTGTTGCGGAGATTTCATCTTCCAAAACCTCTTCAGATTGTAGCTGTGATCAACAAAATAATACATAAAGAAGCATGTGATGTACATCTTTGTTAGTTTGGCCGACGCACAACCATTACCATTCTAGGGAAGGCGTCCCGGCCCTTCAACACATCGGCCCTATGTGAAAATATCATTTTAGAGTTTGGTATAACAATTATACATTTTACATATTAAACACAGTTAATACAATACTTGTTTTACAACACCTAAAAATAATATATGTCTTTAACACATTCAGGTAGTTCATCAAGGTTCCACCACTACATTTTGAAACTGAACCAATTCATTTATTTGAATGTCCGATGTGATCTTACAACTTTATAAGTACATTTCGGGAAATGGTTAAATGAAGGGCTTCTTGCCAAGCATAGCGCAAATTAAATTAGTTATAATTACCATAATAATTATTTAAATCATATCTTTTCATTTTCGTATAAAATTTCTTTTTTTTATTCTTTGAATTTTGATAGATAGGTAAAGAATAGCGATACAAAAAGAACAAGTCTCGCTTACATATTTGGTTTTCATTTTGAATTGTAACTGTCCAAACAAGAACTGGTTCTATAGCTGCATACAAAGATCAATTGCTTGATGACTCTTTAAGCTTTTACACCAATTCTGTTTTTTTTTTTATACAATTTACGTTTTGTATTTTATAACAATTTATGACTATGTCTTTTTAACAATCACATAGATGTCATTTTGTATTACATACGCAAAAGAGCCAATTACTCGACATCCGACAACATGAATACAGCTTTTATTAACTGTGGGTGCAATTTCACTTAACTAACTGCATGTGTCGGATGCTTTACAATTTAGATAGTACTTCAACAAGCGCGTACAGAGGAGTCCATTATTGAGTCCATTAATGATACCGAATTCATGTTGCTTCACCGTGGCTACGTTGATACATCCTTATATCCCTTTTAACATCGAGCAGATATTCATGGGTTCTTATCCGTTGGTGGTCCCTTTAATGAGAGATTGGTATACATGTCTATTGATTCCTTCTCTTAGGGTGGGTTCACTACACGTTCCGTAAGTTTCAAATGAGATAAAGAATATGCACAACTGATTCCCATGTTCATCTAAGTCTGGTTTTTCCAAGGAAGAAAGTTTATACATATCGTCACATCCGAAAATACAAGTCGCATTCTGAAGTTGACTCTTTTGAAATTTACTGTCAATGATATAACACCACAACATGAGGGAACCTGTAAGTCTTATTATTACTCTTAATCAAAATTTTTATTTTAATGTTACCCTGATCATACAAGCGGTTGTGTATAATTTTAGAGCGATTGTGCTATATGTTGATGCTTATGCAACCATATCCATAAGGAAATTTGGTTCCAATCATTTGATCTATAGTTTACCGTATTCCAATACGCGTCTTTACTACTGTGATTATGGAATGCCAAACAATCCAAGTTGATGCCACCAGTGACTAAGGATTGCACAGAAAGGCCAGGTCGGGATTCAAGGGGAGGGACGTTGATATCAGTGACATGATCACAATTGCTAAAGAACGTAATCTAAATTTATGTATTTTTGAATATGAAAAGACGTAACAATGTTGAATTTCTATGTTTTTATATTGTAATAATACTTGTTTTTCAATAGTACTTCCACTTCGTTTTTTTGTTATCAATTTTAATACTTTATACAAACTACACTTACACAATATATATTTATCCACTAAATGTAATAAACCTATGTGTCTATTTTACTAACTTTGGATTTTTATATGAAATTATATTATCCAATTATTATAATGAGACTAACAACATTACTGTAAAATGCTCCACAGTTTATTTTACTTTCTGTAATGAGTATACACTTACTTGTATAAATCTCGACAGTTTTACATACCCTTTTTAATTCATTATGAACTGTAATAATTTACATTACTAGGATTATACATTGTTCATAAATTTCAAATTTACAAATAAGCTTATCCATTTATCGTTAGAAACACTAACAATATAAACAGGATTACATTTATTTTGGGATATAATACATATCATTTCAAGGCTTACAAATAGTTCATAATCATACATATATATATTCAAGTTAAAACACAACATATAGTATACATTAATTGTTATAAATATAGACAATTTATACAATTGTTAATATTCATTATTAACTATTTAAGTATATGGTTAAGTATCTGTAAAATTTATACATTTTAGAAAAGTATAACTTACATTCATCAGCTTACAAACAAATTATCCAACTACTTTTTGTCAAGCTTATGAATTGTAAAACTTTTACAATTGTAATTAATTGTTTCAATTGAACTTCTACTTAACAGTGTTTCTATATATGATTCAATATAGACACACACCCGATAATTCCTATAATAACACGAAGACCAAATAAGAAAAAGGAATTAGCACAATTAATAGACATAAACTTTATTCCATATTGAAAATACTAACTCATACTGTCTTTAACACCAAACTACTTCAAGAGAAATTCAATTGTATATCAAATCAACTTTTAAACAGTTCAATAAATCATAAAAAACTTGTTTAACTTCTTGAGGTCTATTTCTACATACCCCTATTATGACCTGCAAATCCACATGTCCTACATGTATGCTTTCCTTTCGTCCAAGCAATGCACATTTTATTTTTTGACCCAGGTTTGATTTTTAGGCCTTCCGGAGTTTTTTGAATTTTGAGGGGCCGGACTTCATCAAACTTATGGCTTCAGGGGGGGGGGGGGGGGTATGACCCCATTCTGAAAAAGGAAGGAAAGGTAGATCGTTATCTCATAATCTTCAAACCGTCATTGGTTTATACATCCTGGCTATCCATCGGCTACTAGCTTTTTCGCTTCAATACAGCCCAAGGCTTTCCAAGGAATTTCTCATAGAACTTCCCAACAGCTGCATGTTTGTTCTTTAAATAAACCACAAACATCCTACCATCATCACTCCATTTGATGTATTCCAGTTGACGGCACAAACCTGTTTTCACACAAATAGATTTAGTATTGTAGTAAGTCTATCAATTCCTATCCGTGTGCATAACTCATTTATATAATATATATACATAAACATACCCCCATGCGTGTGCTCATTTCTTCATATTCTATTTCGTAAATTTTGAGCTTTTCCTCCATCAATCGGATACATGTGGCAGGCGCTCGTGTTTGTTGTCAATATTCCATCTCCCCCAACATCATCTTACCTCTTTCCAGAAAATTGAATATTGATCATTCGCCTAGCAGATATATCAGTCATTATACTCTCTGCAATGTTATAATGTTGATATACGCTTAAACTTACGTCTCAAAAAGAAGTAAGCGGTCGTGTCAAGTAATACCCCACTAGTGAGGTTGGGATCGGTCCCACGATGAAAATAGTCTAGACTTAACTCAATATTATTAATACTATTGTTTCAAGTCAGATTCACGACTTCCTTGGAAAAATAAAACAATAAAAGGGGTTTCTAATTTCTACATGAATGAAATAACGAACGCATTGAAACAATAAGACACTTAACAACAAACACAGTCTTTGAATGTTGGATTTAATCAGATTAACAAAGTAATAGGGTTTTACGTGTTCCCCCATGTTCATAACTTGATAATTCTAACTATAACAATTCTTTTCCCTAGTATCTTGCATGCAAATGATAAGTTATGTAATTTCTATATACTTGGCCGGCTCTAGAAATCTCACGCTGCACCTTGGTCCGGCTACGTGATTTCTATCCTAACCCTGTATCTTTACCTCAGATTAACATCTATTTCGCTAGTTGACCCTAGTTTTATTACCTCGTACCAATCAAACTAGCCTATATATAGTATACACGAAAGTCTAGTTGAATAATTTCTTTTCCTATTATCTGCCTCCTTGGTCCGCAAGGTGCATAGGAGAGTTCTAACTTTAGCCATTCGTTTAAAAGACCTATCATCGAAAGAATTATTAAACATTCAGACACTATTCTAGAATCGTTATTTTAGTTTAGGTTTATTCATTATGTGCCTATCGTTCCCCACAACCCTAGTTATGGAGTTTAGTTAATCATAGGCATAACACAATATTCCAACATAATTAAATGAATTCATGTATTACTCAAGTAAAGAGTAAATCCAGAAAGTTTGCTTTGATTAATCATAATCGCAATAATCACTTGCCAGAATCTCCAAGTAATCAAAATCTCACAAAAAGTCTCATATAATCAAAGGGTCTAAACATACAGAGTCTAACAATTAAGTCTAACCTCAAAAATGAGGTTTTCGAACTATTTAAAAACTAAAAACCTAATTAAACAAGGAAAGTATTTGATGAAATCTGTCAAAACGTGCGGGGTCGACGGACCTCGCGACGGATCGTCGTGGACTCGTCGTCCCTACTTATGCAATTTCTTCTGCTGTCTCACATTACCCTCGACGGCAAGTATTGACCTGACCGTCATAGGCCCAACCAACGTTTCTGTCGAGGGTCTCTTCCAAAACACTTCAACTCTTGAATGTGGGTAATGGTATTTACTTCTCTGAACTTCATGACTAACTGCCAACGACGGACTGTCCATGACACGACGTACCGTCACAAGCTTCGAACCCCACACTTGGTCAGACTTCCCCATCTTCCTTCATCATCATGCACTACGCTTCCACCTACGGACGAGTCTCAATCACTACGACCGTCCCAACTTCGTAGGTGGTCTCCTTCTGCATTCTTCGCATCAAAATCTCCGCATTCGTCTTTGACAATTTCCTGCAAAATAGAGAAACTTATATAACATTAGGCCAAAAGGCTTTGGACACACTAAATAAACTTAAGTAAAAAGTAATTATAATACCGTGAACTTGTAGATCAACACCCTCCAACTTAAATTCGTTGTTTGTCCTCAAGCGACGCACTATGACTCAATATAAACCTTGTACAAGAGGAGCCTGTTTTTTATCCTTTAACACTCATTTGGCTATCATCCGTTAATTCATCATATTGCATGCTATCACTAATTAGGTTTGATTATGTGGGAATCAGAACATGCACACAGACTCGACCATGCACTAACACCTATCCTCCTCATTTCTCTCGAGGCTAACATTCTGGTATTCAAACTAGTGTGCTCACTTTAAAACAAAATCCTCATTTTTCACACATATGATTTCATTTTGAGTATAGGATTACTTTTCAACACTCGCTCTCAGAACAACGTCAATCACCATTCAACCCATATCGCCAAAAAGAGTTCGAAAAGCTTGCCCTTATTTTCACTCCGTAAGTTCGTTGTACCACCCTTAGGATCACGATAAGACTTTCTTATCTTAACCATGGATCAGGGTCATGTAGGGTAAATATGTAGTATACTTTAGTGGACTTCTTTGCCCTCCTTGACTAATATCGGCTACATCTACCACTTTCTATCGTTTTTAAAAACCGCCCAGTTTCTCTCGCCAGTTTCCTCATATTCTTTCACTTGCTATTTTCTCTTCTTTCTTCATTTGTGTAAGTGACTTCCTTCTTTTCTGCTTGTATTTTTATATTTTTATTTCTTTACTTCTTTCTTGTCAACCTATTCTTGAGTCCCTTTAACTCTTGTTCCTTTCTCTTTCGTTGTTCTTTCAACCCCATTTCCAGGCATTCCTCATAATAGGCCACCCTCCCATGCTTTATGACCATGAATCAAGGTTCAAATACCCAAAGTTGGTTCGGCCATAACGAAGTTGTTTACCTGCATTAGCCACCCGCAACGTATGCTTTTTGGCATAAGCTGAGGTGCACATGTCCAAGGAGGACCCAGGCCACACATTATTCCCATAAGAGATCATTGGGGTGAAAAAAAAAGGTCCTAATTTGAAAAGCTCAGATCATTTGGATCAAAGAAGGATAAATTTCATTTTGTTCTCCTTTTATTTAGGCTAAATGGGCTTTATATGAATAAGGGCCTCTATCCTTTCCTAATTGTCTATTACATCTTACTTTTAGAAGGCTAACCAGGAAGTGGTGCTCAGTACAGATAGTACTATTCCAACCTTCCTCAACACTCCACTTGACGTCTCAGCATCTACCATTTATCCGAACCCTGTTCGATTTTAGAAATTAGGGTAAGGCAAGTGTACCCCTCTATGTCATGTTTAAGCCCACATTTATCAGTTCTAATACCTAGTCATGCCTCATTTTTCCAATTTATAGGATTTAATTTTAAGAGCCATCAGCTCCAGACTTAGACTAATGTACAAAAGATATAGACATGCCGGTTCAACAGAAAAAGTACTCATCTTTTGGGGAAAAAGAACAAGGCAAGAAAAACCCTAAAAGAGATAGTGATTGGGCTACTCATACTTCAGGCCTAACACTCACGTTTCCTTTACCCCACCTCCAACAAAAAAACATGCAATTGTCCCCATGCATACAAAAAATTAAATATAGAGTGGTAGGTGAAGCAACATGTGGCGGCAAAACGCGCCGTCGATCAGCAAGCTGTGGGTCCGGTTTTCCCCGGAACCGCACGTCCTCTGCATCTGGACACCCGCAGTGGTGCCTCGGCAACATACCGCACTATCAGTAGGTGCCCTCTGCTATTTCCTAAGTTTCGGAATCTATACGCCCCAGCCGCTAACTCGGATGCTCTCATCTGATGCTCCTCCCCCTCATCAAGGTGAGGCTCCCCTCCTCGCAGCCTCCATCTCTCGGCGCTCCTTTTTCCTTTCTTTCTGTGCTCGCGCCTCTCCTCTGCTCGACCCTACCCTCTTGGCATGCTCCCTAGGGAGTGGTTGAATCTCTGCAGTAGAGAATCGGTCCGGGCCAACCTGTGTCTCAGCAGGCTCGACCAAGTGCCTCCAGACTCGGCAACCCTAAGCCTCTAAGATCGTGTCATATCTGCGCTCAGCTGTCGACCCGCAGCCCTGACGAGTCGACACATCCACTGGAGGGCGGCCGGCTAGCACCCGCAACTCAAAGGCGTACAAGCTCTGGTGACCTCCTCAGCGATCTTCCGCTCTTATAACTGGACCATGTTCCGCTCTATGCCGCCTCTTCTGACTCAGGAATCACTTCTGCATCCACGTCCCCCACACCCTCACCCCGGCTCGATATGTGCAGAAGTGTAGGCCATTGCGCCTCTAATTTTCGGACCCTAGCAAAGCGGGACCAGCGCCGTTAGAGTGGGTGGTTCGAGAGGAGCTGCTGGCCAGTGCTACTACCGGGATATACTCTAACCGCGGTAGTGTACAGTGAACGCCGCCGGCGTAGCCATGCTTGCCTGGGCTACCATATCAGCAAGATCACCAGCCCATCCAAGTGGGTGTCAGCTCTGGACGGGGCCCTCTGCGTGGAGCCAACTCTGGCCTCATCTCTGATAGGCTGACGTCAACAGTGCCACGTGGGGTCTTGAGCTGATCTTATGCCATATAGGCACACCTGCGACCTGCACATATAGAAAATACATGCACCGGAAATGGTAAGTAGTAGTGACCTTGAAAGCCTCTGTGCATGACGCCTGTAGAACCACGCGAAATCCACCCTCGAACCCAGCAATCATCGCCTCGGACACACTGCTCGATCCCAGTAACAATAGAATCAGTGCGACGATGGGGGAAAGGCAGTGGCGACATCAATCAGCCACAAGAACTTCGCCGTGAAAGTTAGGGTTAGCCTTCTTGATGGCCCCCTTTTGCTCCGTCACCCCAGTCGCACCCTCTCCATCACTAACAGGTGCAGTCCATACACCTCTTGGTGGTCTCGCTCAGCTCGCGCAACGAGCTGGCCAGTCTTTAATAATCTGCCATCGGTAGTTAAACTCGATAGTGAGAGGGGTCCGAGTAGCAATCAACAACCCTCGCCGTATAGAAATCGGCAGATGACAGGCAGGGAAATGTCAACTTGCACGCCCCATAATCCCGGAACTTGCTCCGTGGGGCCTATTTGGCGGGGGCCGCCCTCCTCATCTCATCTGTGTATCGGAGAGCTCTACGTATGAATCGTAGATTCTCTTGGCCATTTCTCTTCACTCGAACGTCCCAACGGATTGCTGTCCACGTCCAGACGATGCCCCCTTGGTGAAGAGATTATGGATCTCAGACCTTTGGGATACTCCCTATAAGGCCCTAGCTCAAGGTGATGTTCGAGTCCATAACTCCTTTGGTCAGTGATTCACTTGGCCATCGGAGTGACTTGAAATGCCCGCGACACAACACCAACCGATTGGGCTGGTCAGTACTGGTTGGGGGCCGGCGGTGACCTGAGTTGAATTCGGACTCCTAGTCTCATCAGTACGAGTCGAACGCTGCAGGCTGGTGGCGGTGAGGGAACCTCAAAACGACCGGAGGCTCCTCCGCCCAGGATACTCCTAGAGCCAGGAAACGCACTTTTTCATTGTGTCTGACCCAGAGGGTGTGCCGTCATGGCCTCCTCATCAGACTGGGAAGCATGACTATCGCCGGACCCCACCTTTTTTTTGGTGTGGCTCTGGTAGCACGTTCAGCAGGGGATAGGTTTGGAATTGCTGGGGCATTACTGGGGGTCCCGCTCATCATCAGAGCCAATTACATGCTGGCAGACGGGCGGCATACTTTCGATCGCTTCCCGCCGTGCATAGATTAAATCGATCTTGTCTTGGGTGCCATAGTGAGATAGTACCCTGGAAAAGGATCAATATTAGTACGAGAAGTGTCCAAACAAGACAACAGAACCACACAAAATGAAATTAAATGTATGCATTTCTATGGTAACACTGACACAACCCGACTGGCCTGGTGACGGCTCTCGTGACTATGAGGGAACCGTCATGGGGTCCGTCTTGTCTTACTTACAACTATGTACATATGGAGAACCCTGAAGGATAAGTCCTCTGACTAGTATCGACGGTATGTGCAGGACAGACCTTCACAGGTAGCCGGTCCGTCTTCTGTGTCCGTCAGAGGATACTTAAAAAAAATGAGAGACCTTAGGAGAAAGGGGTCTCTAAACAACCGTCATACGGATGCATGGAACGAACCGTCGTGGGTACGACAGTCCGTCACATGTCCCATGAAGACCTTAGAAAAACGTGAGAGACCCTTCAGAACATGGTCTCTGACAACAGAACGGTTTTGTGCAGACGGTCTGTCACATGTGTTCCATTGTGGACCCTTAGAACAAATGATAGACCCCAAGAACAGGTTCTCTGGACAATCAGAACGGTTTGTGCAGGACGACCATCGGAAAGACGACGGTCTGTCGCATGGTTCCATTGAGGAACCTTAAAAAAAATAGACAGTGGGGTGTTAGGGATATTGGAACGGACCTTAATAACTGTCCATTTGTGTTACGACGTCCTCATCGGTGTCTCGTTTTTGTAATAGTGACAGAACTGGGGGTACCCAGCAAACCCTAGTCTAACCACCACATCAAACTTGTAGTGTTTTGGACCTACATTTTTCTAACCCAACTACCTAGAAACTAGCAATGCAAAAGCACCTATGGTTCTAGGGTTGAAAACCGGCAATTGTCAAACATTTTTAACCTAGGTAAGAGAAGCTGATAGAAAAGAAACGAATATTCAGACAGAAACTACTGCTAATCTAAGTAATAAACAAAATGCCAGATAAATGAGTGAAATTAGAGACCATACCTTAGAATTGGAGAAAATCACAGATGGACAAGTCGTCTGTGACTCAGGAAGACAACCCACAGCAGCAACTCACGACTAGTAGGTTATAAACTTGTAGGGATTTGGAGATTTTGGGGAACAAGCTCGTTTGATAGAGCAGAGATTGTGTAAGTTGAAAAGAGAGTTAAATGGGAGGAATAATGAAGGAATTGGTGAAATGAGCGGTTTGGGGAGTTTAAATGGAATTTTATAATAATCCAACCGGGGTCGGGTCGGGTACGCCTCTTTATCTCACCGCGACGATTCATCAACGACGGTCCGTCGCAGTTATGAGACCCATCCTTGTTCCGTCGTGTGTTGCCCTAGTTTGAAAAACGAAAAGGACGTACACTGTACGACGGAGGCATAATAACGGTCCGTCGGAGGCGCAACGGTTTCGTCGATGTTCCTGGTCAATGACTTCTGCAGAGTAATTTTCTCCTGCAGAATTCCCTGGTGATGTGCCCTGCAATTTAAAAACCCATTATAGAAAAAGCTACCATTACTAAAAGACTATCATATTGGGTTGCCTCCCAACAGCGCCTGATTTACATTGCAAGCAAACGACTGGGGACACTTGATTACTCAGACGTCATCAAGATGGTATGCTCGATCACTTAGTCGCCGATTCAGCATGCCAAAATAGATTTTATGCATGGTCCATTCAACGCTTGAACCGCACACCCCTAGTTTCCAACTCACCTTCTCCCTGAGGGCAGAGTTGGGTAACCAAGTAGGGAACCACCATTTGGGACTTGAGCTGCCCTAAACAAGCCAACCTGGACTTGAAATAAAAAGCACCAAATCCCATCCCCGAACCATAAACTCCTCATTTGTCAATTTTGTTTATCGCATGGTTACTCTTCATCTTTTTCATTGTTAATAGGCTGAGCTTTTATAGGCTTTCAGGCGAAATTCATCAGTTCATTCAATCCTTTAACCGTTGTTCCTGCAGCTTCGCTCCCATCCTTTTCCAACTTCTTTATAGCCCACATGGCTTTATCTCTACCTCACCGGAAAGAGAACCAGCTGTCCCAATACAGTTTGGTATGGAGACATACCTAAGGGGACGTCTTATATGCTTTCCGGTAGTCCCAAAAGATCATCACGCCTCCTTGACCCAATCGGTTCTACTAGCGTTCACTGTTTTTACCTATCTGTTTGATCGCCCGATTCGACACTCCACCTTGCCCACTAGTTTTGGAGGGGTAGGAGTGGCCACGTTATGGCGAACCCCCATATTTCTCCATAACCCCTTGAACAATCTGTTGCAGAAGTGGGAGCCCCCATCACTAATAATTGCCCATGGGGTGGCCAAAATGAGAAATATTATATTCTTTTTCCAAGAATGCAGTGACACTCTTCCCTTCATGTTGGCGAGGGCTGATGCTTCGACCCATTTAATACATAAATCAACTGCTACATAGAATGTCCTTTCATTCCATGAAACTCACAAAGGCCATAAGTCAAATACTCCCCAACAATCAAATACTCAATCCCCAGAATGGGGTTTAGAGGGAGCTCTGCTTTCTTGAATGCGCCATCTCGTTGCATCTGTCACATGCTTTTAGCAAACTCATGAGCATCTTTGTGATAGTTTCCAATAGTTAACCACATTGTATATCTTATGAGTGTTCGGATACCGCTGTTGATTTCCACCAACGGGTTGGGAATGCATGCCTCCAACACACCCAACTCTCACATTCCGGCACACACGCCGAATAAGCCCGTCCGGCAACAAACTCCTATTACGTAGGTCATCCCACAAGAACTTCTTCATATCGACCTGAACTTTTTTCCTAATGATGGAAAGGACAGTCCATGGAACAATATCCAGCCGATTAGTTTGCAAAATCTACGAACCATGGGATCAAGTCTGTGAAGCCCAATACATGCTCACATCGGGAAAGTATCATCAATGTCAGTCTTATCCCCTAACTCTCTCATAGCTGCATCTCTCGACGAGACAGTGATCCCTCAAACTTGATTTCCAGTCCTTTTCTATCTATCACTTCAAAGTCAAATTCCGTGTAGCCGTAATACCAACGAATCGCCTAGGTTTCGCATCCTTCTTGCCATCAAATATCTCATTCTGAGTGGTCATTGCACTATAAATCTAGTACCTAGCACATAGTAGCGAAATTTCTCAAAAGCAAAGACTACTTCACGGAGTTCTTTCTCGGTTACTGTGTAGTTATTCTTAGCTTCATTTAGAGGGATTTACTAGCATAGTCAAATGGGGTGGAAGAATTTTTGTTTTTTTCTCTGTCCCAATACTACACTAAGAGCCAACCCACTAGCATCGCACATCATCAAATGGACTGAACTGCTCCATAACGGAGAATATGATAGGCACAGACACCAATTTTTCTTCTGTCACTGAATGCTTTTTAAGACAATGATCATCAAACAAATTTACAATCTGTCTCCAGCATTTGCACATGATGTGCATATTTGAAAAGTCTTTTATGAACTCGTCTCCATCTCCGGTAAAAACCTGCAATGCCCAAGAAAGTTTCTCCAACCTTTCACAGAGATCGTGGGGGGAGTCTCTCTATTACCTCACTTAACTCGATAACCTCTATGCCCTTCTTTTGAATGCGATTACCCAAAACAATACCCTCTTTGAACCTTACATGAATGACATGTTTCTTCCTAATTTAGTAACGAAAGTGCAGTCTTCAATCTCTTAAGGACCTCAGATAAAGTGGTCAAGACAAACCCTCGAATAATCACCAACCACAGAAATCATCCATAAAAACTTCTATATTAATCCCTCCACTATGTCAGAAAATTCGACACCATACCTCTTCTGAAATGTGCCGAGGTGCATTGCACAAGCGCAACCCCAACGGCATTCTTATGAACCAAAGGTCCATATGGACAGTAAAAGTGGTTTTTTAAATCTTGATCTTTTGGTGCAATAGAAATCTGATTATACCCTACCGATATCCATCAAGAAAATAGTACCCAGAGAACCCTTTTCCGGCCAGTCTATCCAACATCTGATCCATGAGGGCATAGAAAGTGTCTTTTTCAGTCATAATTTTAGTTTTCGTTAATCATACACAAATGGACCACTCCATCCATACCGGTCTCATGGAAACAAGTTCATTTTTTCATTGGGGACCACAGCATATTTCCCTTCCCCTTCTTCGTTACACCTAAACGTGCATACCCACTACTATCGGGCGATTTGATCGATTACTCCGCATCCCACCCTAGTGATTCCTTCTTCCGAATCAATCTTGCATAGGGAGGATTTAAGCGTCTCTGGTGTTCAATCTTAGCTTTATCAGGCAAGATTGGGATTTATGAGAGCAAATACCAGGGAGGGATCCATAATGTCCGTAATAGTCCACCCCTAGCTCTTTTGAACCTTTTAGCACCTTCACAACAAACTCTGAACCTGTTTGTTCACCAGGTCTGATGAATGATTACCGGCACAGTTTCACATTGTTCCTAAGAATTCTGGACTTGAGATGAGGTGGGAGAGCTTTTAGTTCTAATTTTGGAGCCCCTCCTCTAGATGTTTCCGCGGGTGGGGACATTCCGCGAGTCCTCATATCAGCTCCTATTTCTTCGGTTTAAAAACCGCACATCACCCGGGTCCAGAAGCCGCGACTAATGACTCATACTCTTTAATGCAATTGCTATAAAATTCATTATCCTCACTTCACTCACTGCCGCTAATGCTTCGACACTTATATGTTCTTCTATTTGTATCTCAATGTCTCATCTCACCCCATGTGGTAGGATATAGTCTAATCCTCGAGTGGATTCACGCACTCTGCCTCATTGACCTACCACAAAATTAAAGTTCACTGTCCCTCATTGTTTCAACCGAAATTCATCTGCCTCTGCCCCTTTTCATGTCACTAAGGCTCTCCCGTACAAGGAAATGCCTCCCAAGAATAATGGTATTCGAATCAGACTTTCACAATCAGAATAACAAAATTTGCCAGAAATCTGAACGACTCCACTTTACTAGCACC
>JAKWJA010002450.1:0-42754 GCA_027704765.1 Solanum habrochaites | reverse complement strand
CTGAGTACCCACACGAGGAAGTACTTCAGTAAGACCCTTGTGGTTGTACTGACCCCCTCCTTTTATGTTTTCCTTCTTGTTTTTTGTGGAATTGCAGCAAACGTGGCCGTCCTCCTTCAACCAATCGCAATTCTAGCCAGTCTCGTCACCCGGATCTTCAGGGTGACTAATGCTCTAGCGTGGACTGGATCTCCTTCCTCAATGTCTTGATGCTTGAAGTTCCGTCATAGACTAGCTTTTGTTTATTTTTTAGCTTTTTAGAATACTCTTAGTTTAGTACTTTGATCATGATGTTCTTGTGGTGATGACTTCCAGATTTTGGGGAAATAATAGATGTTTAATGTTAGAAGTTCTTAAATTGGTTTTTTAATGTAATGATTTTAAGTCTTCCACATTACTTTCTGGTGATATATAGTTGAAATGTCAGGGTTTTAGATTGGTTTGTTCGCTCCATAGGAGGGTAGTGTAGTGCCAGTCGCGGCCCTTTGGTCGTGACAGATTGTAGATTGTCGAATGATCAGGGCTTACGTTACATACCCTACCTGGTCGATATCCACGTTCCGACATAATTATTGTGATCTTTTTTGGGTGGCCCACGTTTTTTGACCAATTCATTGCATCTCGAGTTACCAAGTTCTGTTATGCTAATATTTGGGTTTGTATTCCTGAGAGTCCCATTGGACTTGCCATAGAATTATAATTGACGCGTAGTGAAAATACTCTGTTATTACCTGTTTGTTGATATTGTATATATTCATATATGTCAGTGGTTTATGTTTTTGTATTACTATGTATGTCGCACTTGTGGGATAACCTGCGTGATCCTAACCATTACACTGTGGTTGATAGTGATACTACACTTGCCTTCTTTGTTTGGGTGAGTACATGACATCTTCAAAAGGCTTGACACCTTTTTTAGAATATAAACAACCGTCGTTCAAATTCAAGGGTAAGAAATTCTTTTCGTCGGGTTTCCCATTAGTTCCTCCTAGCGGTTATTCCACATTGTACTTAAGACTAGTTCATTAGATATCTATTTTAGTTGGCTTGTAACCATTTTCCTTTAGACTTTCGCTTCATTGTTATAGTTTTGGTACATTGACTTTCAGGTTCTAGGCATTTAATTTTGGAATTCGTTATTAGATCTTGTAGAAGTTTATGAGAACTTCAGTCTTAGTCATTTAAACCTGCTTTCATAACTTTAGATGCTTGGGTTTGTATTAATTAGTTGCTATTAATGGTTCTCCCACCAGAGGTGACGCGTGGGCGTCAATCACGACTGTTTGAGTCGTGACATTTATATTGTAAACTAAAGCCTTAAAGAAAATATCCTTGTAATTTTCCCTATCACGAATCGTTATAAAATAAGAAAAAAGTTTTATTCTTATCTCAATAAAGAATTTAAAATTAAATAAGAATTTAGTGGATTTTTCTATGACTCGGACTTTAGTCCATTACAATCCAAGTAACGTGACTCGCCTATTTATTAACTCAATTCAATTTAATGTGCTCACATTCATTTTAATCCACCTATTTGATTAGATTTGTGTAAAAATCGAATTGAAATCGATTTTGAATCGAATTAAGTTATTAGTTTATCGATAATGGGTTATTGGTTTAGTGGTTTTGGTAAGGGTTTCAATTTTATTATTATTGGGTTATTGGCTTCTAAAGATCAAAGTTGTTTCTTTAAACGGATTACGATACAACCATAGTAATTAACTATTAATTTTTATTAATTATTTTACTACTTATTTTACTGTTTTAAATTTATATTAAAGTTGTTGACTTAGAGTTTAGTCTCATGCTTTCATTATTTGATTGTTTCAATTTCTCCGTTATTCTAAAATATGAGTGTCTTTGCTTTTGAGTAAAATGCAATTTGTCAAATCATGTGCATGGTTGATTTGATTTGACATCCTGCATCTCAGTGATTTCAATGAATTTTTTGTATCAAATCTTAATGGTGAAAGCGATAAAATCTATAACCGATAGGCCAATATCTTAATTAACAATAAGTCGAACTGATAAATCTCAAAACTAAACCAAACTAATCAATATACCACCCTACATGTGATACTCTTAATTTTCATAATTAAAAGAAATAGCATTAGCCTTTGTATGTAATCATAATAATAAAGTTGTTGTCGAGTAAAACCATTTATATTAATGAATTATAAAAAAATGTCAGCTACAAACTAATTGAGGATTAACAAGGAATTAATATCCTAACTAATTTTTTTTTGGCTCCTAATAAAGAAAAAGTAATGATTAGTATTTAGAGGCACTTTAACATTTTGGCCAGAAGATGAAATAAAATGATGATATTTTTATTTTATATGAAACGGATATAACATGATAAAACTTTTATTTACGGAAAAATACTTGCTTAATTATTAATTCAGTATGGTTAACTAAATAAATGAGTAAAAATATGCACAAAATTTAATGTATACAATCGAAGCCAACTATTAATGAAGTTTCATTATTATTAACAATCACGTGAATAAACTATTATCAAAATCTCATTAACGATAATCATGTGATCTCTTATATTTTAAGCCTACTACCCAAGCACAACTAATTCATATAACTTAAGAACTCAGACTTGCATTTTTTTAAAATAAAATCTTATGCAATTATTTTTATATATAGTCGTTTTGATTATTATTATTTTAATCGATTTAAAATCTTAGAATGTTTGTATAGATGAGAATGATATCTTGATTAAGTTTGTAATTTATTATTTGTAATTAAATTAATTAATTCAATTAATTATTTTTAGTAGTGATAAGTGTGAACCCTGGGACCCAATTGAGTGAGAACAAAATCTGTAACAAAAATACTTTAGGTACTGTATTTTGTTTTGAAACCAGTAACAACATTCTGCTTATCATTATGTTTTGTTTTTTATTCAATACAAATGAATTATCCTTTTTTCTATCTTATGTTATATTTTTTCATTTTTGCCATCCTTCTCTATATTCTTTTCATATTCAGTCCCTCATTTATCCTTTTTACACTTTCCCCCCTATAAGAAAAAAAATATATAAATAGGCGTAACATAGTTATATTATCAAATCAGCTGATAAAGAAAAAAATGAATGAAGGTGCTGGGAATGACCATGATGCTGATGTCTGGTCATACCTGGACTTGAATGACTATCAGGTTGGGAGTGGAGAGAAGTTTGACGGTGACAAGGTTCTAGATCCGACTAGGTCGGATGCTTGTCAGCCGTTAACAATAGTTAATGAGGTGTTTGAAGTGAATACTTATGCTGCCAAAAAGAGAAGTCCACCAAATCGAGAAAAAAATGGTAAGGGCATTGTTAAACAAAAGTCTGGTGTTGATAGAGGCGGAGGTAAACGAGAATCTAAGCACAAGATACACAAATGGACGGAGAGAGAAAGGAGAAAGAAGATGCTAACCTTGTTTGACACTCTTCATGATTTGGTTCCTAATCTCCCTACTAAGGTAAAAAAAAAAGTTCTTTCAATGACTTATCTTATATTTGATTTTCCGATATCTTATCAGTCAAGAGGGAAATAATTCAATAAACTTAAAGATTATCTTAAACATAATTTTTTTTTGTTATTTTTCTTTTATTGTCTTCCACAACCTTAATTAATAACTCGTAAATCACTTATCGAAGAATGATTCGTAAACATGAATATCAGTTTTTGCTTAAGATCACAAATTTTAAATTGGAAAATGATTTAAAAATTACTCACCGTACGGATAGTTTCCATTTGTTTCACTTTAAATTGAGATTAGAATTTTAGGACAATCTTTTTAGGAGCCTTACTGGAAAAACGAGACAATGATTTATCTCTCTCTCTCCTATCTCCTCCTCTCGTCTCTCTATATATAATCATATAATAATATATATATATATATATATATATAATTATATAGATAATATCATGTGGAAGTTCCAATTAACAATTGACAGAAATGAAAGTAATATTATTTAATTTTTCCAAGACAAACTAAATAAAATAAAATTAGAAAGACTATATATCTAAACAACGAAAATAAATTTATTTTGGTGATATAACACATTTTCCTTATTTCTAATTTGTATATATCCACATGTAATTCCAAAATAGAATAATAAGATGCATTTTCACCAAAAAGTGAAGGATAATACAATATAGAGCTTCCAACTTTCGCATGTATAGTTATACATAAAAAAAAAAATCTCCACAAATATATTTATCTTTTCTAGCATAATAAGAATATGAATTTTTAACATTATCATAGTTTCATTCTAAATTTGTCAAAAAGAACATTTTATTAATCCATATAATTATATGATCTTTAATCTATTGAAGTAATTAATAAGTATTAAATTTTATATCAATTTAATTTACATACATTAACTATATAGATGATAATTATGCTTGTAGTAGCGCATTTTCACTTGTTATTACCGATAAAATTTGCTTATTTTTCATATTAATTACAACCAATAACACTTTGTATGCAAATCACCTTATTACAATTAACTTTACAAGAAGGATAGATTGGTTAGATGCCTAATGTACATGGTTTGTAGATTATGGATTCAAATTTATCGTTTTTTTTTTCCTCAATTTAAATAATAATGACATACAAATAAGAAATGACTTGAAACTTATTCCCAATTTTATTGGTATTTCCTGATTTCTTTGGTGTGTGTTTACTCCCCTTAATTAGTGCAATATCCACTTCGTCTTTGAATAAAATTAACATTAATTTCATATTTTTTTACATTGTAGGCTGACATCTCAATAGTTGGTGAAGCAGTGACACTCCGAGACCTGCATAAAGTTTCAAAAACTTAAAGTAAAGCTAAAGGCTAGAAGACGATACATAAGGTGGATGAGTTCACAGAAAATTGATATAGTTGGGATAAATATGTGGTGATCAAGTATCAACCACGCTTCAACTGTTATTACACACCAACAACTCTGTCCTAGTCCTCTTATTCCACAGGTTTATGAACGTGGATTTCACCAAATGTGCTACGGAATGTTTGTGGTGAGGATGCACATATTACGTCTGTGTTTTCCTAAGAACATCCAAAGTGTATTTGGCCTCATTTGTTATGTTTTAGAAAAACATAAAATTGATCATGCTGTCTTCTCAAGTGTCATCGGATCCATTCCGAAGCATGTTTCCTGATTCCCGCTCATGTAGTCCTTCATTTTTGTAGTTGTTTATATGTTGGTCAATTGACCATTTGAACAGGTTGTTTTTAAGTTAGCATACTCTAAATTCATTTTCAGTGTCTTAGTTGATTTATTCACGAAAATTCAACAATGACAATGCATGAGAATTATTTTGAAATGGGTGTTTGAAAATATTGGTAGTTATTTTTTTTCTTTTATAAGTTTTGAGTCTAATCAAACATTTATCTTCACATCAATGAGTATATATCTAGATCCTTTTTTGTGTTTTATAGAAATGACTTCCTTCCCACCAAGTCCTCACCCTGATGTTAAATTCTCTGTTTTGTTACTATTAGTAATGAATTCAGATATTATATATGTTTAGAACTTATTTAACTTCTTTTACCTGAGTCGAGTGTCTAATGAAATTATCTGGATTTAACATGATACATATATCCTCTTCATACCCCAAATGTAAAATTTTGATTATATTGTTGTTGTTATTATTATTATTGTTTGGTTCTAAAACATGTTTGATGTATATTTAGGCAAAAGGTGGAAGTGAGTTAGCTCAATTCTCCGAAGTATTCACAGTGGAAGACATGTACAAGCAAGCTGCCATTGAGATAATGGCATTGACAACCCCCAAATGATCAACATCTATTTACTTTTGATGTTCATCCATTGGAAGATGAACGGTTATCGCCGCATAGGCATGTTTACTTTTATAGTTTATCCGGTAGAGGATGAACTATTGTGTCCATAAAGGATATACTATTTACTTTTATAGTTCATTCGATAGAGATAAACTATTGTGGTTGTAAAGAATATTTTATTTTCTTTTACATTTTATGATGAACGTTTGTCTCAATGTTGGAGAAA
This sequence comes from Solanum habrochaites, assembly GCA_027704765.1. NCBI lineage: Eukaryota > Viridiplantae > Streptophyta > Magnoliopsida > Solanales > Solanaceae > Solanum > Solanum habrochaites. The sequence goes on along the minus strand of JAKWJA010002450.1, from coordinate 36,718 downwards.
AGAAAACTATGAAAAGTTTCTTCCAATGAATTTATAAATAGAAAAAAATCTTGGTTTGGTATATGTTTATTTATTTTCTTTAAGGCCGTGTTTGTTATGGATGAATGTTTATCAATTCCCATGATCAAGTTCTACTTTTCCAACTCTTACCTATTTTTTATTATAATTTAAAAGAAAGAACCATTTTTCTTTTAAACATAATTTTATTTTTACTTCTTAGATTCAAATATTCGAAATCAACATGTACCATTGTTTTAAATTTATATTTCTAACATTAAAGGCATTTATCAAATTTAATTAACTTTGAGCTCTTATATATTTTTGAGCCACTTCCTGATCTTGACTATCACTTTGGTAGATTATTCCTAAATTGAAGGTATGTAAAATAATTCCTTAAGACACTTTTTTTTTACCTATCAAATACTCATTATCAAGAAACTGGAGCTTACTCTTTTTACTCTCTACCAAACAAACCCTAAGAGATGAAAAAATATCACGTTCCTTAACTTTTCTAAAAACAACATATGCATCTTTAAGAAAGTTATTTAAATATTTTTTTATGTAAAGAGGAATTCTCCTTTGACTTGATCGATCTTTAATTAAGTCTAGCATATGAAAGTTTATCTTTTATCTCAATCCAACATATCAAGGTCAAAAGAGTTGTAAGAGTCATTATATTAGTTTGCCCACCCTGCTAGTGGATGTTTGGCGTTCATCATAAGGACATTATATTACGTTTAAAGTTATAGCATCAACTAGAGGTACGTATCATAAAGATCATTATATTTATTTTGACAGTTCATCCAGTGTAGGATGAATCTCTTGTCTATGTAAAGTTCGTTATCTTTATTTTGCCATTCATTCAGTGGAAGATGAACATTTATCACCATATGTAGACTATCATATTTAATTTTAAAGTTCATCTGATAGAGGATGCATGTTTTTCATTGAAAGGCTACGATACTTACTTCTAAATTCATCTAGATGATGAATGCATGTTGTCGTAATTGTCATTATACTTGCTTTTGCAATTAATTAAATTGAGGATGAACGTCAATTAACATATGTAAAGATAATCATGTTCACTAATTAATGATAAAATAATTATATTATTGGATCGGAGTGTCAGTTTGACACGTATTCAGTGGATTAGACGCACGTTCCACTAACGATATTTTAAATCGGAGTGTCATTTCCGACTAGTATTGGATCAGAGTGTCCACTTCAGACACGGTGTTATTGGATTGTAGTTTCAATGTTCCGACATGATATTCTTGGATCAAAGTGTCACATTTCATACGATATAATTGAATTGGTATGTCACCTTCCGATACGGTAATATTAAAGAAAAAACATATTTAATCAACTGAATGTACTTAATCTCAAAGAACTCAATGCCCAAAATGATTTGGTTTGGAGGAATGAGTTCTCATGTGTGATCTTGATATTGTTGACTTATTATGTACTTACTTTAGTGTTGTTGACACTGGTTCATGTTGTTTGTTGCTTGCCACATGCTAAGTGTCATAGTTAATTTTATAATGTTATTCATTATACTAGTTTCTGTTTTGGGTCGGCCGATGATATCTACTCAAAATATGTTGCCTTGTACTGAGCTCTACTTCTATTTTTCTTTGTTTTCCTTTTGTAAAGTGCAGTGAGTGTACAAGAGAGTTTGATTCTCCCTGAGCTGTAGTCAGTCTCCAGCGTATCAGATTTCAGGGTGAGCTATTCATTCAAGCTCGTATTGAAATCTCTTGATCATGCATTATTTCCTTCATTTTTCGGACATAAACTAGTTTATTCATTTATTTTGGTGTCTTTAATACTCTTAGATTTAGTATTTGAAGATTTCATGTTTCTATCTGGATACCTTTCAGGTTTGGGGAATAATATATATTGACTTTATATGGGATTTGTTTTTTCTTATACTAATAAGATTTAACCTCCCGCATTATGGTCAGTATTTTGTAAGTTGAATGGTAAATATAAGTTGGAGTTGAATTCATTTGTTCGAATACCTAGGAGTTAAGTGTAAGTGCCACTCATGACTCAGTTTGGGTCGTGAAAATAGTACACTACATCAAACTTCCTTACCCCTAAACCCAATCTCTTGTCCACGGTGAAGTCCACCTAAGCATGTTTAGTCACCTATGCTACCTCTACTTCTCTCCATTACAACACACGAACAACCCTTGCTATCCATTACTCGCCCTTGCACACCTTTTCCTTCCACTATACCCAACAATTTCACTCAACACAAGAAATAATGAATATAAGCTGACATGACATACATCCACCAAGTGCAATATATACGATCCCCCCAATACAACAATGATTTAATATGTCTCCATCAATAATAATACCACCACATTTCACATTCCTCAATCTACCATTAGTCCAAACACACTTCACTTGGTCCGCTCATTAAACACCAAACCCAAGTTTGGGTTTAGCCTATCGCAACTTGTACTCGTCTAAAATTTGCGAATATACAATGTCTACGTTAGTTTATGTACAACACATGTAGTCCGATCCAAGTTAGTTATATCAGAATATGGAAACCGATCCAAGTTAGTTATGTAAGAACGTGGTAACCGATCCAAGTTAGTTATGTGAGAACATGACAACCGATCCAATCAATGCACCACAATTACAATTACAAGTACATTCTCAAATTCATTAACTTCACTCATGATTCATGGCATTCATTATTCATATATTCTCGTTTACAACAAGTCTGATCAACAACGAAACATTTATATACATACATGTATCATAATGATACAAGAAAAAACATACATCACACAATCATAGAATCACAGTCATCACTTATGAACTATTCATCAATGCATATCATGTAACCCTTAATTCAACAAGAGTCAAACCTAATACATCATCTAAGGCTTCTTTATAGGGTTTAAATCATTAATAATTTGGTGCACAAAGGCCTACACATAAATTCTACCATGAATTTACATATATTACACATTGAGCACAAATGTAAAATACTGAATTCACAAAAACCTAGCCTACGTGGGCGCCAAGAAGCTACATGGAGTTATTGACTTCAATTCCTATTTACAGGGCCTCACGATGGTGATTTTGGTCAAGAACCCACAAGATATCACCATCCTCACGCTAGAAATCTCTCTCTCCCTTCTTCTCAATCTTGCAACAACTATTTGTGGTTTTCTGAGGTATTTTATGACTTATTTAGGTATTATAAGAAGAAGGAGAAAATAAAATTTTGCGTAATTTATGTTCTGCCTCGCCCATCTTGCCCTAACACCAGCTTACCCCGCCCTAGAGGCAACATGCCTGCTCTGGCAGGACAATGGCTTTGATGTTTTCCCGAACATTTTTTAATCCTAAATAACGAGGGTTCAAGTCGTTACCACAGATACCAATTTATCCCCCATTCGTCACCGAATGACTAGTGCACGGATCATCACACACCTTACCTTGTAGTATTTTTAATGAGCAACTAGGTAAACATGAAATCACTGGTGGGATGGTTTCTTTTTCTCAAGCCTGATTTACGATAGGTCCTATACCTTAAGAGACCGATTGGGGATATGAAGCAATGTTCGAAGAAAATTTATGTCCCAAAGTAAACGACTTAACCCCGTTGCGGTGGCAGCCTTGCCTCTAACGCAAAGCCGCCGTGGCGAGGGATATCTCACTATAGCGGAATGTTGGGAAATAGTATAAGGGGAAATGATATTATCCCCATTTGTTCTTATTCCTTTAAACATTTCCCCAAAAGCTATCTCAACTTTCAACTCGCTTCTAAACGAATTCGATTTCAAGATCATCTTCTGTTTCTTGCTCATATTAATATTTGATTAACTATTAATGCATGATGATTAACTGATCGAGATTAGATGCTGTTTGCGTCATTATTCAAAACTAAAAGTAGGTTTCTTGTGGTGATTAGATAAATGTAGCACGGACACTTTCCTTACATCTCCATGATGTTGCAAACATAAGGATTTCATAGAAATTTGATCGAATCGATACCGAAATGGTTGGGAGAAGTTGAAAAGTCTTTTTGCTTAAAACACAAATTTGAGGGGTATTTAAGAGTTATTTTTCCGAAATAATTTACTATTCATGTTATATGGTAGTTTATACATCTGATCTACTGCAGTTCTATCGAAAATAAATGTTTTGGGACAAAGAATCTTCATTATTGCATCCGTTGTTCGTCCTAGATAAAGGCCACTCTGTCCACCTTTATCCCGCTATGGCAGCCTCCTTCATCCCACTGTGGCGGGATTTGGACCAATGTGTAGAGACTCATGGGACCAGTAGCCTGGGACTCTCAATTCAATAATTTTTTCCATCATTCCATTTCCCATCCTAACGTCTGTTTCTAGGCGCGTTAACACCTAATATTTTGTTAGTCCCTTGGCAAGCTTTATAAGAAAGTTGTCATAATGAGAAACTTATCCTTATCTCCTATTTCCTATGTCGCGAGTCAGGAAAACACAAATCATGACTAATGCAACACGGGGTCTGCTGGCAAAGAGGAAAGGTAATGACCCCTTATTGTCCATTTTTTAGATTGTTTTTTATCTCTGTACCAACATCTTTTAGAGCGTTTCGTTCCTATAGCGATTCCAAGTCATTATGACTTGCTGGGACGGACACAGATCGGTCACCTTGTCATTCGTTTGGTTATTGTGGAGTTTTACGTATTTTATTTGGGCTTATGAACCTTGAAACAATCATTCGTCTCGATCAAAAGTGTCAAGAAATGACATCAGAATCCATTCTGACGATTCCATCAGTTCCGGAAGGGTCATTTTAGTCTAGTAGCATTGGTCGACATGACTCCCAGAGTGTGCAGTGTGAGTTGTGGATAGGCTTTTAAACTTTCAGTTCAAGGCTAAGTTTGACTTTATTCAACATTCTGAGTAACGCTCTGCGGCTGTCAATTCCGTCACCGGTTAGCTCCGGAATAAATCGATTTTTGTTCCAGTTTTGACCCTTCTTTCCGAGTTTTGAGGTTTTTGAATAACTTTTTTTCCGTAGCCTTTTGTGGTTTTTGACTTAAAGGGCCATTGAAGTGGGACCCACAATTTTATCGATATGGACCTCTGTGAAAATTTTCGACTGCGGCCTTTGAGTCCGGAATGTTCGACTTGGTATGGTACATACTATTTTATTTTTGGTTTCCGAACGAATTCCGACACCCGTCGGAGACTTAAAAAAGTAGGCAAAGATGAATCTGTGCAGCCCCTATAACAACCCAACTTTCAGCTTGTATCTTACTTTAGAATTTTGATATCTTGGCTATACAACCCAATGGCATTCAAAGGCTAAGTTGTGAGATTTTTTCGAGATGCACCGCATTGTGAGCTTGGAATCTGATTTGGGGACCCATTTTAGGTAAATTTTGGGTTTTAACTGCTGTCTAGCTCATTTTCGAGCACAATTTTGGGGAATTTTTAGAGGTGATTCTTGGGCCATTTTAGGTCGAATCACAGTGATTCAAGAGCCTATATTGTGTGGTTTTTCGTGAGATCGTCGTGGTGTGTTGTTTTGGCTGTTGAGCCCTTCATTTTTGGTTAAAATCTTTTTAAGTATGCTGCTGCCATAGTTGCTGATTTTGTAGCTTAAATTTGGGTGTCATTTTGTTGCATGTTCATGTGACTCTTTTTGATTCCTGAATTATGCTCCATTATGGGTATACAAGTTTCGAGAGTTAGTTATGACTTTTTATTTGAGGGTTATTCTCGGGAATTTCTCAACGCGGATCCCACTTTTTCCTTTGCCATGAAATTACCCGTCTCTCCCTCCGTTCTTGCGATTTTAGGTTCACCGTTTCGAGCCTTTTGAGAAAGTAAAAGCTCCGGGGAGTGAATTTTCGAGCCGCACGCGTGCTCTGTGTTCGGTAGGTATGGTTTCTTCTCTTCTTAGATTGAACTCGAACTGGTTAATGCATGTGGATTAGTTGGATTTGGGTTGGGTATCATTTGATCATTCATATGTGTTTTACAAATCATATTTTCGCCTTTTTTCTGAGAATTATCGGGTACTGGAGCATGTTATTGTTATTGTTTTAATTGACCTTCTTTTGGTATATGATCTTGTATGTTGGAATACTGGTTGACAACGTATTTTGGGCTTCGTTTATGTTTGACTAGGGTTTTCCTTAGAAATGTCATGATTCAACGTCGGTGGACTTAGTTTAAGCCCCGACGTCGCCGGCGGGCAGAGACCTTCTGTAGAATGCTTGTACCTGTGTAGCAGACTTGAGTCTGATAGTTAGGGTATGTGTAGAAAGACGATTGCTTGTCTAGGCGATTGTTACCTCTTAGTTCTTCGTGTTACGACGGCTTTCGAGTTACGTCAGTGACATGATTTCCTCCGCTCGCGGATCACAGTTGAGTTTCTATTCGACTTTTAATGTCCTTACCTTGATTTAGCTAATTCCTTGAGGGTGTTCCACTGGTTTACTATGATTAGGATAAATAAAGACTCTTTCAGCAGCTATTCGGCATCTTTGGTCGGTTATCCGATTTAAGTCAGCCTTCGAACTCCCGCATCCTTATGCAGACATTCCTGTTAGAGTCCGGCCTCAAGTATGTAGAGCATGCCGGTTTAGGTCCGGCCTCAGTTACTTGGTATTTGCAATTGCTACTTGGTGTAATTCTGGGAGCGTCCGTTCAGGCCCTACCTCCGTACCGTAGATTTTTACTTTTTGGTTCGTGTTTCTTCGTCCCTCGAGTTTTTTAGTCTCCTTAGTTATAGTTATTTGTGTACTCTTCGGGCTTATGGGGTCCTCGGGTTTTTTATACTTAAACTTGTGCCGAGGGTAGCCTTCTGGGCTTATGGTGGGTCAATTAGGTGTAGTTAGCTCTTTATATAATTTATTAGATTTTTAATACACTCGTGGCAATGATTGTGTTACTTAGCCTTCTGTTTTGACCTACTCATTTTTGTGTTCCGTCTTTTCCATAGTGCTTTCTCTTTAGTTCAGGTCGGTCTATGAATTGCCTACTGGGTACCTATTTTTTTTGGTACTCTCATGCTACACAATCACGCTCTGCAATCTACTTTCGTGATTCGTCCGAGCCCGGTATTCAGTCGTTGATCGAGTTTGGAGAATTTCTGGTCTGGAGACAGGGGTGAGCAAACAAAGCGTTATTGTAACTATTTCAGTCGTCCATCTGTTTCTAAGAAACCAAAGATTAGTCTTTTACTTTTCGAGACAGGTCTATTTTCGGTGTCCACTGTTGGGACTTGTAACTCGTTTTGTTGGTACTCTGTATTAGGACTTCCGTTCTGGAGGGATCCTTTATTGTATTAGGTTTTTGGTTTGCTTATGTTGTTATAGTCATTTTCTGTCTTGTTTATTTCTACCCTCACACCCCGTATGTGTGGTTCTGGGTTTTGTTTGGTTAATACAAACTCCTACTGATGGGTTAAGTAGGTGCCGTTCATGGCTCGAGCAATTGGGTCTGACAAGTTGGCATCAGAGCCCTAGGTTTCAACGGTCTCACTTTTACAGAGCTAACGGTCTAGTAGAGTCCTGCTGATCGGTGCGGAGACGTCCGTAACTTATCATTTAGGGGCTACAGTAAGGTTTTAGGAAAATATATCATTTTTGTTTCAAATTCGTGCCGCGTGTGTCTGGTTGTTTTCTTAAATCTCAGTTGTTTCACTCTTTACAGGATGGCTCGCACGCGAGGCGGGCGTTCGTGGGGAGATGCACGGAGCCTCAGCTTTGGGGTATACGTCGACCACGAGTCGAGGTAGGCTTGCAACCGTTCCCGGATATGTGAGTAGGAGGCCTCATGCAGCTCATGTCCCGCCACTCCGGGGGGCCCCGGGGACCAGCCCATCCACCACCCGCACCTGTTGCCAGCACCGATCTTCATTCCTCTTGACTCAGATATTAGCATCTATTATTGGGTATATGCGACAGGCATCCAGCCACCAGCAGTACGCTACAAAAAGGCAACACCAAAAAGCGCTGCAAGATCATCCGCCACCCAGTTCATGTGGCCGCCCCACCAGACTTGCTGTTAGAATATGCCACTGCGGGATCTAAATATGCTTTGGGGTATTTCAGAGGTTAGCAAGCCGCCTATTTCTCAGGGGCTATTTGAGAGTGACGCTCACGAATTCCAGCTCACTTGCCAGGAGCAGTTACAGTCATTAGGCCTTGTGGAGTCGAGAGGAGCTGAGCTTTCACCGCCATGCAGTTCCGTGGGCCATCCAGCAGTGGTGGCGCACGTGTCGAGAGTCTATGCCTTGGATTCTCCTCTATCTTGGAGTTAGTTCTCGAGGCTTTCTTGGCCCTGTTCATGCACGGGCGTCAGCGATAGGCGTCGTGATCCGTTCTATAGATTGGAGCAGGACTATGACCGTTTCAAGTATGATGCAGGTTCCATGAGTTGTCTCGCATGCTACGATTTATTCCTGCCCACAGAGGGAGAGAGAGTCGTTGTTTTTACGTGGGTCGATACCGTTTGAGGTGACACAGAGCATGAGTTTCAGCTGGGCCGTGTCTTTCTTGATGTAGTCGTCATGCCCGATCCCTGGAGCCATTTCATCGTGAGGCCCAATGGGCAGCGATAAGAGGCACGCTACCAAGGGCAGCTATAAGCGAGTCCGCTACTAGGGGAGGGACTCATATGATCGGACCCTTCAGAGGTTCCCGCCGGGTCAGACCAGTCGGCCGTGTTAGGCGGCATTACCTTTTTCTGAGAGAGGGCCAATATCAAGCAGGGTGTGTTCCTAGTACAGGCCCGAATTCGAGGGGATCAGATTACTTTTGTCCTTCATTTCGCGGTCGGTTACTACAAAGGGCGTTTCACAACTTCGGGGTGTTAGTTGTCGTGCTCTTTAACTTGGTCAGAAGAATGCCCCCCGGCGGGTCGGGGGGGATGTTACAGCTCCACTACTTCTCACCAGTTTTCAGCCGTGTCTTCTTCGGCAAGGAGTGGTCCAGATTCACAGACCGTCGAGAGTCACAAGGTAAACCACCATGGGTGGGAGCTAGGGGAGGCAGGTCGGTGGCTAGCCGGGTGCACCAGGGGGTAGAGGTGCTTCATGCCATTTCTACGCGACTACCTACTCTTCCCCGCACGGGCGGCGCTGAGGCATCTGACGATTGCAATCTCAGGTACGCTCTTCTGTGCCATCAGCCTGTCTACAGTAATTATTTGAATCCAGGGTCCCACATTCTCGTCTGTATCTATCTTCTTTTGCTTCCCCGATTGGAGGAGGTCCGAGTCTTTGGCAGAGCCGGTTCATGTATTCGACCCCGATAGTGATTTCGTATAGTGGATCAAGTATTGTCGTCTTTCTTATGTGACCATCCAGGGTATGATACTAGAGCGGATCCTTATTATGCGAGAAATTTATTGATTTTGATGTGATTTTTGGGCATTGACTTGTGATCCCCTAGCATGTGGTCTTGGATATTGGCTATCCAAACGGTACCTTATCCATGCCTGGTGTCCACCGGTATTATGGCAGGCTGCGTATTCACAAACCGAGGGGATATCTCTTTTATTCGAGATAGGCGGTTGGTTTTCTTCTGGGTGTTTAGGCGTATTTGGCCCCATCAGAGATGTTAGTAGGGAGGTCCTTCATTTGACTCAGTTCCTGTGGTTTAAGAGTATGCATATGGTCCCTACAGATCTACCTTCTAACCCCCAGAGCGTGACATTGATTTTTGCTATAGATTTGGAGCCGGCACTCGCCTATTTCTATTTCTCGCCTTTTTTAAATCGGATGCTCTGCAGAGCTCATAGAGCCCAGTGTAACAGCTAAAGACCTCTTAGAAAGGGTCATTCGTCCGAGTGTGTCGCCTTGGGGTGCTCCTGTCTGTTTGTCGAAAAGAAGGTGGGACTTTGAGGATGTGCACTACTATGAGACACTGAAACAATGTTACGGTTGAAGAACCGTTACCCTTATCCTCGTATGATGATTTGTTTATCAGCTTCATGGGAAGGTTCCGTGTATTTTCTAAGAGTGATTTGAGGTCCGGTACCATTCAGTTGCGGTATATGAGCACAGACATCCCTAAGACTGCATTAGACTCGTTACGGCCATTATGAGTTTTCCTTGTGATGTCTTTTGGGTTGACTAATGCCCCCAGCGCGCCTTCATGGACTTGATGACACGTGTGTCAGGCCCTACCTTGATTCATTGTTATCATCTTCATTATTCATATTGGTATACTCGGGAGCGGAGTGAGCATTGAGCAGCATTGAGGATAGTCGCTCCAGACTTGAGAGATCAGGCATCTTTATGCCAAGTTCTCAAAGTGCGAGTTTGGTCTTGCGTCTGATAGCATGTCATTGGGGCACGGGTTCAAGGAGGGTATTAGGGTATAATACTAACGCAGATTGAAGCTATTCCGTGATTGGGACACCCACTTCTGTTCCTCTGAGGTTCGTAGCTTTGTCGGGGTTAGCGAGTTACTACAACGGTACAACATACAACTACAGTCGTTTTGTTGAGGGTTTTTTCTACTATGCAGCGCCTTTGACTCGTTGACTCTCGCCAGGATATTCCCTTTTTTTTTCGGAGGCTGTGGAGTATGAGCTTTCTGAAGCCCAGAGTTTGCTACTAGCGCTCCTATTTGACTCTTCCGATGGAGGGTGAGGGTTTCATCCACGATTCTTGTGATGCTCTGGTGTTGGTGTTGTTGTGTATTGCTGCAGCAAAGGGCCGGGTTATTGCGTATGCGTCGATGCATCTTAAGTCCATGACGCAACTAGCCCCACCCATGACTTGGAGTTGGCAACGACTTCGGTGTTTTCGCACTAAAGATTTGGAGGGCACTACTTGGTATGGGAGTTCGATGTGAGATCCTAACTGACACAAGATTCTTCAGACATCTGACCCGAGTGACCTTAATTCGGAGTTCAGCGTCGTTGGATTGAGCTCCTAAGGATTATGATCTCTCCCTTCTTTCTATCATCCGGGCAAGGCGAACCGTGGTGCAACGCCTTGAAGCGAAAGTCGGTGAGTAGGGGTATTCTAGCCCTTTCTTATCTGTCAAGTGAAAGCCCCTGGGCCCTTTGGCCATTCAGTTTTTAGCCAATATCATGGTTTCGATTAGAATATATAGATTCTAACGCGTCTTGGCTTTATTGGGAGTTCAAGTCTTCTTCTGTATGATAGGATCCGTGTTGTCAATTTGAGGATAAGGCCCTGGGGTCCCTTAGAGATCCGAGTTGTTTGTCGGTAATGGTGATCAGGCCCTTAGAATCCATGATGGAGTTGTTGAAGATTCTCTGGTCGCATATGTGTCCCGAGAGTTGGAGATTTGATACAGTTGACTTTCGGAGGCTCATGAGTCTAGATATTCGTCCTCCGGGTCACAGCGAAGATGTCTCGTGCTTGTGAGACAACATTACTGGTGTAAGTGGCATTTACGAATATGCTGACTTTGTTCTCGTTCTTGTGCTGCCATCCGTAAAGGGCTGAGCCATTTGAGGCCTTGTGGTGAATTTCAGTGAATTACCATTCCGGAGTGCGAAGTGGTGATCGCGGCATTACTATGGATTTTGGACTGTCTACCGAGGCTTCTAGAGGTTATTTTATGTATTAATTGGGTCACCGTTGATCATGGGACCACGTCTACGCAATTCCTTCCCGTTCAATCTTCATTTAGTCCGCGGTTTGGCTCGTATCTACATGCGATAGTGTTCGACTTCATGGGGTGCCAGTTTTCTATTATATCCGATCGGGGTTCTCAGTTCACGTCTAGCTTTTGGAGGACCTTTCCAGGATGAGTTGGCACCGGGTGACCTGCGCACAGCAATTCCACCGCTGCATACTATGGTCATGTCCAGGCGCACTATTCATGTCCTTGAGGACATGCTACGTCTTGTGTGTTGGATTTGGGGTCAAGTGGGACCAGTTTCTTGCCTTTGCGAATTTGCATTAACACAGCTCCCATTCATTCTAGCATGCAGATGGCCCCCGTTTGAGGGCCACCCACCCCCCCACCCCCCCTTTATGGTAGGCGTTGCGCACTCCAGTGGGCTGGTTCTAGTCTAACAGAGCCTAGGCCGCCGGGTACGATTGATTCAGGAGGCTTTGGAGCGGTGAATATTGATTTCAGGATAGCCTCAGGACAGCTCAGAGTAGGCACCAGAGTTACGCGAATCGGAGGCTCGACCTTTGAGATTCTCTTGTTGGTGATCGGGTATTTCTCGTGTGGTCGCCCATGAGTTGTGAATGAAGATTTTGGAGACGGGTACTTAGCCCCCAGGTATAGTGTTTGGGCCTTTTGAGATTCTTCGGACAGTTGGGTAGGTTCTATGAGTGGCCCTACCTCCAGCATTTTCAACAAGCCATCCATGTCCGTTTTCCATGTCTCGTGCTACGCGATATATTCCTAGAGTCCCATGTGCTCCAGTATGATGCAATTGATTGGATGATCATTTGCATTTGTAGAAGCAGCCCAGTTTGCCATCCTAGCCGAGATTGTAAGGAAATGGCGCCGAGAGCCATTCCTATTTGTAAGGTCCCGTTGGAGCATCGTGAAGTCGAGGAGGCTACCTGGGAGACCGAGCAAGAGATGCGAGGAGCATTTTCCCTTCCGTCTTGTTTGAGTCGTCAGGTACTTCTGACCCTTACGTTTCGCTGACGAAGTTCATTTTTAGTAGTGGCTATTGTAATGACCCTTATTGTCTTTTAGTGTTTTAATCTTCGGTACCTCGTTTAGAGCGTTCTATACGATTCCAAGTCATTATGACTTGCTAGACTGACAGACTTCGGTCACCTTTTTGGGGGGGGGGGGGGTCATTCGTTTTGTTATTGTGTGAGTTTTAGTTTTTTTTTGGAGCTATACCTTGAACGATCATCTTCGGTCAAACTTTCAGAAGATGACATCAAATCCAATTTGACGTTCCATCATTTCCGGAGGTCATTTTAGTCCTAGTACAATTGTCCGACAGAACTCCTAGAGTTTTTCAGTGTGAGTTGGTGGGATTAGGCCGTTTTAACTTTAATTTTAAAAGCTAATTTTGACTTTAGTCAACATTGAGTAAACCGCGCTCGATGAGAATTCCCGTCAGCGCGGTTTTGCTCCGGAATATCGAGTTTGTCTAGTTTGACCCTTCGTTTATCGAGTTTTGAGGTTTTTTGATATTTTTTTTCCGACCCCTTTGTGTTTTGACTTAAACTGCCAATGAAGTGGGACCCACATTTTATCGAGATGACCTCTGACTGAAATTATTTGACTTCGCCTTTGAGTTCCGGAATGTCGACTTGGTAGGGTAACATATCTATTTTATTTATTAATTCGGGTCCGAAACGAAATTCAGAGCACCCCGTCTGAGACTTTAAAGAAGTAGGCAAAGCTGATCCTGGGTGCAGCCCCTATAAAAAACCCAACTTTCATCTTTGTTCTTACTTAGAATTTTTGATATCTGGAGCGAACAACTCCAAATTGGCTATTCAAAAGGCTAAGTTGTGAGATTTTGGTCGATAGCCACGCATTGGTGAGCTTGGAATCTGATTTGGTAGACCCGATTTGAAGGGCATTTTTGGGTTTTAAAAACTGCTGTCCTAGCTCAGTTTTCGAGCACAAAGTTTGGCATTTTAGAAGGTGATTTCTTTCTTGGCCATTTTAGGTCCGAATCCAGTGATTAAAGAGCCTATATGTGTGGTTTTTCGTGAGGATCGTCGTGGTGTGGTTGGTTTTTTGCGTTGGAGCTTCAGTTTGTAAATCTTGTAATAGATTGCTGCCATAGTTGCTGATTTTTAGCTTAGAATTTGGGTTCTTTTTGTTGTGTTGCATGTTCTTGTTGGGACTGTTTATTGAGTCCCTGAATTATGCTCCATTATGGTATACAAAGTTTCGAGAGTTATTTAGGATTTTATTTGGGGGTAATTCGGTCTTTCTCAACGCGGATCCACTTTTTTTTTTCCATTTTGACATGAAATTACCCGTCTCCCCCCGTTTTTTTGCGATTTTAGTGTATCAACTTCGAGGCCTTTTTATAAGTAAAGATCCGGGGAGTGAATTTTGGAAGCGCGCGTGAATCTGCGTTCAGGTAGGCTATGTTTCTCCTTTCTCTTCTTAGATGAACTCGAACTGGAATGCTGTTGATTAGTTTTTTGGATTTGGGTTGGGTAGTCTTGGATCATGCTATGTGTTCATAATCATATTTTCGCCTTTTTTTCTGCGATTATCGGGTAACTGTGAGCATGTTTTGGTTATTAATTGACCTTCTTGACTTATACTGCAAATACTTGTATCTTTTGAATACTGGTTTTCAGAAGTATGTTGGGCCTTAGTTTAGGTTTGACTAGGGTGTTCTTAGAAATGCATGATTCAAAGTCGTAGGACCTTAGTTTAGCCCACGTTCGCTCGGCCCTCTAAATCCTTGTACTACTGTGTAGCAGCGTGAGTCTTATAGTTGGGTATTTAGAGAACGATGAGCTTGCTCTAGCGATTGTTACTCTTATTTCTTGATGTTACGGCTTCTCGATTACGTCAGTGACAATGATTTCCGCTCGTGATTCAAAGTTGAGTTTCTATTCGACTTTAAGGTCTTACATGCATTAGGCTAAGTCTGGTGTGTTCCACGGTTTAAATTATGATTATGGATAGATAAACGACCTTTCAGCAGCTATATCGGCATCTTTTGTCGGTATCCGTATTTAAGTCCGGCCTCGCACATCCAATACTTATGCAGAGAATCGGTAGAGGTCCGGCCTCAAGTATGTGAAAGCATCCGTTTAGAGGTCCGGCCTGCAGTTAAATGTATTTTGCAATTGGGCTACTGTGTTATTCTGTTTAGCGTCCGTTTCAGCCCGACTCCGTACCGTCAGATTTTACTTTTTGGTTCGGTGTTCTTCGCCTCGAGTTTATTCTCCTTAAGTTATCTTATTTTTGTACTCGTCGGGCCTTATGGGGGTCCGTTGGGTTTTTACTTAAACTTGTGCACGAGTGTACCTTCTGGGCTTATGGTGGGTTCAATTAGGTGTAGTTTAGCTTATTATATTAATTTTAGTTAGATTTTTAGACCCGCGTGTGGCATTATTGTGTTACTTATCCTTCCTGTCTTCGACCTCTAGTTTTTGTATTCCGTCTTTTCCATATGCTTTACTTTTCGAGTTCAGCTCGGCCTATGATCCTACTGGGTACCTATTTTTTTGGTACTCAGGCTACCTCTCTGCATCTATTTTTCGTGATGCAGTCCGAGCACCGGTAGTCGCGTTGGATTCGAGTTTGGAGAATTTCTCGGGTCTGAGCATGGGTGATCACCCAGCGTTTTGTACTATTTCAGTCTCCATCTGTTAATATAAGATTTGTAATTTACTTTCGAGACAGTCTCGTTTCGGTGGGGTCCCCTGTTGGGACTCTGTACTCACGTTTTGTTGGTAGCTCTGTATTAGTGCCTTCCAGGTTTGTCTGGAGGGGACCTTTATTGTATTTATGTTTTTGGGGTTTGCTATTTGTTAGAGTAATTTTTCTTAGTCTTTTTAGTTTCTACCCTCACAGGCCCCTATTGTGGTTCGGTTGTGGTTGTCTTCCTTACTCCCCTACTGATGGTTTTATAGTAGGTGCCTTCATGCTCGGAAATTGGGTGGGGGTCTTGACAAGGATTTGTGATACTCCAATCTAGAGGGAAGGCACCTACTGGTTATGCGTTGCTGATGGACTTCGAGTTCCCACTGACTGATGCTAAACCCCGTATCCCTCGCTATTTTAGTGAGGGACTTCTATGCTATCTTGCCTACTTTGCAATGGGATGACTCTCACCCCGTCATCTGTATCAAGGGATTTGACATTGATCTAAATGCCGATGCCATCAATGAGGCTCTATAGGTATCGGAGGTCTTTAACATTGGGTACAAGGACAAGATGAGAGAGATGTATCTAGAGTGACTGAGAGAAACTCTAGCCAAGAACGAGCGTCTAAATCAGGTGTACTAGGCTACTGTTGAGTTATTACTTGCACGGACTAGTTACCTGATGTTAAGAGGTGGCTACACTTTGTGACTCTTAGGATCCGCCCATCGGTCAACCACACTCACGTGACCTTACCCCAGGCGTTGGTGGTGATGCACTATACAAGATATAGATCTAAATATGGGGGCGCAAATTATCTTTGAGTAGGGGGTGTTCTACTGGGTAACAAGAAGGTGTTCTTTTTTCCTGGTCTGATCACTATCCTATGCAAGTGGGTTGGAGTGCCTCTTATTGATGCCAACCTAATACTTCTTATGGATCCCCTCCTTCACTCTCTTTTTGTTAGAAAGTTTCTACTTCTAAGAGCAAGAGAAAGAGGACTGACAAAGGATAAGCAAAAACCAAGGCCTCCCAAGGGCCAAGACGAGGAGGGAGGCGCGACACTACTCGTACCCCTCAATTTTGCATCCAAGTAGAGGAGGTTTTGTCAACTATGTAAAGGAAGATCGGGTGCCCTATTACTCCCACCACTATGGTACCCCCAGTACTTCCCTAAAGCTTGAGATTTTCTGTCGCAAGCTACGCCAGGAGAGGAGGAAGAACCTAGTGGTGGACCATTTGATGGTTATGATCTGCAAGACTTTGAAGATCATGTTCATTTGTATCACCCATGGTAAGGATATTCCAGGATCATAGGAGGGGGATTTCACTCTGTTTTTGAGTTTGGCGGAGGCCATGACCATCCTAGTGTCACTGGAGGATCTAGAATCTAGCACCGCACCTCTCGGTCTGATGGTTCATGATTTGGTTTTTTTCCTTTATTGGGCTTGTAAATTGGACAAAAATAATTTCTCTTTGATTTTCCTTAACCTCTTTGTAAGAACATGTATGCTTATTTTGTTGTCTGATGTAACCTTATATTTACTCTTACGGTTTTATAATGCTATTGCGTCACGACCCCAGGCTACATCCCAAACACCCGGGAGGGACTGGTACTCAGTGACCATTGTTGGACTTGAGCGAACCCTTCGCCTTAAATCACTTAAGCGGAATATACATCATACTTATACTGAAAAAAAAACTTATCTCAACTGCAGAACAAAATAAACTTGGACTGTCCTTTAAAAGGTTAAACATTCACATGGGCAAATGAAAATCCAAGTCTTAACATAAGATTGAAAGGTAAAGACTACTAACTAAACTACTAACTATCTATGAAGCCTTTAAACTGACTGGATGAATATTTTGGAAAAACCCGCCCCAAATATTTATTGAACCTAATTAGAAAAGCAATATAACCGTCCCTCACATAATGCAATGATGCTCACCAACTGACCTCTGGGTGCTCGTTTGATCACGTGCATCCCTTGATGTTTTTCCTCTTTCCCGCGCTGCACATGATCTCATGCAGGTCCAATGGCATGAGTACATTGCGTGTATAGTATCGCCTTTAAATCAAGCCAAAATGAGGTCTTGGTATTGCTTTCCCTTTCACCTCTACACTATGAGGACTCAGCCCCATTGGTCCCCTAGGCCTCCTCCCTTCTGTGGAATCCCATAGTCCTTGACTCCCACGTGCAAGTTTGTGCCATGTTTAGCTAACTCCCTCTTTACTCACTTCTTCAACATGTGAAAGACTTCCCATGGTCACTTTCTTAAAGCATCAACAACCAATTATCCTTATCTGGGTGTAGAAAGACTCTCATTCATAATCCTTGAGTTATTCCAACCACCTTCTTTGTCTGAGATTGAGTTTATTTCTGAGTTTCAACATATTGGAGGGCTTTATGATTCAGTGAATATGTCAATGAACACATAAAGTAGTGCGCTATAGTTCTTCAAGAAAAACTACTGCAACCAATGCTAATCATGAGTTGGATAATGCCCTCTCATGAAGTCTCAGTTGTCCAAGATGCAATAAGCCTATAACCTTGACATTCTACAATCAACCCACAACCAAAACTACCTCTAGATTCTAAAAAATACACCAACAGACTTGATTAGCTCCGATAAAGTTAAAACCGAAGTAGTAGTCAACCACTTTTTCAACTGTTGAAGCTTTTCTAACAAGCTTCAGACAATTGAAACTTAACTATCTTTTGAGTTAGTTTGGTCAAAAGAGACGAGATAGATGATAACCCCTCTACAAATCTTCATTAGTAGACAGCCAACCCAGAAACTCCTTAGAATCGTTAGAGAAGTAGGTCTGGGCCAATGCTCAACTGCTTTTACTATCTTTTTGTGTATCACTTTAAAATCCCATCACCAGATCTATGTTGGCCCAAAATTCCACATACTTAAGCCAAAATTCACCTTTAGACTTAGGATATACTCTTTATCCCTCATGTTTGAAGACCTTCCTGATGTGACTAGCCTGGTCCTTCCTTCATGATCCTGAATAAATCAGTATGTCATTGATGAAGACAATTACAACCGATCTAAATAAGGTTTGAAAACTCTGTCATAAAGATCCATGAATGAGCAGGTGCATTTTCAACCAAAGGAATAATCAGAAATCTCATAGTACCCATATCTATTCTAAATTTGGTCTTTGGATGTTAGATTCACGAACTTTCAATCTGATGTACCTGATCTAAGATCAACTTTTGAAAACAGAAAGCAACCCCAAGCTGGTGAAAGAAGCCTCTATTATTTAATTGGTTGGTCGTCTACACACCTGCATAAGGAACCATATTTTCTTCTTAACACACGACCGCCTGAAGTGCCCCAAGGTGAGACACTTGGTCGAGTGAAATCTTTATCTAACAATCTTTCAATTGTTCTTGTTTACTCTTTGACTCTAATAGTGGCCATTCTGTATGGCGGAATAGAGATAGGACAAGTATCTTGAATGATGTATATGCCGAAGTCTATCTCTCTTATAGGAGAGACTCCGGGTAGATCATCAGGATAGACTTCTGGAAACTCTTTCACAATAGGAATTGATTGAAGGGAAGGTACCTCAACACATGAGAAATTAACTCTGACGACGTAACTCTTTGAAACTACTTTTCGCCTTAGGTACGAAATAAATGATCCTTATCACCTGCTGAACTACTATTCCACTCTAATAACTTGCTCTTAGATCTTCAAACGTGACAATTATCTCGTGTTTAACAATTATTGACGCATAGCAGGCATGAATCTGCTCCATACTTATAATTACTAAAAACTACGCAATGTCTAACCTATGGATCAGTCATGGTGTTATTGAATTGATGGGAAATTGACAATCAACGATAGACTTCTTCCGCAGAGAACAGACCCCCAACGTGTAGAAATACAAGGGTTGACAAAGGTTTTTAGGAAAGGATCTCAAACTAATTTGCACAAACATAAGGATACAAGAAGATTAAACTTCTCATGGGTCTAACAAAACCATAATATCAAAAATAAGACTTTGATCATACCCTGATAATCCCTGGAGAGTTCTCTTGCTCCTGCGGCTATGGCTTCCATAGACGGTTTGACCCTCCGCCAGTACCAAGAGTGGCTCGCTTGGTGTGCCGCCATGTCAAGTGGAGAACTGATGAATATTGAGCTCTTTTCTTCCATTTCCATCAAGCCTCCTGCTTATTTAGGACCTCTTTCATGTAATGCCTGCCCCTCTTGACTTGCATTTGAAAAAAAAAAAACACAAACCCAACTGGCCATCACGACACTTCTCATGGCGTGATTCTACCACACCTACCACATTCAGGCCCACCTACATCCTTGTTGACACACGACTTTGGGACTGTCTGGTCTAGAAATTAAAGTTCTGAGAAGTTTAGCCATTATACTCATTTTGTTTCTAGGAGGTGCAAGGTCAACTGGCCGACGATGGTGCATGACCCTTTTTTTAGTTTTGAAATTGTGGTGCGATTGAACCACCCTTATGTTTACTAGACTCTCCCTAGTCTTAGAGATTTTCATGTACTCCTCTATTTACCTTAACTTTGCTTCTTAAACTTGTGAATAATTACTTAACCTTGAACCTGACCATGTCCCCCATTAACATTGGACCATAGCTTCCTTGTTTGAAGCTTGACTCAAGCCAACACCAACAAGCTCATCCTGCTTGCATCTCCTAACCATCTCCTGGGTATGCGATAACCTTGGTAACTTTTAACCCATCCTAATAACAATCAACGGGTCCTGTTTCAAAGTGAGTAACTCCTCGTCCTTTGCTTTCTTCAAGTTCCCAGGTAACAAATTCCCCAAAGAAGGCTTCCTCAAAGCATGCCGAACTTGGAGGTATGCAATCCTCAGCTTTTCCCTCCCTCATTCTTTTTCCCTCTTCAACTAATTGAACTCCACAGTCCAGCCACATTCCGTGAGTTTGCCATAATCTAGATCAACCCTTTCACGTCACCACCAGCATCAATCAAACATCCTTCTTCATTCTTCCACACAAGTTTTCTGATCCTCAGTAGTGCTTAGACCGGTGAACTAGGAAGATATTTTCTTAGGAACTTCACAAATGCTCAGTGTCGCCTCTTCCTGTCGATTTTCTTGTCTGTTTACCAACCTGGTTAGTCCCAACTTTTGTCGTAAATCCGGATAGCCTCAAGAACTCAACATTGGTGACCATCTCCTTGAGGTTGCACGTTTGGTGGCATAGGACCTCTAAGATCCTCGACATTCTCCTGGATAACGCCCGCGCGAGCTTCTCTTCGTGGAGGCTTTGTGATTTGAAAAAGGTGTTTCATCTAAACAGTAAAGGACACTCTTCTATGCTTCTACAATGATGTTAGCTATGGTTTTCAAGGAGACTTGAGTTCTAGGAACTTCAAATCCCCACAATGGTGTTTCAAATACTACTACTACTCCGAAAATAGACTGCTCTTAATTTTTTTAAAACATACTGATTTTTTTGGTTTGAGACTATTATCAGAACTTAGTTTTACTAGATAATCTTGGAAATCATAGTTTCCTCCCCTCCTTTGCTTTCATTTCATAAAAGCTATTAAATCTATTTGAAAACTAGCCCCAGGCGCTTAAATTGTTTAAAATGTGAATTTTTTAAAGCTCTTAGCTATTACTTAGTCCCCCCCCCCCCCCCCCCCCGTTATAACTCTGAGAATGACGCAACTCTTTACTCTGCTTTAACTTGTGACTTTGTCTTAAAAACAAATGTTACAAAGGTTTGTTTCAGACTCTTGCATTTTAGAAATCACTTGACTTGCTCCTTAACTTTTAGACTTTACTATTTTACTTATTTGACTTTGATCTTAATTTACTTGAATTGGATTATGGATTCAAGGATCATTATTGTCATATTTAATTGATGATTTCATGAATTTTAGAGTACTTTAGAGTGTTGGATACCACCAAGGAAATGTGGGTCCACTTCGAACTAGTATGAAAAGATAGGGGAAAATAGGAACTCCCTCCAGGTGACCCTGGCTCTTGTAGCTGTAGGACAAGATTATGTCCTCAGTCCCTCTGGATAGCGCGGCGTGCCAGAGCACTGACGGACAGAGTTGTTCAAGGGACTCAGGTAGGCGCGGCGGCGCCAGGGCGTCATGAACGTGTTTTCTGACTTTCTTCTGTGATTTTAAACTCTAAACTTTTCCAAAAATATTATGGAGCTTCCCACAACACTTAGGATCACTATTATCCTCAATACCCAATAGTTAGACGCGTAAAACAGACAGCCTGAAACACAACCAAAACCACTAAGGTACACTACACTCCAGGCAAACTCCACCAACAAGACTTTCAACAATGTTTCCCTCCCTTCCAAGAACTTCAAGATTCACCAATTAAATCACTACAATCTTTCTGTTAAACTTCGGTGTTGGTTTAATGAAGACTTAATAAACATATCAGGTACCTCGATAGGGATTCACTCTAAAATATTCCGTAGCAAACCTTAGTCGTTTTCTGCAGAATTCATGAATCTTTCTTTTCCTCTTCCTTTCTTTCTCCTCAAATCATCCCGATTAGTCTTTCTCAGTCAACAACCCAATCTCCGAAAGACTATCCCCTCTATGACATCAAGAAATGCATACACTTGGCTCCTTGGCAAGATCTTCCCAGGTGTTTGCCAACTATCTAAGAAACTCACCCGACCTCTATTGAGCTTTGAGTCGGACTGTTTGAAAATGACCAAAACTCACTTTTTAAAGTTAGGAAAATGTTTGCCAGATTTCCCTACTTTATTTCCAAATACTTATTCTTTTTCTTAGCTTATTCTTAATTAAATTTCCAGTTAACGAGATGTTACGATTGAGCTTCTTGCTGTTGAATACTATTTAGGTTGTCCCGTGTTTGTACTGATGGTTAGGAAAAATCAAGGGATATAGGATGAGGTGCTGCCTTGCCTCATCCAACTTACGGTGGTCATGCCCTGGTGGAAATAATCGTCCTAGCGCTCAAACGGAAACATAGTCTGGACAATATCTTTCTGAGGTTTTTTGCTTATCTAAAAAAAAAAATTCTAAGGATCCCAACTTTCAAAAACACAAAACCCTTAAAATTTAGAGTACTACCACTACTAGGAAAATCATAGTCTAACCCCATCATCCCAGATACAACGAACACATCCGTTCCCGTGTTCATCCTCCCAACACAACCCCCAATACACCCCCCAGATAACACCTATACATTCACACAAATTTTACCACAAACCCAAGACCCATCATATCTCTTTACCAAGGCCATAACCAACAACTCGTTCATTTATCGATAACCAGAGGAAAACTATGTCAATTCATTAGATAACTTATCATCAAATACAACCTAGATTCAATTAATAAAATTATTGCAGCATCATTAGAAAGCCCTAGACAAAATTCCATTAGAAATCATTAGCATTAGTCAATATCAATTCAAATAGCTAGCATGCAATAGCTCTAGTATCCATTACTCAATTAATCAAATTGGAACAAGCCTTACCATACATACATATCTATACATTCATCAAGCCCAAAGAATCTACACATGAATTATAAATATCAAGCATATCATTCACACATATTTATGAAATTTAGAGATTTGAGACGATCAAGGGTTCATGGATAATTTTTCATTAGAAACCTCATTAAACATCCAATAAAACAATCAATATCTTAACGTTTTGAAAACCATTTTGCAAGATTCCAAGACTAATAGGAGAAATTGGCGTTTCATCTTTTGGAATCTTTGAAAATCATCTTTTGAAATAGGGCTCCTAAGGTGATAGAAAACCTTAGAATGAAACCTCCCATACCTTATTTGAATAATCCAAATATAATTGAAGAATAAACTCCATTGAAGACCCCTCTTCAACTTCATCTTGAGTTTGAATTCCACATGGAGTTTGTTGGAGACCTTTAGGAGGGAAGGGTTTTTTTGATTTTAGATGGTTAGGTTATAAGAGAGTTTTAATGACTCATATACTCTAAATACCCATAAACACCATAAAATAATTATTCCTCCTATTTTAAAAAAGACTTGGGGTTGAATCCCAACTTCATCACCCCTAACATTACAGAAGATGCAGAAACTGCCTCACCTACACTGGGCCCATTGGACTGGGAATCACCAACCAACCACGACTGGGCCGTCCACGTCCAACCCGTGTTACATTATCCTGCCAAGAGCTCCCTCTTCACCACCATCACATTACCCAAGGAGACACCCTTCGACAGGGCGTCCACAGCACTTAGCGACTTATTCGTCGAACGTCTTGTTGTCCCTTGGACGTTTTGACTTCTAATGCACCTAACTCTTAGCTCACTGACTCTTACCACATATAACAAAATTTTAGAAACGTTATATCACCATTGCAAATACGTTTGGGCTATAGCTTTACCTCATCATTTTCGGGGTCTTACATTCTCCCCCCTTGACAATTTTGTCCTCTAATTGACACTTCTTTTCACTCTCACAACCTTCCAGAGTAAGGATTCAATTAAATAACATCATAATAACATTACATATACACACAGTAAAGAAAACAACACAATCAAATTCATATAATTAAGAGCAATCAACACACCAATAAACGTAAAATATTTTATAACTCGTCCTCTATAAAATCAACATGTTTCATTCCAAATGCAAAAAGACATTTTAATTAAATATCACACTTATAAACGATAAGTTTTAACCACATTAACAATTTAGACCACCGAAATCAATTAGTCCAATTTCACAAAAATTCACAGTGAACTGGCAGTTGGGCCTTAACCTTGATTTGAGCAATTTTTTTTTTAAAATCCATTTCTTGCAAGTTATGATATAGACAATGCTCATATTCACGGGTATCTATAAACAATTTTACAACAAATCATGACTTAATAAACAAGACCAATTCAAGAAGTTAAATGAATTCAGTTTCAACAAATTATCGACATGCATATTATAAGAATAAAGTTAGGACTCAATTCCCCACAAAAGACTCCTCTAAACCAGTTACCAAGAACTCTTTGGTTATTAGGCTTGAATAAATTATTATGACAAAGGTTAAGGTCCCCCCCCCCCTTTGGCTTGAATAAACATATATTAAAGGTTAGGTACCTCACGCCCTACAAACATTAACCCTCACCCTACTAACTCCCTCACTTAGGATACACCCATCTAAGGTCAACATTATATTACTCTTAGTAACTCCCTCAAATTCACTTTAAACAATCACTAAGACTTTCTCACCGCAACTCTAGCTCATGAGACTGAAAGCTCTCAAAGGTCTCCTTATATAAGCACATACAATCCCCCCTTACTAGACAACTCACCTTACTCCTCAAATCCTCACCTGTCGTTTTCCTAATGGTTGAGGTATTTCCTACGACTCAAACTCTTACAAACCACTCCTTAACATTCTCACTCTAAATATCTCCATCTTTCCAACTTCACTACCCTTCAAAGGAACAAGCCAATCTGGTCAAAACCACCATCTATCAATTCAATCTACAAGTCACATCTCCTTTTTTCTCTCTCTCAACCCAGCTTCAAATAAGTCACCCGCTAGGGACCACATATAAGGAAACAAGGAAGACACCAAATACCAAACATCTATCAACATTATATGATGAGAGTGAACTTTTCCTACACCCAATAGCCTCCTATTTATACATGGCTCGCTTTCACATTATAAACAAGGAACTCTACTAGAGTTGTTTTATAATGAAACGAGACAGCTCCCTAAACCTGGTTATGATACAAAGTTTGTCACATCCCACAAGTACAAACCTAGAAGTTAGATTATCCTTGCGATGTCACATAGCAAATGAACCTTCAGAAGTTTCCCCATATCAGCCTCTCTTATCATTCCTTGCATAATAAGCATGCGAAAGAGTAAAGATTTCATTCCCTTCACACACACGAAGACTCTTTCGAATAATCAATATGAAGCGGAAGAATTTATTTAAAACATTAGAACTATACAACAGATCATTGACCCATCTAGACTTAGAGTTTACCAAACACTTTGGACTATCGCATACAAGAACATAAAATAAGACTTAAGACATAAAGGAACCTGGTTGGCATTGGGTCCTCGAATAGATTATGACTCACCAATACTTCATCTTCAACCCTTAGAACCTATCCATCCTTCATGGCACTCAAATTCCGTTTGCCTACACTTTAGTCAATAAGTAAAGAGGGGTTAGCCAATTAGATGTACAAGTATGAAACATGCAAAGGGACATTTTAGTAATAGCATGGTTTTTCATGAATTTTAGATTAAAAACACATACTATAAATGCTAAACAACATTTAAACAACTTAGAAACACAAAGAAATCATTTAGGCAAAAGTCACCTTTTTAGCAAACATTACGGGAGTCCACTTCAGCTTCACTTTAATCCCCTTTAGCATGTATCTTCTCACTCAAATTTATCCTAAGATCACCTAGTCAAACAAAAAGAGAGACCTCCATACACCCTCTTACATGTGACTAAAAACGACCCTCATGATTACTTCTAATGATTCACATACACACTTAAGAGACCTTAACATAATAAGATGAGAGTCTCCTCCAAGGTGACCTCTAAGGTTCCATGAGTGAATTGGGTGAACTACTGGCCTATCACAATCCCTTGCAACACACACGTAAGAGATCGTAGACCCCCCCTAAAATAGGAATCATTCTCTTTAACACATTACGCATATAGGTGATCTGCACATCTCCTTCCAAAAGACTATCAAAAGACTTACTTAAGTAAATCAAGAAGATAAAGTGCATACTTACTGACCTGACCTCTTCAAGATTACCCTCATAATCCTTAGATTAATTACCTAGGCTGAGATCATGTACACATATCAAAACCAACTTCGCTAATAGAGTCATTCTTACGCCCTTACATAGGTAAGAAAGAAGTGACCATTTCTTTGCCCCCTTCACACCTTACGACCACCCGTAATTACCTAGATAAGTACAATACTTCATTTAACATACTTTCCTTACCTTAAGAAGTCATTATATGCATTATGTGATTAGAGTACATTCATCACATAAAGGCTTCAACTAATGTCTTACACATACCTAGTGACTCCAATACATCTCAAAGCCTATTTGCCATGTCTCGATCGCGTCCCCTCCACCCCACCTAAACTTCATAGAACTTCTCAATTCTATAGTTATCCCACATGATGAAATATGCATTACCCAACATAGACCATGTTTAAAAACTCATGCAAATCCAAATTCTAAACTACCTTCCGATGATGGTGTCTACTTGCTAGGGTAGAACAGGACATCATCCAATGTATGACACATGGTTTCAGGAATATGCAGGGCGTGCTTTTGTTTTCTAGTCTCATCTTAACCTATAACTACTTCCCATTGCCATATTCACGCGGTTCTAGCTTTCGTGTGCTCATAGAGTAATTCATATTAAAGGTTCACATAAGAGAATTCCATAACAAGTTCATAACCCAATCACATTTACCCTACCAAAGAGGTCCTATTAGGGCTACCTTCCGATGGCGACAAGAAGCTCATTATGAATTTCATAAGGTTTGATATGATTCCGTTCCAGCCAATCAACCTTAAGTCCATCATCCTTTACGTTGAAGAATATCATTATGACTTTCGACTTCAACATACCCAACATTACCACTAGATTCAAGGTTTCACATAAAACACCCTCTTAGCATTAATCAAGGTCGCATAGCACTTAACCTTCAATACTATATCTTAGCATTCTAGTCAATACATCACATATTCATAACTATATAAAAGCTCAAGTAAGGACACAAGTCCATCAAGACAAGACACACAACTTCATTCCCCTTAACACATATTACTATCATTCCCCCCCTAATTTAAGCACATAGGACAACATTATCAGTCTTTAAGTCATCCTAAACAATATCCTATCATAATCAATAATATTATTACTCATATATTCATGTAGGACACCAGGCAATACCCCTAATACACACTAGAAGCTCATAGTCATAGTTTACAAAGGGAGTTCCTGAGATATTAACGAACACATACTTTTCCCTATTCCTTCAGATAAGATAATAATCTACTCATCTTTCACTGACACACTCTGACAAAAATATCCTAGTATTTCAAGTAGTGGTTTGCCAAACCAGTCCAATGAATCATCAATTGCTAAGTAACGCCGATAAGGCCCATCAATTGCAAGTAAAAACCATACACCACAACCATAAGTTGGAGCATACCCATACTAATAATTGAAGTCTAAGTAACATCAAAATACGGAATAGGGCATCATTCCCACTCCATCTATACCACTTTCGATTCAGGCTAAATATCCCAATTCGATATTCGAAGCACCCTTAGCCAAGGCCATAACCACAGTCCATCACAATTATATCGATAACGCATGAAACTAGGTCAAGCATTACATACTTATCAATCTTAATACAACCTAGCTTCAGTTGAATACAGTATTGCAATCCATTTAAAAGGCACATAGAAATTACATTTAGACTTATTAGCATAAAGTCAATATCAATTTAATAACTTAGCATGCCATTAGATCTAAGAAGTATCCAATGACTCCATTAGATCAAAGTGGAACAGCCTATACACCAACCCTACATATCTATACCTGAGAAACGCCCATAGAATCACAACCAGAATATCATGATATCAAGCATAATCAATTCAACCCTATTTTAGGTATTTAGAGATGGAGAAGATCAAGGGTTCAGGAAGATTTATCGAAAACAATCATTAAACCTCAATAATCATATCTTAACGTTTGAACCATTTATGCAAGAACCCAAGACTTTGAGTAGCACTTGGACTTTTTCAGCTTTTTTTCAAATCTTTGAAAATCATCTTTGAATTGGATTAAGGTGATAGCAGCCTGATGAAGAACTCCCATACATTATTGAATAATCCCCAAAGCAATTGAAGAATAACCTCCATTGAATCCATCTTCAGCTTCCAATCTTCCTTTGAACTCATATGCGGTTTGTTGAGACACTTTAGGAGGAGGGGTTTTTGATTTAGATGGTGAGAGTTATAATGATAGTTTGAATATGACTTATAATACTGTTCAAAGTACCCGATTAACACCCAAAATGAATCGTCATCCTATTTTTTAAATACTTGGGGTGAAATCCCAACCTTCACCCTTCTAACATTACATATAGCAAGAAGAAAACTGCCTCTAGACACTTGCCCACTGACGGGGCGCCCACCCACGACGTCCGTCACTGGCCACCGTCTGTGTTTTAGAACTTCCAAGGTTTCCTTCTTCACCCTGGCCACATTCCCCTCACCACTATGAAAACTAATCGATTGGGGCGGTCATCAGCCCTCCGAGCCGTCGACTGCTCCGCTCGTCTTGGGGCCTGTCTGGGACTGTTATTGCAACAAGTTTTGGGTCCCTCCTCAAGGACCCTTAGATGGTCCTTGGGGATAAATTTCCGGATTTTCCAACCCATTTATATTTTCTATATTTTAACAACACCTATTCCATGAAGTTTCATACAAAACGAACACATAAATTTGACGAACACCACCTCGACGTACAGGGCAATTCAAGGCTATGTTTCGAACGTCATGAATCGTTTTTTTGGAAATTGGAACCTCCACATTCATGAAACCTTAAAAAATGTCTATAATCATTAACACCTCATTAAAACCATATAAATCTCAGGCATCCCCATAACCATAAATATCCACATATGAGCACTTAGGGTGACTTAGGTCGTTGAAAGTCTTTGTCCGTTCCCTGATGTATTGACTTCTAAATTCACCTAAACTCTTAGAATACGTGCCTCTTACCCAACTAATAACCACATTAAGACCTTCATATAATACCCCCTTGGAACCACGTTATTCCGGCTCTACCTTTACTAAATCAATTTCGGAGGTCTTCATACCAATTGGATCGAGAGGATACATAATTGGCTGAACTCTACCAACCATAGAACAACTCCTTGCAACGAAAGGAGAGAATTGATAAGAATAATTTCCTAGAATGCTGCTTGCTACTTCCCCTTAAAATTAGATGTAGACGCCACCAGAATGAGACCATCTATTAGGAGTCTAATTCACTTTGCTTTTGTACAGGGAGATCGATACCTAGAGGCAAGTGATACAAACCCCATTTAGTCACGCCCCAACCTATCGGATCGTGTGGGAACCCACTCACATGCTAAGTAGGAGAATCTCAAATCTTCAACATTTAAAATATTAAAAATAAAAAACAAGATAAAATAATAATCTATCTTTTATAACGGTGGCAACTCGATTCCAAGTAATTTATGTCGAAACATGGAAACCGATCCAAGTTGCTTATGCTGGAACGTGCAAAAGATCTAATAAACACACCACAATCACTATCACAAGTACATTCTCAAATTCATTCACTTTAGTCATGATTCATCGCATTCATCATTCATATATCATCGTTTAAAACATGTGTATTCAACAAATCAACATTCATATACATACACGTATCATAATTAAGCAAGAACAAACATATATCACACAATAATAGAATTACAAAGCACCATCACATCATCACCTAAGGTTATTAATCAACGTATTGCCACCTAATTCAGTCATCTAGCTCTGATTTCTAGGGTGTGAACTCATAAACCTTTTGGGTGCACGAAGCCATAGGCATAAATTCTACCATCAATTTACATTTATTACGCAGTGAACACAGGTTGAAATTACTCAATTCATAAAGACCTAGCCTACATGGGTGCTTAGCAACTCCACAGAGTTATTGAGTTTTATTTCTGTTTCCCGGGCTTCGTGATGGTGGTCAAGAATCCACAAGATATCACCATCTTCCCGCTAGAAATCTTTCTATCCCTTCTTCTCAAGCTTGCAATAGATTTTTGGGATTTTCTAAGGTGTTTAACGACTTATTTAGGTATTTCAGGAAAAAGGAGCAAATAAGATTTTGCATAATTTACGTTCTACCTCACCTATCCTGCCCTAGAGCCAGCTTACCCCACCCTGGCGCCTCCGCACTAGCAGCAACAGGACCACTCTGGTGGGACAATGACTTAGAATTTTTTCAGACAATTGTTTCTCCTAAATAACAATGGTTAGGGTCGTTATACACAGTTATCAAAACATTCAAGTAAATTTTTTTCAAAAAAGAAGTAAAATTTGGCATTAAGAAGAAAAAGACATAGAAACATTATTGCAACTTTACAACAAACACAAGCACAGAGACTAGACAAAGGCCAAAAAATACTCAAAAAAATGAACAACAAAAACAGCTCATATATTATGACAAACTATTTGTAACTTCATATCCATTATGTAATAGACAACTATTCTCTTCTATCGTCATTTACTTCCTTTCATTTTTTTTGATACTCGATATTTATTTTGAGTTAATACATTTAAATGTGCACTTAGATATTTTATATTTGAAAAACTTAAGACCTTGTACCTTTACTATAATTAAATATTTTTGCGGTGAAAACATAATAAATAACAATTTAAGTACCTAAAATAACTCCCATATAACAATAGCATGACTCTTCACTAACGTAGAAATAGAATCATTACAAAACATCAACAACATTACAATAAGAAAATAAAAACCTGTAAATTATAAAACAAATAAATGTAGGTTTCTACACAAAATAAGATTTGGATTCCTTAATTTACTCTTTTTTGTTAATTACCTTCCAAAAATATCACACTGACTTTTGTTTCATGCTTCTCTCTTCTCCTCATCTAACAATTGTAGTGTATATATATGTGTTATTAACCATCTAATTTGAAAAAGGTTTAACAATCTAATCTCTGTTTTAAATTATGAGGAAATTTCACATGTAGTCACAAGAATAAACTTCATTACGACTCCTTAGCTATAGCTTGCATATTTGCGGGCTATAGCTACAATTTAAATGATTATGGACCAGTATATTTGTATAATTCGTGATTATGTGGTAGTTTATATCAAACAAAAATCTCAATTTTTTCAAAAGAGTAATGACGTTAATTTCATAATAGGAAGGTAAACCATCCCCTTAATTTCAAATGGGAATTATACTCTTGACTTTGAATTATTGCATATGAGTTCCTTACTTCCGTAAATGTACAACTTAATTTTTATTTTTTATTGTATAAATTAATAATTGATTGATTCAATTCATTGATTACGGTAGTTTGTATGGATTAGTGTTGTCTAATTAACTATTTTGTCTGTAATTACAGATAAACAATATTCTTCAAATTCTTCAAAGGTGGTTTGTATAGGTATAATTTGTATATGTATAATTCCGTTTTATTTTTTGTGAAATCACTTTTTGTGTATATATAATTGATTGTTCACTGTAGTTTATGTGGAATTAGAGTTTTTTTTCACTAAATTAGCTAGTTATATTTGTCCTGAAATAAACGAGACGTGACAATTTGTTATAGTTGTATATTTTGTATATTATAATTCACATAATTCTTTTTTTTTGTTTAATTAATATTGATATATCAGATTGGTAATTATTTTTCGGTAATTATTTTTTGTATCAAGGCTATGTTTTGTAATTATCAATTGATTCGTAACGTAAATATTGTAATAATACTAATTCACAACTGATTTATACTTACATATTCGTCGTAAGACCTCTAATTGCTATTTTGGATGTTTCTTCATCCATAATTTTATTTTTTCCTATCTAAAATATGATAAATCATACGAAATTGCAGTCATATACAAATAAAAATAAAAATAAAAACAAATTAGAATGAACCCGTCTGAAAAAAAATAATTAAAATAGGATGCACGATTTGGGAGAGAAGAATTGAAATTTTCAAATCTTAAAATCAATTTATGTTAAGGAATTTAAGGAGAAAATGAGGTAAATCATTGTCAAAAAAGAGAACGAATCATTTCTATATATGGAAATGGACAACATATACGTTTAATACAAATAAAAAAAAGTCTGCAACGTAATTATAACCAAAATGTGGTGGCGAATGATATTTACCCCACCTGAAACACATCGAGCAGATGACATAAACTATAGCTATAATGACTAATTAACTAGTATACGTTTGCTTAATTATTTTGAAACTAACATTTTTTTCTTCATAATTTTCTAAATGATGTCTTTTTTTTAATAAATGTCAATTTTACTTTTATTAAAGGGAAAAAACTTAAGTATACAAATTATGTTCTTACTTAACCGACTTTACACCATAGTTTTTTACTCTGCCTAATATACCAATAGTTTTTCTAGAATTTTAGTTTTTAATATTAATAAAAAGTAAAATTTAACAAAAAAATGTGTATCCATGCTCCACAATTTATTGTATTCCCCGTTTTTCTCAAAATCTCTACGATTTACTCAAATTAACTATAAATATTATATTCTATCAATAAAAGGTTTCTTAACAAATCTGAAAATATCTTTCTATTCATTCTGAGCAATTATTCGATCATAGATACCAACAATTATTGAATCCTAATTCAAAAATAAAGGACATTGGGTCATATCAGGGATTATTGATAATTCAACATTGAATTGGTAGTTTTTAATCATGTAATTGAAAAACATGATTGTTGAAGTTGTTATTCACCAATTTCGTGATTTGATTTTTAACTAATTGTTTGGTTTTTATATGGTTTAATTTTGATATAAAAATATTTAGTGATCAAAAAAAAAAAAAATCCGGTTTGATATCGATTTTGGAGAATTTTTTCTTATTATCAAAAATTTTTGTCTACGTTTTCATTGTACTCCTGTTTTTTATGTCATTCGGTGTAGGTTTTATTGTGCATGATTATGGTGAACATATTGATAATATAATGGTACGTTATGATGGTTCTTGTCAATCAGGAGTTGTTTAAATAATGGTGTATTATAGGTTGTTGTTTATATTCACAAATTTCGAATACTGATTTATTATTATAATTAATTATTTAGAGTACTGTAGGGTTTTGAGATTCAGAGTAGAAATAATTAAGTGATTATCTAAGTTTGTAATTTACTTGGTAAATTTAATCATTTTTAATTATCACAATGATGGACTTCATTCATAGTTGGTTTTATTTGGTGAAATTAGTCATTTCAATTTATTTTGTACTATTTTTTTTGTGTCATTCAAAGTGGGGTTTATTGTTGTACATAAAGATGGTGAACATATTGATTATGTTTTAGTACATAATTATGGTGTAAACACCATATTTAAGTTAAATATTATCTTACCAATAAAAACATGCTTTAAGAAATAATAAATAATTTCAAAACATGGAACTCATAATGAATAATTTCTAATGTTTTGGTATGAAATAGGTAGATACATTGATAGGATGTTGAAGGTGTGATATATGATGCAAACACAAAATATAAAGGTTTAATTACCACTAATGCTTCCCAATTAGGTGTGGACACTACAATCTTTCATTTAGAACTGACAACCCGCTTGCACACTCAATATATCTATATACGTCAAATTTTCTAGCCTTTCAAAATATGTCGTGAGTGGTCCATATCCACAAATAAAGTGTCACGCCCAAACTTATCCCGAGACACAACACGGATCTAGGACGCACCAGTGTCCCACTCTAACCCTTCTGGCATGATCATGATAATACTAAAGTATGAACTAAAAGTGAAGCTAATCTATTATAATTGAAAAGATGGGTAATATCCATATACTATAAGGCGATAAAATAAAATACTGATGAAGTTTAATATAGAGAAGTCATTATTACTACTAGATGAAAAACTATCTACTGTCGAAAATTAATCCTCTAATTCCACTAGAAATGCTGGGAAGTCCCAATAAGTAGAAAGAAACGAAAACTAAATTACTAGAAAGAACTCATTACTCATTTCCTCGAGAGTGAGGACTTCACCAATTAATATGCTGACCTGGAGAGTCGTGAATCTATCTAAGCTGTATATGCTGAAGACCTTACCCTACATCAGCTAAGATGTGCGCATGTTAGCGCAGTACTTGAGGTCTAAGCATGTATGATAGAGTAAAACGAAATAAATATCACTGCACAAGCACAAAGATCAAGTCTATAATATAACATGATATAATTTGAATCTAAGATACTTAACGAAACTGACGACCAATTTTAAAATATACTAAAATTGAATATTGAATATCAAATACATAGTTAACTCAGTGGAATCTGGCTGAATCTTTGTGATCTACTAATACCGTATAAACCTAACTTAGATAAATATAGGTCCGATGTATACGCTCTCATCAAGGACCCAATAACTCTCCAGGTATAAATTACCATCTGCGGGGCGTGGGTCACTAAACCGAATTCCCCACCAAGGGACGTACAACCTACTGAGCTAGAATGTTTGGACATTGGGTACTCCCAAACCCTAGTCCAACGCGATTTTTAATAATTCTCTACTCCTTCAAGTGAATTATGTAATTACTGATTATGACGAGTTATGTAAATACTATATAAGCTCAAAATGAACAGACAAACTGAGAATGCAACAATTATCTGGTAATTATGCATTTTATAACTGAGGCTGTCCATATGAATTAACTTAAAATTCTGACTAAGTTATGTTGCATCAAAACTAGGAATACATAAGTCTAGGTTTGCAATAATCCTAAGTATAACTGAAACTCTGGATTGGAACATATAATAGTTAATTCATGAAGTTCTGTTGGAATTCCTATAAACCCTAGGTCATGCATGATATGGAATCCAAGATCTGACTGGAAACTAGTGACCACTAACTGGTGAAAGGTAACCCACTACTGACATTCCACATACGGTGAGGAAATTCATGGAGAAATATTTACGATTTCGGGCGGCAAACTGCTGGAACCTTGTTGGCGTTCTTGTACTGGGGTTCTTGACCTTTTCCTCCTTTTTTTGCTTCTATTTTTCTAAGTTTATTTAATGATTTTACTTATGTAAGTTTAGTTACTTTCTATGTATAAACTGACTAAATTTGATGATTTAGCGGTAAAAATGACATATCTTAACTGTTTAAAACAAAGTGGTGGGGAAGACGTAAAGGACCCTCTGAGTTAGTTGCTATCGGACCAACGACGACCTGTCTAAAGGCCTACGTTTACACTCGACATAATCGACAGGCCGTCGTTTTGGTCCAAAGGTTTGGCTGTTGACAGGCTTTATTAAAACTTCCATTAACATTTTTAACTCGGAGTTTGATCTTATCAGGTTGGTCTCATATCTACGAAAAGTCTAATTCAATTACATATCTGTTGTTATGTTCATGGTTATACCCTAATCATTTTGTGCTAAGAGTTATGATCAATTGAGTTGACCCAACCACATTTCCCCCCTAACTATCTGTAAATTTCTACATACGGTCACACTAACGGTCCGTAGGTCCATCTATGGACCGTGATTGTCAATCGTGGTTCTTGTTAGAGAGTGGGTGAATGGGGTGTCGATCGACGTACAAAGACTACGGACCGTAATTTGACCTACGGACCATAGGTCTGTCCGTCGTTCGATACTTCGTCAAATTTTCCTTGGCTGAGATTTTGGGGGTTTCAAACTCCATCAACGGATGTGCAGGACAACCGGGTCAAGGCTCGGTCCTCAATTACAACTGTCGATGCCCCTGCCGATTTTTTGAAAAAATGGTTTTATGTCTATTTTTTGGGGATACGGTTGTTCCAATTTCTACCCCTGGGAACATTGTCCCTTGAAGAGATAAACTAGCTGGATAGAAGGGAGAGAGCTGGCAACCTTACTGCTACCCCTAAAGACAAATGTTTCTTACTGAAGTTATTTTGCGAACATGCAATACTCGAAAAGCCAAGACACAAACCTGAGGGTCCATGTCTAACGCTAAAAAATTCACGCATGAATGATCGAAAAAACTTAAAGAGGAACTATTCCACCTCAGATTAGTGGAATCGAAAGGAAAGAGGTGAGATACTTTGCTTTCAATTGCTGCTCTACTTCCCAGAATCTCCTCTACAGAGCTACTCCTCCACAAAACCTTGACTGAAGCTACTTCTTTATTTCTCACCTTCTTAAGCATGATGTCAGATCTCAATGCTACAGTCACCTAAGAAATACTATCCTTCACCGCCACACTCTCTTATGGAAATAGAGGTTCGATCACCTCAAACTGCTCAGGAGTGAATTGGGAAGACCGGATGCACTGCTGCTAATTCTTCGCTAGTCTCACTCATATGCCCACTTTCTTTCACACCTTTTTAGAGATCTTGGATAGGGCCAAATATCTAGGAATGAGCTTCCTTCTTCCAAATCTCATTACCCCCTTTCAGTTGAGACGTTCCCCAATCAATCACTTGGAACTCTAGTTCCCTTCTCCTTACATTTGCATAATTTCTTGACGACTTTGGGCTGTCTTAAGTCTATCTCTAATAGAGTTGCAATTCTCTCCAAGTGAAAGGACTACATCTGTCCCTATCAAGGTGCTTCCTACTTCTAAATCAACCAACAGGAG
>JAKWJA010002449.1:0-42294 GCA_027704765.1 Solanum habrochaites | reverse complement strand
TTCGAGCAATGGTTCTTGGTTTAGTCCACGGCCAGGTGTGTAAACGAGGGTCGGGAAGAATGCAACAAGGATTTCTTAGTTCAAACCCTAATATCAAAACAATATTTGCGAAATTTCGTCCCAAGTATGTGGGATTTCCTAGTGGGTTTTCCTTTCCACCCATTGGATCATTAGGGAATTATGTAGATTCGTTATTCCCCCAAAACATGAGGACGAAGCGTTTCTAGATTTTAGCGTTATTACTATGATTTAGTTATTGTAATGTTCTCAATTATTTACCATGTTTAGTATTTATTTGCGTTAGATAGATCTACAATAAAATTCAGGAACCCATTCATTTAGTATTTAGTTCCTGAATTACACTAGCAGAGGAAAGATACAGAGCTATATGCCTTTTTTTTTTCTGTTTTTTTCAAATGTTATTTATCCAGAACAATGAAAATATTGCATTTTCAAATTTGCATGTTAGCAGATTATTGAGTTATTCATTTTACTTCAGTTATACTATAATTTACACATATTCAGTTGGGAATAGGCTTTATACCAAGTTAAACTAGGGTCAGTCACCACAAAATCCCTAAACAGCGTGCCTCCGCTGGTTTACATTTCGCTTTTGTGGGCATTAGTTTGATGATCACGCCAGCCTATATAACTCTGTAGATATATTGGGTCCTCTCAATAGGGAGCATATATCAGACTCCACGTTTAGCTTACGTGGTTTTATGTTGGTTAATAAGTTAGCTTCCCACAGTTCGTTCTATAATGCATTGTCCAGGTTATGAGTTACAACTTAACATTCCATTTCAGTATGTTATAAACTTCGCCATTGCATTCAATTTAGTTCATATTCAGTATTTTCAGTATAGTTATCATGATTATCTTATATAATTTCTAAGTATTCCATTTTCAATTATGTATATTTTTTTTCTTTATTCTATCCTGCATGCTCACTACCTTTCAAGTAGTGGTGCATACTCTGTGCTACATCTTCTTGTGATGTAGGTTCAGGTCCTCATCATTCATATCACATATAGATCAATTCCTGATCTTCAGCTCAATAGTATCAGTGGTGAGTCCTCCTACTCCAATGACGAGAGATATGTTTCTTTTACATTCGGTGTTTGAGTTTCAGTTTTCTTAGCATTAGCCGTGGCATGTCCCATCGTCTCTAGTCAGTTACAAGATTTATTTCAGAGATAGTTTGATTCAGTTTTATCTTGGAGTTTGATCTTTTATGTGTCATTTATTACATAGTTTATTTATATGGATAGTAATGGGTATTCCCCATAATTTTATATGATTTTTTAAATTTTCGCATAGTATTCTTACTTCACTTTATATAGTTTGCTTATGATATGTCATTTCAGTGTTAGCTTGGGGTCATTCGTGATCCTAAGTCCGGTGCAAACATTCGGGTAGAAAAGGAGACATGTTGGGGCAAGAGGTGAGTGCTCACCTTTGTCTCTAATATCCAAAAGTTGCAAAAGACAACATGAAGGAAGGATAACATTGCTAGTTGTACTAGGAATGCATCACTTCAAAGGTGGCAGAGGTATCCTAAGTATTTCAAAAAGGTAGTCATTTTTAAAACACTTGTTCCGCCACGACTGCAATTATCAATTGGTTTAATCAATCATAAATGATTGATACAAATCAATTGATACTAACCAACTTATACAAATACAGAAGAAAACGAATCAACTATACAAATATATGTGAATTATATAAATGTGACCCATGAATTGAATAAATAAGGTATGAATTATAAAAACGAGGTCGCGCATTGCAGCTTAAACTATAGCTACAACCCGTAAATATGCAAACTATACTGAGGAGCCTAATTAAGTTTATTATAATGGCTATCTGCCTATTGTTTTTAACTTTCATCTTTTATAAGTGACCCCACAGAAAGTATTAGGGACTAGTTTTTTTTCTTCAATTTAAGGAACATATTCCCTTCCTTGAATTATTAAAAAATCAAATAATTCATAACAATAATAAGAACTTGTATTTAAAAGGGTAAATTTACGGTAAGATTTTCAACTCATCGCTAAATGTTGGTAGTTATTAACTCTTTTTCTTGTAGTGTTATAAATCATAAAAAAGTATATAAAAAATAACTTTATTTTTAGCTATGATTTCTTTCATAGAAATGGTTGTGATTTTCTCTACAAGTCGTACGATTTATAATTGCATTATTTTGTGAGAAACAATGGTGGTCACGTAATCCCATATTGATTAGGAACAAGAATATAATCTTCACTAATTGCTTATTTATCAATGACAAAAACTAATGTCACAAATAAGTATAATTTTTTTTTCCTAAATCTTACAACCTTTAACTACGAACTTTTACTTTTCGCTGCTGTATCATGTTATTTTTTATGACGAAATTTTTTTCATGTAAAAATTATATCTATCTTAAGAAAAAAAAAAGTTTGTCACAAATTGAATGCATTATTAGTGCAATATACTATGTCACTAATAACTAAAAGTTTGTCACTGATGACACTTAATAAATGGCACCAAATTATTTATAGTGGAAAATTTGAGTGGACAAAATTTGCTACGATATTATACGTTTCATCACTAACAATATATTGCTCATGGATTTAAATAAGAAATAAATTTATGTCAAAAAATATGAATAATTAGTAACAAATTTTGTGTTGTACCTAATAATTTTGAAACTAAATATCTAATTGTTGTAGTTCCCCCACGAGGCCAGTCGCTCGGGAACGCGACAGAAAGCACATGAATGTGCATACCTAAGATGCCAATCATTCACGCTTAAGAGATTTTTGTCTTCAAAAGTGTTTGTGGAAACGTACACATTATCTCCACTATATTATAATTGGTGGAAAACATGTCCGTACTATTTTTAAATATGTATAAGATTGATTAAAAATTTCAAAAAAGGAAAAACAAAACTAATATAATGTTACCACTTAGATTTCAATGGAAAACTTCTGGCGCATAAGAAAAAACTCATAGAATTTTCACTCTAAACTAACCCATTATCGAACTCATATTTTTTCATCCTACATACCCTAACTATTGAAGCCCATAGACATTGAACCTTAAAAACTCCAACTTCTGAAGAATCCAGTGTAATGGCCGCGTTTCGTTATTATAGAAATTTTCAATTGGGGAAAACTGAGGCCGAATTTTTTCAGGTACTAGATTTATCCAACTGTCCAGATTTGAGGATGAGTCACAAGCTCGTAAAAAATCTGGTGGTATAGTAATGGGGTGTTGGTGTTGTAAATGGCGGGTTTGATTACATAATTGGTTAGATAACTTGTAAGGAATTCGTACTTTACGACATCCTTCACAAAATTTGAATTTGGATAAGTAGATCATCAGGAAAATCGATCTTAGCATTAAGGCACTTTCTGATTGTAGGGGTTTTAAGGGATGTGTTGTTGAAAGGGAGAAGTGAAATTCACTTAAGAAACTCATTTCCTTGCTTCGTGCCATTGTAGTGGGATTCTTGCGCTGCAGCAACGTCACTAAAACGACAGGGGTGTGGCTGTAGCGGGAGAGGCGGAGATGGAATTAAGGATTTTAGGATTTTTTTCAAGACAAGATCACTAGCTTGTTTTGTGCCATTGCAATGAGATTAGTGCCACTACAGCGATGCCGCTACAACGGGATGGATGCAGCTATAGTAGGATGACGGCTTTAAAATTCGTGAATTAAGAGATGACTCCTGTTCCAACACGTTTTCCACCATTTTTAAGCTAGAGGTACGTTTTTTCCTCCCCGAACTCATTTTCTGATCCGTAGAAAGTTTTTGAATGAGTTAATATTGATGGCGAGAGATTTTTTGAAGAATCCTATGGTGGAATTAACCCTAATTGACTAGTTAGGGGCATGGGTTTTGAACTAGGGTTCATAAATTGTGGGTTCCCAAGAATTTATTGTTTTTATTGATTTCCGTATATAAATTGTTGATGTCTAGGGTTTCAAGCTTGTTTCTAGGTAGGTTATGGTTGCGATTCTATAATTGTGTGATATACACTTGATTTGCTTCGTTCTGTTACTTTTATATGTATGCATGTTGCAATATTCATCATAGATGTTGAAATGGGATATATGAATATTGATGCAATGAAATCATGACTTGAATGTATGATCTTGATGTGTTATTGGGATCGTCTGCCACGTTCTAGCACTCTAACTTGGATCAGATTGCCACATTCTGACATGCTAACTGGATTGATTGTCAAATTCTGGCATGCGAACAGTTTGACTTTGGGTTCCGTGAGAGGACCAACTATGTAATGAAGTATGTGAATTGTGATATTGATTTTTATGATAATATTGAATATTTTTATATTTATTCATGTTTGTTTATAAGTTGTGTTAGTTGTTTGTAGTTTTACACTAGGGGGTGTGGGGGGTTAGCCTCGTAATCCTACCAGTACACGGTGGTTGTGTACTGATTATGCACTTGCTTTTATTTTTGTTGAGTACATGGAATCTTCACGTGACTGTGGATGGACCTTGTGTAGGAAATCAGTGATCGCTTCGAGTTTAAGGGTGATCCACATTATTCGAGCTGCCATAGAATTCTCTTTAGTCTATGTCCACCATTTTTAGACATAGACTTTGCTTTAGTTAGTTGATAGTTTGTTAGTAATCTATTGTTAGTTATGGATATCGTTATAGTCTTGGTACATTAACTTTCATATTCTACATTTATCTTCTGCATTGTTAGTTAGCTACTAGATATTTATTCTGTAATGGAACCTTGTCTTTAGTTATTTGACTTGCTTCCGTAACTTAAATGCCTAAGTTTTAGTTTTCTTGCTTTAGTTGGTTGTTAGTAGTGGTTCTCCCACTGAGTTGTAGTGTGGGTGCCAATAATGATGATCTAGATTGTCACAAGTTTGTAATCAGGAGCATAGGTTGTTAATCTTGATGTACCATAATTGAGTCTAATAAAGTCTCGTGAAACAGTCAGTAGGGGGGACACTTTACTTTTTCTTCAAGAGGTTAGGGAATTTAGGTCCATTTCTTTCTTGTCTCCTTTGTTCTATGACTTGATTCCAATTCTTATCGGGCAATTTAAATTGGTATCTAACTAATTCACTCTTCTACCGCAAATGGTCAATACTAGGTATAATCGCATAAGGACCGTAACTCCTACTAATTGCTCCAGCTGAGGAACGTAGTGAGGAGGTATCGTTTCAATGCCGAGTAGAGGAAAGATTACGGGGAGGGAACAGAGGTCGTGGGAGAGTGGCGCCTATCGTGGATGATGTACCAAACGATTATGTATCGGTTAATAAGAACCCTTTGGCACATGAGAAAGTGATAGGAGAAGATAAGGATGTTGATAATGTTGAAGAGTTTGAGAAAGAGGAAGGAGGGAAAGCTGAAGCTTTAGGGATCCCTCCCATTGATCCGGTGATAGCTTAACAGATCATGTCTTTTTTTGAAAGAGCTGGCTGGTCCGGGGATAATTTCACCTACTCAAACCCCTGTGAATCCCCCTGTTGCTAACAATTTTCCCAAGCCGGTTGGGTAGGGAGGTAATGATGCCTTCTTCTATCCTTTGTTGGGTGTTGTGATGATCGATAATAAGCATGATATGTTGACCAAGTTCTTGAAACTCAAACCCTCGATATTTCTTGGTTCGGAGACAGAGGATAATTATGAGTTCATAATGGATTGTTATGAGAGGTTGCATAGGTTAGGTATCATTCACCAACATGGAGTTGAGTTTGTGTCCTTTGAACTTCAAGATGAGTCCAAGCAATGGTGGAGAGTTTATATGGAATGCAGAGTCTCTTCATTACCTGTACTTACTTGGACCCAAGTTCATGCCTTATTCTTCGAGAAGTATGTGCCTAGGACTTTGAGAGATCGAAAGAAGGATGAGTTCATGGAACTAGACCATGTGTAGTATTTATGTAGCTACTTATGAAGCCAAGTTCCACCCTTTATCCATATATCCTAAACAGTTGGTTACCATGGAATAGGAGAAGATCTAGTTGTTCATTAGAGGTTTGGATTTTAAGCTACAAATGTTATCTGTTCACATAACTTCTAGAGGAAGGAGTTT
Source organism: Solanum habrochaites (assembly GCA_027704765.1). NCBI lineage: Eukaryota > Viridiplantae > Streptophyta > Magnoliopsida > Solanales > Solanaceae > Solanum > Solanum habrochaites. Next base: position 36,221 of record JAKWJA010002449.1, on the reverse strand, counting down.
TAATGAAGTGACTGATTATGTCATGAAAGTGGAGGGGGTGAAGCACGACGGTCAAGCTAAGGGTTATCTAAGAAGGCAAAAAATACTGGAACTTTTTAGGGCTCCTATGCTAGAGGATCGGTTGACCTACACTCAGGGCCAAGCCAATTCAGTATACTTGTTGACCTACTAGAACTCCTTCTAATAATTTCACAACTGATCTGAGTGTTGGGCACGGGGTGAGCAGCATACCATCTCGAGGCCACACATGCTTTAGTTATGGGGAACATGGACACATGATGAGGAACTTCCCACAGCCGTGTCCGCTTGAGTCTGGACAGAAACCTTCTCGAGAAATTGTACCTAGGGAAAATTGTAATAATAGTAGGGAACGTCCACAAGTAGGACGATGAGGAAATCAAAGAGGTAATAGTGGTAGAGAAAAATTGTAACGAAGGTAGACGTAACGCGCAACCAGGCAGGGAGGTAGCTCAAGTGGATAATAGAGCTCAATGTTATGCCTTGGCGGGCAAGAATGAGGCAAAGACATCTAATGCATTGATCATAGGAACTATTTTTGTCAGCGATCGAATGGGATAATTATATTATTTAATCAGGGTCTGGGTTCACACAATTCTTATGTGCCGGTGAGATTCACCACTGATATTGAGATGTTGTGTGATATTCTTGATGTTTCTATACATGTTTCTACCCCGGTTGGTGAGTATGTCATAGTCATTCATGTTTATCGTGCTTGCCCTATTTTGTTTATGGAATTTCAGACTCGGGCCTATTTGGTGATATTGGATATGGCTACTTTAACATAATCTTAGGCATGACTTTGTTGTCTCCACATTATGTTATTCTTTATTGTAATACTAAGTTTGTGACTCTAGAAATTTCGGGAAGGGAAAAATTAGAGTGGGAAGGGAAAAATTAGAGTGGGAAGGGGTATACAAGCCTAAGAAAGTTAAGATTAAATCCTCCATCCGGGCATTAAATTAGTAGAGGAAGGTTTTTTAGCTTTTTTGGCTCATATTAGGGATGTTGAGATGGAAGATCCATCCATTGGGTCTCTTCTTGTGGTGTCCTAATTTAGTGAAGTGTTTCCAAATGATTTGTCTGGCATGCCTATGATAGAGAAATAGATTTTTTTATTGACTTAGAGCATGGTATGCGCCCCATATCTATCCCCCATCGCATGGCTCTAGCGGAGTTGAGAGAGCTTAAGGCTCAAATCCAATAGATTCTTGATAAAGGTTTTATTCGACCTAGTTCTTCCCAAGGGGTGATCTTGTTTTATTTGTTAAGAAGATGGATGGTAGAATGAGGATGTTCATAGATTAGCGGCAATTGAATAAGGTCACAATTTGAAATAGGTACCTCTTGCGTAGGATAGATAATTTTTTGACCAATTATAACGTGCACTAGTCTTCTCTAATATTTATTTAAAATCCAGGTACCATCAATTGAAGTTTAGGCCCGAATATATACCCATGACGGCGTTTATGACTCGTTATAGGCACTATGAATTTTTGGTTATGTCGTTTGGATTGACTAATGCACCTGCAGCTTTCATAAGCTTGATGAATGGAGTATTCAATCACGTTCTTGACTCTTTTGTGATAGTTTTAATAATGAAATTTTTGGTGTATTCGAAAAGTGAAGAAGATCATGCTAACGATCTTCGTACTGTTTTGGGTATCCCTGGAAAGCAAAAGTTATATGAAAAATTTTCCAAGTGTGAATTTTGGTTGAAGTCAGTTGTATTTTTGGGGCATGTGGTGTCAAAAGAAGGGGTAAAGGTAGATTCCCAAAAGCGCGAAACGGTTCAGAATTAGGTACGACCTAGTTCGGTTATGGAAGTTAGGAGTTTGTGGGACTTACTAGTTACTATCCTCATTTCGTTAGGAATTTTGCTTAAATTGCTACTCACTTGACCAATCTGACAAAAAAGAAGGTATTGTTTGAATGGGACCAGGCAAATGGAAGGGAGCTTCCAAAATTCTTTAAGGATTCTTTTTTGACACTGTGCCCTTTTATTCATTACCAATGAAGGGTAAGGACTTTATTCTTTATTGTGATGCTTCACATTCTAGATTGGGTGTTGTGTTAATATACAGATAAGAATGTCATAGCTTATCTCTCGCGTCAATTAGAGGTTCATGAGAGGAATTATCCCACTAAAGATTTAGAGTTGGATGCGGTGGTATCTCTTAATATCTGGCGATGTTATTTTTATGAAGTTAAGTATGAGGTATTTAGTGATGATCGTAACTTGCATCATGTATTAACCCAAAAGGAATTGAATTTGAGGCAGCGAAGATGGATGGAATTACTCAAGGATTATGATGTGACTATCCAATACCATCCGGGTAAGGCAAATGTTGTGGTTGACGCTTTGAGTCAAAAAGTGATAAGTATGGGTAGTTTAGCTCACTTGAGTGGAAACAAGCAAATGTTAGTGAAGGAGACTCAAAACTTAGAGTCTAAGTTCGTGCAGTTGGGAAATTCAGAAAGAGGTAGGTTGTTAGCTAGCGTTGAAGCTAAGTCCATGTTCATCGAGGAAATCAAGACCAAGCAATTAGAAGCAGAGATTTAGATGAGCTTAGAACAAAGAATGCAATAGGTAAGTGTCAAGGAACCACTCTAGATGTTAATGGTATTCTTAACTATAAGGTTAGAATGTGTGTTCCGTGAGTTGATGATTTTATTATAAGGTTATTGGCGGAGGCTCATAGCTCGCGCTATTCTATTCATTCGGGTGTGACCAAGATGTATAGAGATCTGAAACAAGTGTATTGGTAGTGGGGTATGAGACAAGACATTGAGAAGTTTGTGGCGAAGTGTAAGAATTGTCAACAAATGAAGTATGAACATCAAAGGCCGGCGGGGCTACTTAAAAAAGATTCCAATTCTGAAATGGAAGTGGGAAAGGATAGCAATCGATTTTATGGTTGTTCTTTGCAAGTCTTTGGGGAAATTTGATTCTTTTTGGGTTGTAGTTTATAGGTTGACCAAGTCAGCCCATTTCATTCCAGTAAGAGTGGATTACAACGCCGAACATTTGGCTAGCATATATGTAAAAGAAATAGTGAGGTGTGGCATGGTAGCCCCTTTCAATCTCTCAGATAGGGAACCCTTTTCACTTCAATGTTTTTGAGGGAATTTTGCATATTTCCAATTGGGCACAAACTCATTATAGAAACAAGCCTTCCATCCCTAGATGGAATGGAAACCCTGGAGGACTATATACACGTGTTGGAGAGAACATGTTTGAGAGCTTGTGTTGTAATTCATTTGGAGGGCATTGGATAAAAGTTTTACCCCTATGTGCTTCTCATGTTAATAATAGTTATAACTCAGCGGTGGATATGGAACCATTTGAGGGTTATATGGGGAGGGGATGTAGATGTCCATAGGTTCATGCAGTTGGGAAATGCGGAAAGAGGTAGGTTGTTAGCTAGCGTTGAAGCTAAGTCCATGTTCATCGAGGAAATCAAGACCAAGCAATTAGAAGCAGAGATTTAGATGAGCTTAGAACAAAGAATGCAATAGGTAAGTGTCAAGGAACCAATCTAGATGTTAATGGTATTCTTAACTATAAGGTTAGAATGTGTGTTCCGTGAGTTGATGATTTTATTATAAGGTTATTGGCGGAGGCTCATAGCTCGCGCTATTCTATTCATTCGGGTGTGACCAAGATGTATAGAGATCTGAAACAAGTGTATTGGTAGTGGGGTATGAGACAAGACATTGAGAAGTTTGTGGCGAAGTATAAGAATTGTCAACAAATGAAGTATGAACATCAAAGGCCGGCGGGGCTACTTAAAAAAGATTCCAATTCCGAAATGGAAGTGGGAAAGGATAGCAATGGATTTTATGGTTGTTCTTTGCAAGTCTTTGGGGAAATTCGATTCTTTTTGGGTTGTAGTTGATAGGTTGACCAAGTCAGCCCATTTCATTCCAGTAAGGGTGGATTACAACGCCGAACATTTGGCTAGCATATATGTAAAAGAAAGTGGAGGTGCATGGTATGCCCCTTTCCATCATCTCAGATAGTGGAACCCTTTTCACTTCAAAGTTTTGGAGGAATTTTCATATTTCAATTGGGCACACAACTCACTTATAGAACAACCTTCCATCCCTAGATGGATGGACAATCACTGAGGACTATACAAGTGTTGGAGAACATGTTGAGAGCTTGTGTAATTGACTTTGGAGGGCATTGGGATAAGTTTCTACCCCTATGTGAGTTCTCATGTAATAATAGTTATCACTCAAGCATTGATATGGCACCATTTGAGGAGTTATATGGGAGGGGATGTAGATCGTCCATAGGTTGGTTTGAATCCAGAGATGTAAAATCGTTGGGGGTTGACTTAGTGAAGGATGGTCAAGATAAGGTGAGGAGAATTCAAACTAAACTTCTAACCAAGCAGAGTAGACAAAAGAAGTATGTGGATCACAAGGGGAGACATATAGAATACTAGACATACGAGAATATTCTCCTCAAGGTATCAACCATGAAGGAGTGATGATATTTGGCAAGAGGGGGATGGTGGTAAGTTGAGTTCCTCACTATATTGTCCCTTTTTAGATCCTTGGAACATGAAGGTGGTGGCGTATGATTGGCTTTACGGCCAAATTTGTCCGGTCTACATCCTTATTTAATTGTGTCTATTTGAAGAGATATCACGGGGGGGAAATGGTGGATATATCACTAAGTGGGGACTCAAAATGCTAGACAAGACCCTCCAATATGGGAGGGAACCGGAGGATTCTATTCTTGATCATGATGTTCGGAAGTTTAGAACCAAAGATATTAAGTCCGTGAAAGTTAAATGGAAGCATCGTCCAGTTAAGAAGCTATTTGAGAGACTGAGAAGGATATGCGAGACATCATGTACTACCTTGTTCCTTTTCAAGCCTATCTTTCCTTAGTTGATCACTCGGGGAGGAGTGATGGGTAAATTGGTATATGTTATAATGACCGGGTTTCATCGTTATAGAAATGTCAAGGGAGAAAAATCAGGGCCGAAAATCTTTTTCATAGTACTAGGATTTATATTCAGTAATGGAACCTTGCCTTTTGTTATTTAACTTGCTTCCGTAACTTAAATATCTTAGTTTTAGATTTCTTACTTTAGTTGGTTGTTAGTAGTGATTCTACCCCGAGTTGTAGTGTGGGTGCCAATCACGACGGTCTGGGTTGTGACAGCCGGAATGGGAGAGAGAAAATTGAGATATTCACCTACTGCTTTGTTATCAATCAAAGATGTGATAAGTAGAAATTACCTAGATGGAGACAAAGATAACTCATTCTTTTTCAAGTACTTGGCATTATTTGTGAAGATCATAGTAAATGAGTGATATTTGTATGAAATTATTGTGTCTTTCTCTTTTTAAAATCAACTCATTTGATGCCCTGTAAATATTAATAACTAGTGTAAATATGGAGGAGTCGTCCGTCAATTCCTTTTCCATTTGAATTTGAGCGGCCATTCAAAGACTCATTCATGGTTGCAATGAATGGAGATATCAAAAAATAAAATTATAAGAACGAGTTCAAATGATGGAGTCTATCCATCACCTTGTATGGAAAGCAGCATGGATTTATATATCTATCAAGAGTTCAGTTTATAGAGTCAGATCAACACTTGATTTTTTTGGTTGGTAGAAAGGTGGTGTTGTGAGACTAACATTTTTTTTGTTTCCGTGAGCTGAAGCTATTGTTACTCTTGAAGATATGATGATTTTTGGAGGCTTCTCTATTTTGGGTGACCCTGTTTTGTACCCCCTATAATCACCATAGTTGGTAGCGATTGACGAAAATCTTGAAAATGCGCAAAGGGGATTTATTGGACTGAAGACTAATAATCATAGTATATTGTTGGTTATCAAGTTTTTGCTTCCAATTAAAATAGGTTGTCATGTTTTCCCAATAGCTATTAGCCTTGCTAGAGGTATGCGACAAGCGCTAGTCACATACCTTTTGCCAGAGTGAAGCTATTGAGAAAACAAAAAAACTTATTTCACTTGAAAGCACAGATCTTAATAACCAAACAAAAATAAAAGTTTCATGCTCAAAATCCCAACAACTGTTCATGAAAAAATTCAACCATCTATTTGATTATTGGTCTTCAATCTGATAAGCTTAATTTGCCCACTTTCAAGATTTTCTTTAATCTCTGTCAACTCAAGGGATTGACGGGGGGCACAAAACAGAGCTACTAAAAATATAGAAGCCTCTAAAAATAAACATCTCTTCAAGAGTACGTACCTTAACTCCACGAAAACATAAAATAGTTAGTCTCACAACTTCACCTTTCTACTAACTCAAAAATCAAATCTTGATCCTTCTAGAGTATATAAATTGAACTATTTATTACATATAGCATTTCATATATGGTGATGGATAGACTCCACGTATGAACCTATTCTTTCCATTTTATTTCTTGATCCCTCAATCCATTGCAACAATAAAAGGAAACTTTCAATGGTCACTCAGATTTGGATGAAAAATGAATTTAAGATTTTTACAAACATCACTCATTTACTATGAACAAATCAATCCAAGTACTTGAAAAAATTTGGGTTATCTGTTTCCTCTCAAGATAATCTCTAGTTATCAAATCTTCGATCGATAACGGAGCAGAGCATGTGGAACGTCATAGATAATAAACTATATGTTGTTTTGATATCAAATCCAACAACTTAGCACCACCTATGTATGAAGGGAAAAGAACTCATGCTTTTAGGAAAGGAAAACCATACATGGTTGTTGACGAACGATATAATGGCCCACACAAACCATTAAGAAGTTAGCTGTTTCATTTTACTCTTAATACACTGGAATTGAGCTTTAAGGAAAATAAAGTTCCTCCATTCCTATTAAAATTCCATATGTACGGAATGTCTAATGATGGAAAGAATTTGTGAGCTTTCAATTGATGACACCAAGCTATTATTAGATAAGATTAACAAGGTGTTTGTATGTTAGTTAGTAAGGAATGAGACATAATGGTGAAATTGGAAGTGTACTGAGGGGCATGTATTTATGCAGGAGATAACTTTAAAATTGCTTACACAAAGACAAACAACTTGTCCTATGCATTCTTACCTACATATCTATAGGAGGTTGTTTCCACCACTCAAACCTCAACCTCCTTTTCACATGGCAGAAACTTTAATAATCATGCCAAGTATTTCATTACATTACTGGATCAAGTAATTGAATAATTTACACAATAATTTTTTTTTGATTTATAGTTATGTAGAGTCTTTCTTGTACTATGATCATATTTAATAATATCAGTATCTTCTACAAATTCAAAGAATCCATATTTAGAAAGAAAAAAGGCAATAGATATGAAGGTTTGTAACTTAAAACATATTAAAGTTTACACTCAAGAGTATTTATCATGACAACTACTAATCAATTCAAATGAAACTTTCAAACACTATACTCACTAATATGTCCCATATTATCCTTTATTTTGTGTTGAACACTCCATTATTATTTTTCTGATCAGCATATTAATATCCTTAAGAAATCAAACAGTAGAGAAATACCACAAAGATTGTACAAGCACTACAAAAAATCCTCAAATTGCCAACATATTTTACTAACAACTTAAGTTGGTTAGTATTCTACTAACATTATCAACATATTTCTAACCGAATAATATTTTAAAACTTAACAACGAAATTCTAAGAGATTACACAACATAAATCTTACTAACTAAGTATTTTAGTTGGTACGTACGGTGGGAAAAAATGGCGCCAAATTTAGCAACCTTCTATGAATGGATTACCAACAGAAATATTACTAAAACACACCTTTTATTTGTAATATTACCAAATAAGTATATATCGGTTGGTAAATATGAAAAAAAATGTTTATATAATTTATTACCATATTACCAAGAATTACTAACCAAACATTACCACGACAGATTTGTTGCTAAATTCAACCAAATATAAATGGTGTTGGGTAATTAGAACGAAATTGTATTTGTTGGTAAAAACTTTCCCAACAAATATCAAAAATTAGTTGAAAATTTTGCCGACGAAATAAAGATTCTAGTTAAAAACTAACTAAAATCATTAAAATAGTTGGTAATATACCCAAGCCGATCACTAATCCATTGGTAAAATTTACCAAGATATTTAATTATGAGTTGGTAATATTACATATGAAATATTTAAGGAATAGATTAGATAAAACTATTAACCAACTCTGAGTGAAATAAAATTTATGGGTAAAAATTAATTACTATAACTTATATTTTAATAGTGGTAAAAAAAAAAAAATTTACCAGTTGGGAGTTAAAATTATTTGGTAAAATCAGGGCTAGTTGTTGGAGGCTTCATATATATATATCATATATGATCATCAATTTAATATATATATTTCTTCTTTGTGTTTTTGTACAATATAATGTGTTTGTGTTAAACGCATGTTATTGATTTTATCATTGACTTACTATGAATGTTATGTGTTTTTAAAATTTGACTAATGGTATGCTTATTAACATTCTACTGTATGTTTGCTAGAGTACATTATAATTTATTTAGATGATGAACAATTTAAGTAAACCTATAAGCTAGTGTAGATTCTACTCTATTATTTTATTGATAAAAAAAGTAAGTTTTGACAATGAGTTAATTAGCTTTGAAAAGGTTGAAATTTGTTTACTAACTACTCTTCATAATTTTTATATATACTAGTTCTTGGGAATATGTATTGCACGTTTGTCTAATAAAATTATTATATAGTTAATTGTTATATAGAAAATGTTGAAATTAAAAATATTATTTTAATCAATTTATATTTTATTCGTTAAATAATATTCATATAATCAAGTGATACATCGACCATCAAGCAAGAAAATAGTGGAAAATAATTAAGATACTATATTCCTTAAATAAAAATCTCTTCATTACGCTCCCTATTAGGCAATACCACAAATAGGATCTACTTAAGAAAACCATATTAGTAAAGAAAAGATATAAAAGAAATAAAATATTATAAAGTACATCTAGAAAACGAAGATTATGATCCAACGTGTTACTCCTTATGAATGGTACCATAGGATATAAATATTAAAATAATTTGAAAATTCAATTGAGTAGAAAAAGTTGAATTGATTTTCTGACTACAGAAGATTTTACCCGTCACTTGGACTCTAACAAGTTTTTGGTTAAAGTTTATATTTACACAGAAAATTTACAAGTCTAAAATATTAAAAGAAATTCTAACGGTAGAATATTTAGAATAATTAGAATAATTGTGTAATATGAAAAAAAAGCAAACTTACCCCAAACATTTGTCAATTAATTGAAAACTACACGACGTGAGAATGTATTTATTTTCTTATTGTTGCAATTTAATGAAATATTATTTACTAGATAGGTTATATTTACATTTCATACCAATAATAAGGGATTAAATGTTTAATTAAATATTTTAAATAAACAGTTTAACCTTATAGAGGATTAAAATTTGATCATTTAACTTTAACTTTTTTTGTTCACAAATTTTTTGTGTGTGTATGTATAAATTTGTTATGAATTTTTATCCTATCGTAAGTTGTTGTTATTTGGCTCAAATTATTCATGTGACTTTATTTTCAAGCGTTGTGTGTTTAAATACTAAAAAAATTAAAAAAATATCTTATGTTAGTTCACTTATTTAATTAGAGATATTAGAGATATATCATTTCTGAATCGCAATAACTAAGGATATATCAGAATTTTGTTCCACATTTCTTGATAGGTAATATAGTAACAATGCGATTATTCAGTATTAAATTGAAACAAAAGAATTTCCCCCCTTATACAATGCTTTGTAATACCCCCTCCCACCCACCCACCCACCTCCAAGACCAGACATCTCTTTAATCTGCTTTCTTCCTCAGGTGATTTCATTCTATAAAAATGTAATTTGTGCATCTTCTTCTCGGTTTACTCATCTCTTCTCTCTCTCCCAATAAATTTTCCGTATAATCAACTTTGTATATCGGAATCACAAAACTAATACTCACCTTTTCCAATCACTTCTCCTTTCTTTGTTCTCTTATAGTATTTTATTAAAATTTTCATCTTTATGTAAAATGTTTTTGGGTTTTTAACCAAGTGAATATTAATAGAAGCGGTGAGGCAATATGTTAAGCGAAGAGGAGTGTAATGACCCGGAAGGTCATTTATGGAAATTGGATTATTCGTTTAACATGGTTAATTAATTGTTGGGTGATTCTAGATAAATGACCTAATCGATAGTTAGTGGGCTAAAGTGATCATTTAAGTTAGTGGATTTTGTGAGTTTTAAGAAATAGTTGATTTTTAATAATAATAAAAAAAGAGTCAAAAAACACAGAAGTTCATCTAGTGTTTCACATTTCTATGTTGTAAAATTGTATGGGTGATCCTTCACTTGTTATACCTACTGAATATATTGGTATTAAGGACAACCTATATTATGATAAGATTCCCATCCAGATATAGATCGTTAGGTTGGCAAGTTGAGGACAAAGTAGGTAGCATCAGTCAACGTCTTATGGAGGAATCAGTTTGATGAAGAAGATACTTGGGAGGCTGAGGAGGATATGAAGAAGAGATACTCACATCTCTTTGAGTTTGTAGAACTTCCACATCAAGATACTAATTCTCTTTTTAGTATTCTTTAATTGATATAATAAATGTGTTAGAGGTGTTTGAGTTGAATGTTCAATGTTAACACCCTTAGTTCTACTAGGAGTAATCTCATTCGAACAAGAATGTTCCCAAGAGGATGATATTGTAACATCCCACCTTAGAAAGAGCTATATTTAGAAAAAGCTAAATTGGAAATAGCAAAAACTTAAATTTTGTAAGTTATGCCTAAGTTAACAGTTTTTTATCAACTTCAAACGACCATAACTTTTAGTAAAGGATGCATTAGGTGGCTGAGGAAAATTTTAAAGTTATGCCTAAGTTAAGAGTTTTGAGCTCGTATGAAGAACATATGACCATTTGAAATATTCATGACCAATTAAGGAAAAGTTAACCGAAAATGGTTGTGAGGCTATTTATGGTTTCTTTTCCTTACACCTAGTATTAAACGAATTAGTGTTATTTTTGGGCTCAAGTTTGATTTATTTCAGTTGCACAAATCAAAATAAACTTATGTTTTGAGAAAGTTCAAGAAGGAGAGAAAGAAAAGGAGAAGAAAACTCAAGGGCTTACTTCAAGTACTTGCAAATCGAATGTTGTTTGCCAAAAGTTTGGATCACTAAGAGGTATGGTAGTTCTTCATCGTGTTGGGTTCGTTCAACCCCACACCGGATTCATGGTATTTTAGAATGTTTTAGTTCTCAAAAGTTTAGATTGAGGTTCGTGATTAAGTGTTCTTGAGTTCTTGTTTCCGTTCTGAAATAGCAGGAGTTGGATGAGTTCTTAAGATAATCGCATTGAGTTTTTTTATGAGTTGTTCGAGTGAGATTTATTTTGTTCCTTGTATTGATTCATTTTTTTTAATCTAAGGAAGGAAAATTTTGACGAAATAAATACATTAAAAGTGATTTAGTATCAGAAAACAAGATGAGAAAAATCGTCAGGTCGTTTAGGGGGGGAGGGCAGCGCTCCAGCAGTGCTCCCAACCAAAGCCCCAGTAAGTAAAAAAAGGAATTTTTTTTTGTGTCAAGGCTAACAAGCCATAAGTGCACCTAATTAAACCTCTAGTAAATGGAGGTTGGTGTGGCGTACCAACAGTGTGCCTAAAAAGACCCCCGGTAAATGAAGGTTGAGGTGGTGCGCCAGCAGTGCGCCCAATCAAATAAATGGAGGCTTGGGGCAGCATGCCAGCAGTGGGCCATGTCGTCTGCCCTACTTTTTTCAGTTGTTTGCTTCATCTAAGTCTTTTTTAAGTGTACCTTTACTCCCTAATCATCTAGAAAGCATTCCTAACATGAATCATAACATTGAATTTATAATTCAAATTCAAGGCAGAGCTAAGTATCAAGTCTTAAGAGTTATTCCAAGTCATTTTAAAAAGTCTTTTACAATCATTTTAAAAAATCTGAAGTCTTGAGAACTTGAGTTTTAGAAAGATTACAGTTCAGTTCATTTCTTTAAAATGATATATGGGAATTAAGTATTTCCAGAAGTAAATGTTTCAAATTTAATATGAGAGGAAACACCGATTTCCTAAAGTGTTTTTAAGAATTTTTGAGTACCATATCTTTTAAGAGAGATTTTTGAGTAATAATCTCAATACAGAGAAAGGGTTATGTTTTTAAACATATGAGCTAGTTATATTTTGGAAGTAGTATTAAGCATCGATATGGGGACGAGTTCAGTTAACTCAGAGTCCTGATAACCCAAGTAGTCAACATAGGTAGAAAGGGTCATACTTCTTAGATGATTCCTTATTGTTTTTAAGCATATACTAGTTGATCCACTTATTAGCAGGTTCTATACCCTAACAAAGTATAGGACAGTTCTGGTAGAGTGAGGTAGATGTTATATCACCAATGTTTGTCGATTAGAGAATCTTCAATAGAGTTTATTTTCTAATTTCAAATACATAGTTTATTTTGTATTATTGCATACAAATAGAGTGTATTGTAATTTTAAATACATGAAGTTATGTACTATTTTAAATTTTTTCTTTATAATGCATCTTTAATACTGCTTTATTCTGAAATGAGTTTAGTATCCGTGAGTTGAGTTACGACGAGGTAATTTGTTTCTTCAGTTTCAGTTCAAGCTTATGTCTTGTGTTTAGATTTCCCCTCATATTCTTGTACATTCTATGTACTGTGGTCATTTGGCCAGTATTTTTATGATGCAGATACAGGTGACCAGGATCAGCATCAAGCACCTCGTTGACTCCCTCCGGGTTTATTCCCACCCCCCCCCCCACCCCCCCCCCCCCGCCAAACCTAAATTCCAGAGCAGCCTGTTTGGTTGAGCCTTATTGCTTCTGGAGGATCCTCTTTTTTTAAAAAAAAATGCTTTTTCATTCATGTTTATTAGGATGATAGGGGATCTTTTCCCGAAATCCCTCATAGTATTAGAGGCTTCATAGATAGATATACAATTGTTCATGAGTCATTTCATTTTGAGTTGTTTATCTTGAGGCTTGCTTTGGCTAGTTAAATGTTTATTTCTAAAACATTCTGATTTTATTTTTTTAGATAGTTAAGAAAAGTCTATCTTTTAAATTCATCTTATTTATGAGTAGTTCTTCCGCTAAGAGTTAAGTCATGCCAAGGACTCACTTGGAGCCAACAATGATTCTCGAATGCCAGTCATATCCAAGGTGTGGGCTAGGGGCTTGACATTTACTCCTTAAAATCCGACTTTAAATTTTATATTACTCATTTCATGAATGCACATAAAATATAAAATATCATTAAAATGAGTCTAGAAAAATTCACATAGGAGACACACGCAACGCACTTACCAAGGACTAGTTGTTAAAAAAAGAGGCAAAGGTTATTTTTTAGGGAAAATGCAAAAGTACCCCATCAACCTATGCCCGAAATCCCAGAGACACACTTTTACTATACTAAGATCCTATTACCCCCTGAACTTATTTTATAAGTAATTTTCTACGCCTTTTCGGCCTAGGTGGCACTAGCTTGAAGAAAAAGTCAACTTAACGATGGGCCTACAAGATAGTGCCACATAGGCCAAAAAGGAGTAGCAAATTATTAATAAAATAAGTTCAAGGGTGTAATAGGACCTTAGTATAGTATAAGTATGTCTCTGAGATTTCGGGCATAGGTTAAGGGTGAACTTGTGCATTATCCCTTTTTTTACAAAAAAATAACCTTTATCACTTTTGAATCAAAATCTATTCTGGTGTAAAATTACTTTTGTATTGGTCTTTTTCTATATGCTTTGTAACAAATCCAAATGAACAATTGAAGTACTAGTAAACATTTATTTTATTTTTAAATGGTATAAATATAAACCATTTTTTTTTTTTATTTAATTGAGTTAATATTCATAATGCACATTGATTTTCAACAAGGCTAGTCGACTTCCATTTTTATTTTATGGAAAAAAAAGGTTTTTTTTAATTTCTTGGAGCCCGTCTAAATTGTAAAAAAATACTAGTAAAGAAACGCGTCCTATAGTATTTCAATTGGTAACAATACTCGTATAGGGAGACTTACAAGGTTCTTCTTTGATTGAAGCATATCTTAGCATCATGATTGGTCGTTGTTGGTCTGGAAATCCTCCCAAAAATGGATCGAATCCCTATCTCCAGAGTCCAATATCCACCAAAGATTAGAAACATTTCTTACCCTTAGATCGATAACCCTAACCGGAAATAAAATCTATTTTTTTTCTACATCCATTATGGCGTACTTATACATCAAGGGTTAGTAAGGACCTTGATAGTCTCAATTGGATATATTACCTTGTGCTGGAATCACACAAAAATTAATTAGAAAATGTTCACAACTGAGAAAGAGTATGACTTGTCTCTGCTCATAAAACGTACTTTCAAAACTGATTGTATTGTTTAAGGGATAATTCATCAGTATCAATTTGTCTTGACCCAAAATCCAAGTTGTGATGAAAATTCAAGAATATGGTAATGAGGTAGTGACAACCTCCTCTCATTTACCAGTAAATAAAACAACGATAATTTGTTTTGAAAAAAATTACCTTTATCTGTAACGAGTAGATATTTGGTTACTCAATACACGAATTGTGTTCTTATGATATAAAATATCAGTCCAATGGTCATAACAAATACCATGGTAGACACGTGAAAACTCTGTTGGTTAAAAAGACAAAAAATGTCAGAGATGAAAAATATTATCTTTCTTTTAAAAAATTACACTTTATTCATTTCGGAAAACAACATCTATTCATGGTGTGAAAGTACTTTTGTTTGCTTGTTCTATATGCTCGGTTAAAAACTCCAATAAACAATGAAGTACTAGAAAACAACTTATATTTCCAACTGTATAACGAAACCACTCAAGTGTAGTTAAATACTATAACCATTGCACACTGATTTTTAAGAAAACATATTTTAGTATTTCAATTGGTAAATACTAGTATAGGAGACTTACGAGATTATTTTTTGCAAAAAAAAATCTATAACTATCATGATTTGTGATGTTGGTTGTGGAAATTCTCATAGAATGGATAAATATCCTTTATCCAGAGGCTAATATCCACAGAAGATGCAAAACATATATTTGTTTTTATGTTTGACAGATAACCCTAGCCATCTTATAGTGGATTTTTTTAATATTTTGCTACACCCATAATGGTGTATTTATTCATCAAGCATTAGGGTTAAGGATAATTACAATCTAATGGGCTCTATAACTTATCGATGGACCAAACACAATAATTGTTAGAAAATCTACACAAATAAGAAAGTATAAGCCATATATTTACTACTTCAAATCCTACTTTAATGTTATTGGATTATTTCAAGGGATAATGCATAGACTTCGGTGTCTCATGATCCAAATCGCAATTCTTTTATGAAAAGAAATGATATGGGTATATAGGGCATTGTACCCTCTTATCATGTTCGCGAGCAACTCTTACCCCTTTTTAAATGAATTATATATGTATGATTAATTTTTTTTATTAATCATTATGCGTATTGGTTTTCATAAAAGGTAATGTATCATAAAATGCATCTAAACGAAAGTAACATGGGACACACGGGCAACACACTTGCCCACACTAGCGATTAGTAACCAAAGTGGATACAACGGAAATAATTTTTTGCAAAAAAAACCATGGTATTTATCACTTTTTTAACAAAATTTATTCTGGTATAAAATAATGCCATGCCCTGAGATTACACCTCGGATGTGGCTGGCACATGAGAACTATTATTGGTCCATAAGCGAACCCTTGACTTATCTGACTAATTAGTGGAAGACTTACTCAATGAAAATGAGACTGTAAGTGCAAAATTAAACTCAAAATGTCTCATTTATAACTTACTCAATGAATATCTGGAAATACTTGATAAAACATAATTAACTGTCTCAACGTTTTTGAAAATCAACAAGGAAAGTAACGAAAGAACTCCCTCAACCTCAGCTATATACGAAACCTATAAATACTAGTAAATAGATATGTATAAAAATCCATGACAACCAGCAAACATGAATATAGTTTAATCCCTCCGAGAAAGGAGCCAGACAAGCTAGATGGAACGCAAGTGGAAGCAACAAAGAGCATGTTAATGACCTGAATACCGTTTACCGCACATAAAAAATGAGGTTGCGTCAAATTTGAAACATAGATAACTCACTTATAAGACTGGAAGATACTCTCACCACAACTCAACTCCAATAGAAGGACAATGATAGGTGGCAATGCCTTGAACATTATAAAAACAGAGACATACATCAAAGACAATGATGTATGAAAATTACAAGTTAAGATACTTCTTACTCCTACGTTTGTGGGAGATTTTTTTAACCGACAATTTTCACTATGACTAGTGTGAATTATAAACACTTACCCACTCTTTTAGAACTATCCTATACATAATCGAGTACAAAATAACTAACTAAGTGAAACTACTAGATATCGTATAGCAATACAGAAATAGTCTAAAAAACTACGACTCCTCATAAAGGAATCTACTTTGTTGGCATTGTCGTATACTGTAGTCACTACGGTGGAGAGCACCCCACCTTCCACATACCTCATTCCTAATAGTATTTTCCTTCTCCATTTCGGTTTTACTCATCTCGATTCAGTTTAATTTCTAATCTTATTCTTTTTACTTCAAGGACCAAACACAACTTTCATAGATCTCGCATACAAATATCAATATCACAACCCATAACTCAATATCCTCACCAAGAACTAAAAATTCCATTGGTTAAAGAATGAAACAACAATCTCGGAACTACTCAATAATCTCGTAATATAACATGATAGCACGGAACGAACTTTGTAGATGATTAGATTATGGAGTTGAGGCAACAAGTTCATCACTCTTACAAGACTTTCTACCTGGAAAAATGATGCCTCTTGGAAAATCCACAATAGTGAAATGAACGTTTGATGTTAGCCCGTTTATTGTATCCTCTTGAAACCTCGCCTAAATCCCTAAGTATTTAGAACAGGGAGAGTGGTATAAAATCAAATATTAAACCTTATTTAGGTTAAAAAAACATTGTAGTCCTATGGCATTAAGAAAAGACCAATACCCCTTTTTTAAAATGTCTTAAATTCCATAAATAAGAGAGGTGTCCTAAAATGGGGCATTATGTTTTACTCCAAGCTCTAAATTTACAACATTTAGGCGTTGCAAAGTGTGGCCTTACTGAAACCCTTTGATCTAATAGTTTTCATGTGCGTATAAGTGTCTTCATATATCCCTAAAAGATAGGTAGTCAATTTAAAAATTGACCCAAACTTATAACTATGGGTGGGACTTTGCACGAATTTTTTATTTACTTCTCTCGCGTCAAGGTGTTAAAATATCTCACCCTTGCGAAAACTCATCCTCGAATGAGATCACGCTAAGAAGAACAGTGGTGGGAAGCATCTAATAGCCCAACTCAAGAACACAACATGCTATTAACAGAAACTCAAAATATCAACTTAAAGAGTACTTTACGAGAGTTAGTACCTTAGTCTTGAATTGTTTTGGAAGGAAAGAGATTGGGGTATGTTATCTTCATATCTCGTCATCCTCCCAAGTAGCTTCCTATACAAATTGATTACTCTATAAGACCTTGACGGATGCAACTTCCTTGGTTCTCAACTTATGAACCTGACGATCAAGAATTTCAATGGCAATTTTTTCATACGATAGGGTTTCCTTGATACTAATATTCTCTGTAGGTATTCTGACGAAGGATAACCTAAACTTTTCTTTAGCATTGGCATATGAAATACTGAATGGACTTCTACTAACTTTCATATAAGTTATAACTCATAAGCTACATTGACAACTCTCTTGTATATCTTACAAGGCCTAAGGTAGCCGAATGACTTTGCCCTTATCAAATCTTATAACACCCCTAATGGGTGAAACATTGAAGTAGACCCAGGTATCAACCTCAAATTCTAAGTCTCTCCTCCTAACATCTATATAGGAGCTATGAAGACTTTGCGCTATTTTAAACCTTTCTTGAATGGTCTTCACTTTCATGATGTCTTGATGAACCAAGTCTGGCCCTATCAACTCAGCTTCAGCAACTGCAGTCCAAATAACGGAAGATATACATCTTCTACCATAAAGAGCCTCACATGAGCCAGCTGAATCTGGATTAATACAGTATATAAGCAAATCATATGGATAGGCATGTGGTCATCACAATTACTTTGAAATCCATTGACACATGTCATCAATATATCCTCGAGTTATGAATTGTGTGCTCGCTTGACCACCATAGAAGGGTGAGAAGGCAAGTACGAAGTTCACCATCTAACCCCAACCATTTTAGAAGTACTTCAACACTGAGTTTGTGAATTGTGCACCCCTAGTCCCTGAATGATAGACACATTAACTATATGAAGTTCAAAATATATTTTGATATATAATTGTAGTCCCCTATGACGGTATAAAGTAGCCTAGTTAGTCATTGGATCTCAATCATCCACATTAAATCAACTACCAGCGTGATCGCGCTAGCCTGTATTGAATCATATATAACTCCCACTTACATTCGAAAAAGTTCGGTTTTTGAGCCACACTACCCCCCTTTGGGTTTTCTACTTTGACTTTGTTGGCATTCGACCACTTAACAATGAACGGTGAAATAACTCTTCATTTTCCTTCACCAATAGAGCTTCGTTCAAGTCATGATACATCTTTTGTGGAACCATATTGATTGAACATTTTTGAACTATGTCTTTGTCCATTATTCCTCTCTTGGAGCTCATCCATCTTTGGTACACACAATCTACCCTTGATATCTCAACCACCATCTCCCCCTAGTTCACAAACCCCATTACCTTTTGCTTATGATTATTTGCCCTTCTATTGAATAAAAGGGTTTATCTTGTTTTCTCCTTTACTTAGATACCAGATGATGATTTCAGTCTCCAGTTATTACACTTCCCATCCACATTCCAAATGGTATGTCCAACAAATAGGACCCCCAATAGGAAGTAGGTGAACCTCTGTAGCCAGTTCTTCTTGACTTCCTCAACATGTGCCA
The DNA here is from genome assembly GCA_027704765.1 of Solanum habrochaites. NCBI lineage: Eukaryota > Viridiplantae > Streptophyta > Magnoliopsida > Solanales > Solanaceae > Solanum > Solanum habrochaites. The sequence goes on along the minus strand of JAKWJA010002449.1, from coordinate 17,079 downwards.
GTACTTCCCATAGACCAACCTACTCTAGTATCACAACAATAGTTAACCTTACCTTGGTGATAAGATGATACCCATGTCATTATTCTTGATCAATTTATACACCTCTTCAACTGATGCTATCTTCTTTATAGTGAAAACAAAAAGGAGATCTTATGACGGTGAACAATCCACATGAACACCATAGAGATAATGATCCAGTATTCTGAGAGCACATACCATTGTTTCCTACTCGATATCGTGAGTCGGGTAATTCCTTCTTGTGAATCTTTAAGATGTCTAGAGTACATAGTCGATAACTCCCATTTTGGTATTATAAAATGAAACTAAGTCACTATGTATGCTCAGTATAATAAACATAAATCGCTGGAAGCTCTTTCTCACAAGCGTCTGACCACATGAAACCTTAAGTGGTTTCTAAGTCACTTACGTGACAATACCCAGGGGACGCGCGGCTGCGACTTCTCATCTTGTTCAAATTCTTATGTCATGGACCAACCAATCCTACCTGAGACACTCTATATATCAATTGAAGATTGGGTCTGGCTGAGTTTGACAGGGCGATGATTTCCTCACAGGAAATTTCGATGGTCTGCTGTTGGGGGTGCGAGTTGCCATCCATCACCTGTGTGGGCAATTTACCGTGAAGAGGCGAAGAAATTTTGAGTTAACCGGGAGGGTGATAGGAGCTTACGCGCGCGCAAAGACAGGCTGGTGAGTCAGAAGAAGAAGCACAAACCGGTGCGGGCTGTGTTTATCTTGCGCGGTGCGGCAAGATTATTGTATTATTCTTTTAGTGTCGCAACTCAAAATATTGTTGCCAGATACATATGCCTAAGAATGCTACAAACTCATAAAACACACGTAAAATATTTAGCAATCTAATTCTTAATCATTACGAAATCTCGGAGATTATTCAATGTCTACTAGCAGAAGTCATCCATGGTTTCACTTTCCTCGATAAAATCAGTGCTATCAATAAATACAATAAGACAACTCAGGAATATCCAGAAGACAACGTTAACATTTTGCTTTTCACAAAAGTCCATGACACCTCTATCCTGTCGCCGTCTTCTCCTCTGCTGTCTCGTCCTCGTGGAGCATGCTCTTCGGGACGTCATCGCCCTCTTTCTGCGCCCTCCACCTCCTCGACACAATGCATGTTCCAGTGACACTTGATAATAACCATACAAGTCCTACAATGTTGTATTTGGACATATCCTCTGCTTCCTTTAACTTATGATAGCCATATCTCAGTTTCTCTCTTAGAGACTCGTAGAGTGGCCTACTAACACCTCATTCCGTTCGAAAAAACATCCGATTGCTCGAAAGGGGTTGCGTTATTTCTTCATGCAAACGCCTGTGTTACAAATTGGAGGTAATCGATACACGTCCCGTAAGCGAGTTTAGTACCCCCAATTTGTCTCATCCCCTCCTACAAAAAAATAAGAGTGTGTAAACGGACTTGTATCAACACGACGTTGGTCCCAGCCATTTGTCATACCCTCTTTACTCAAGTAAAACCTCATGCACATCTCACATCACTTCTCCCTCTCCTCTTGTCCCACGTAGTGGTGGGGGTCATTTCGGGTATATAATGGAATAGAGTACTGCCATGTAGTATCAAATAAAAACACCTCCCTTCGCCCATGAAAGATTACGATCCTCATCTTACTTTGTTAGGAGGGACAGCCGGGGCACCCCACTGTGAAGACCTACTTGAACACTCCACCTCTACAAATCGGAACACCTTGACTGAATCCCTTGCTTGCTCGGCTCAACCCTGTATGTCCCTTAACGTTAGACAGAGTGACCAAATGCACCCTAGCGACATACTTTAACTTTTTCTGGACCTTAAGTGTCTATAAGAATGAAACCGCCCGTGTAATCATACTAAAAATCCCTCTCTCCATCTTACGTATTTATTCATTAAGAAACATAAAACTGACCTACTTGAGTTTTATTAAGATTAAACCTAAGTGAATAAAACAACATAAGCCAGACCATACCCTTTTGAATAACCTCAAAGTCCTCCCATGACTACTTTACTAATTTATCGACATGTCTTTGTGTTATGATATAAGAGTGGAAGACTGCGTCTTTCCGGCGCCGTAGTTGAGGGCCATTCCTGCTCTCCTCGTTCCGGTTCTCCCCTGCTCGGCTGTGAATTCTGTCTCATAATCTCCCCCAGCGAGAAGACTGCTCGTTCGTGCTCGTCTGGCGCTCGCCGCCCGGTGCCTCGGTGCCTGACGGGAGCGCACAGGCGCTTGCGAAACCGCAATATTAGTCGTGGCCGGCGCCCACCTTCCCTCGGCCTTGTACGTACCCTCGAAGGGCCTCCATGGCGGGCTTTCGCTGCTGGGAGGTCGCCTTCTCCTCTCGCAGCCTATCCCGGCATTTGGTACCACGTTCTAGCGAGAACAGTGCGTGGGGCGGCAGCCCCGGCCGGCCCTCTCAGTGCCCGCCTATTCAGGCTCCACTACGCCGCTCGATCTACTCCTAGCGGCACACCCTAGCATCCCCCTTTTACGAGACTATTGCACCCTCTCCCCACAAACGTTAAGACACACGATACTCCTTCACGCGACCATGCATACGACAGGCTCTCGCCGTACGTCCTCCCATCTCGCAGTTTCTGCCTGCATCCTGGCAGCTATTCCCCTCTCCCGCGGGATCCGCAAGGACTATGTGTTCCGAATAACCCTCCCACGGGGTCTCTAAAGCTCTGCTCGCGGAGCGGACGCAGGGCGTTGGAGTGCTCGCCGGGTCTAGCGCGGCTGTGTTGGATCGATCTACCACCACCGTGCTCGTGAGATCCCCCCCGCGCCGCGTGGGCCCTCCGGGCCGTCGTCTTCACGTGGAGGTGCCCCTCCCGATCCGGGGCTCGGTCCTGTCTCCTTTCGCCACTCTCCTTCTGTCCCTCTCGGTCCCGGGTCTGCGGGCGCGAGGCCTGCCGCGGTGCCGCGCAGCGCCCGCGCTCCGGCGCGGGGCAGCCGGGCTCGCAGCCGGCGCTCCGCGCAGGACTCCGCTCCGTCCTCTGGCGTCAGCCCTCCTCCGGGCGGCCGCGCGCTCCGGCGACCGGGCCCGCACGCTGCCCCGCCGATCGGGCGTCGGACGCGATTTTTGCCCCACAACTCGGACAGCGTTGGGGACTCATGAGGGCCGTATCTCCTGGTCTATCCTCCGTTGGCGCGCCTTCCCAGACCGGCCCGGTCTTCCCCGGCCCTCTCGGGCTGTCTGCCGTCTAGCGGACCGCTGCAATGCGGTTCGGGGAGGCGCCTCGTATTCGGCCCCGCGTATGCTTCGTCTGCATTAGCCGTATGGTCCCCCCTCTGGTGCCCGCGGTTTTTTTTTTTTTTTTTCACCTTATTTCTCTCCTCTCTCTACCTGTGTAGGACTCTCCAATGAATTAAAGTTTCTTAAGATCCTCACATGTGTTCAAAAGGATTAAAATATGTTAATTAAGTGTTTTACAGTAGTTCATACGTTATTTGAAGTCACTTGGAGGGCAAACGTCCAAGAACGTTTGATGACGTTTTAAAATTAGCCTTTAGACGTACATGTGTGTTTTGGTGTATCTTGACATGTTTTAAGTGTTTATTTTGGTTGAATCTTATGTGCAAGGTCCCTAACATGTTAATTAGTATATTTACATTGGAGACGTCTAGGCACAAAACCCCCAAGGACCCGCAAAAGACCCTCAATGAGGACCCAAAGTCTGCGTTGGCACTACCTTGGGAGTGTCTACATACTCCTAGAAATCGATGGTCAGTAGGTATGGTGATGCCCGTTCGATGGGTGGGAGTCATTCCATACTTAGCGTAGGAGACAAATCAACCAATTCCAAGCCTCATACCCAAACGACGGCCAGCAGAACGGCCCGTCGATGGGTCTACAGTGCGTAGGTTGCTCCATTGATGCAGCCTGCAATTCAAGTGCCAGGCGCACTGTTTCATTAAGGGGTGAATGGGAAATTCACCCCACGTCCTAACCTGACCCTAGACAGTTTATTTAGATATTTTTTGAAATACTATGTTAGTTAAAAATATCAAGACCCCAAACCCAATTCATATTTCAAAATTAGACTTCCCTCTCCTAAAGAAACCTCTCTAGAAACCTCCATTGGAGATGAAGCTTAAAAATAGCTTGGAGCTTGGATTTCCATGGATTCTTCGCGAATATTTTGTTGATTTATCCTACAATGAGGTATGGTGATCCTTCACCCTTAGTCAACCTTTCTTCGAAGGAGTCCCTTCCAATGTTTTCAATGAAAGTTCATGTCAAACCTCCAATCTTCCAATCTAGCCATGATTTCTTTCTCAAAACATTTTCAAATGCTTTCTTATGATGAATTGATGTTAATGTACTAATTGTAAAGTGAATTTCAATCCAATTGCATGATGAACCCATGTTCCCTCCAATTCTCAAACTAGCCTATGTTATGGGCATTGTGATCTTGATTATGTGTTAATTGAATTGTGATTCTATTATGTAGAAATAACTATTACTACTGTTTTATAATAAAACTGATGGTGAATTGTTGATGAGTGATCCATGTGGATCAAGTTTTGATGATTTGAATGAGATTGACTCATGTTCTTCTATCTTCTGTTGATTGTTAATGTAGAGCACTTGGTATGATCTCGATTTTAGGGCAATTAAAGTATGATTTTGTTTAGATTATGATCTCTATAGTTATTGCCCTATATTGTATTATTGATGCAGTATGAGTATTGGTCATTGTTGATCAAATCAAGGGAGATTTGGTAAGGTTGCTCTATTCCTCTACATTCTTATAGAATTGCTAGATGATTGTCTTTGTATGGCATTATGTGGTATGGTCCACTTATGGTGGCGGTGTTTACTTTATTTTCAATATATATATATATATATATGTGTGTGTGTGTGTGTGTGTGTGTGTGTGTGCGTGTGTGTTTGGGTGTTGTGGTTTTGTGTGGTGTTTGTTTGTGTGTTTGTTGTGTGTGATGTGTGTATGGCCTTTGACGGCAATTTACTTTGAATATTGGTGGTGATGATCACCCAATTGTCAAGAATATGCTAGGAATTCAATCTAGTTATGATCTAGGTTGTAGGCTATTGTTTATAACATGTAATGACTATGTTCGGGTTAGGGTTAGGTGCTGCAATTGATGAGTTATAATGGTTAAATGACCGCTTACCTATGGTACCACTACATGAAGGTGTATTAGCTAATGTTCAGGAGTAATTGAATGTAAAAGTTTTTTTTGAAACGTTGTCTTGTCTCCTATACTATTATGTGTTAGTGTGGTATATTCTTGCATTGCATGTGGTCTTTAAAGGGTGGCTGCCTCAATGTTTTGTTGATAGCCCTTTTATTTCATGTTGACAATGTACACACACTTACACCTCATCATTCTTACAAGTCAGTAATGGTTCATGGTGTCTAATGAAAGAGTATTCCATATATGCATTAATGTCTACTACTGTGGCATGAGAGTACATGTCCATGAGTAGTTAGTATTAACTACTAGGATGATTGAAATAGGTGTACTCTATGTAAGAAGGGTATTGACCTTGTCCTATGCATTGTCACATGTGTGCCCTAATAGATATTTCCCTAGTTTTGCGATTTTATCAACCTGACCTTATCTGCTTTGATGTCAGTATATAGTTAATGAAGTTTGATATGCATAGTGCTCTAAATGTTTTTTATGAAAGGATTGATCATATAGTTACCATATACACTTATGCATGAATGAAATGAACTATTAACATGTGTGGTCTAATGTGTTTATGTGAATTGTTTTGCTCACATATGTGGTATACCACACATGAAACATGTCCATCGTGCTGTATGATGATCGCGTCAATATAGGGGCTCTTTAAAGGTGTTACAAGGGTATCCTAACTAATGGTGCTTGAAAATATGCCATGGCCATGTGACAGTCCTTCTCACAATGATTTTTTGATTGACATTAACTCTCGTCTCTGACCTATAAGATAAGAAGAATGGTGAATCATTTCCTAAGTCTATGGTTTATGAAGTTATATAATAAGGGCTTTTCAATAAAAGGGAACTTAGCTAGCACCGACTGAACTTGAATGTTGAGGGGTGTCCCTTCCCGGTGGGAAAGTAGGGTTCCACCATAATTCTCACTAGGGGTGATAACTACAATGCCCCCATCTGGAATAAAGAAGGTTTCCATATATGCCCTCCATTTCCATAAACGATCTTGCCCCTAGGGATCTATCAAGTACTACCTCGAATATGCTAGCATGATGTTAATATTCTACTTATGCAAGGTATAGCACGTCCCGTGGTGGTAAGCTCTACAACACAAATTTTCATGTAGCCCCCCATGCTCTTATGTGTCCGGTTTTAAGGCTTGGTTTTCCCATAAAATCAAATGTACAATGGAGGAAAGTTAAATACCCGAAATGGATAACCTAATAAGGGAAGTTTTGTCTGTGTAGGTGAGGGTATGAACTTTTACCTTGCATTTGCACAAGTACTCGTGAGGCGTTCTACGAAGGTGTTCTAATGTATATGTATATGTTTATGTTTCTTATTCATGACATTGTAGTGTCCTCTACTTGTTGTGATGATATGCATTGTAGAATGTAGTCTTACCTTATATGTATGATGTTGGTCTTGTTAATCATATGATGAAGGTCTTGCTTGGCATGTATGAAGTTGTCTATACTTGTCTTGTTGATGTATGGAGTAAATGGCATTCTTGTAGTCTCTTTGTAGGTTTATTTAGTATATGTGGGGTTATGGGACTCACATGTACAATGCATCACGTTACTTAGATTGATGTTTATGGTAAGGTCTATGATGCTTATGAGTGTAGTCCAAACATGTTAATATTGTTTATTGTCTTAATATGGTGATGTTAGAAGTCTTAACTTGTATGTGGTCTTGTAATGAGTTCTTCTATGTGTTCCATAAAGTATGTTGGGTCAAATATGAGTTATATGTCTTATTATATGAAATGGTCTTTTGAGTGTATATGTATAAATGCTTGATGATTAATGAAGATTTTATGTATGTTTACCTTGTGGCCTTTAGGTGATATTGAGTGTAGATAGTGTTATGGGACATTACCTATACATTGCATCAAATATCACTAGAGGGTTACTTTAGAAAGTTAAAGAGTTAAAGTGAAATGAGTTCACTGTAAAGGAAAAAAAAGAGGTCAATGTAAGGAAATGATAGGCACTGTAATGTAATGAACAATTATGTCTTAATGTATGTATGAAATTTTATGAATATTATGACTCCGGTTATGCCTTAATGAATTATTTAATGGAAGGTTTTTAAGGTATCATTTGGTTTTATGATGATTTTGTCACAAAATACATGATTCCTGGTTTCAAAGTAAAATGTCCCCTTTTTTTTTTTTTTTTTTTTTTAAATGCAGTTTTTTGCATGGTTTCCATACTTAGTGGCATTCTGTACTAACACCTTCTTCTTTATGTTTTTAACACGTGTAGTTATGGATGCTTAAAGGATGCTGCTAAGGTGAAGAGCTTTTGATATGTTTTCCCAAGCTCAAGAAATGAATCCTTAAGTTCAAGATTCCTAGGTCATTGGTTTAGTCAATTCATGGTCATAGTTTAGTTATGAATTAATTTATAAGGGTTGTGGTCCTATTATACTCTACCTGATTTAAGTCACGATGGCAAGAAGTCTTAGAGTTTTACTATGTATTATGATTTTTTATATATAGCGCAGTGATGTTCTAGCCTAATGAATGTCTATGCAATGTTCTACAATTTTTTCTTCTAATTTACCTAATGAAAATGCGTGAATGATACTCGGCTTGTATACATACCTCCAACTGGATCAGTACGCCCATGTTACTTCTAGGGGGTTCTCCCCGATCGTGACAGTCGAGTCGCGAAGAGATTGGTTTCATTGCCCCCATTACCTTGCTTTTTCTTAGGCCGCTCTCTTCATAAAGTGACTTCTGACCAACCTTAAAGGAAAACACTCCTGGGTGATTTCTATCATCTTAGATATGTGAGGGGGTCCCTAGCCCTTTTGTGGGTTTTGGGTCGTGAAAATCCCCTTTGTGTCTTCGTGCAATGGGGTTGTTACTATATGTCCCGATGGAGTAGTCCCTAGTTTTCCCTTTTATTGACTAGAGACTGATTTAATAGTTTCGATCTTCTGCTGGCTAGACCTCATGATATGTTTTTCTTTAGCCTTCTTACCGTGGAAATCTTCCTTCCCTTCAACTTATGTTTCTTAACTAGATGTGCATGGATCATAATCTTGGATATGTTTATGTCACCTATCAACATAGTTGCCTTACCTTCCTTACTTGACAAACGGGATTACCCAAACACAAACAAACTCATCCTACTTCTCATATCAGCCACCATCTGCGATGTATAGCGGTTTAACTGAGTGAACTTAAGTATATAATATTTCACACTAATGGACTCCTGTTTAAGATTCAAAATTTCTCTTACCTTTGCTTCCCTTAGCTCGTAGGGAGAAATTCCCAAGAAAGCCTCTTCGAAAATAACCCAGCTACAAGGTGGTCCCCTTCTTCCCTTCTCGTCTTTACTTGATCGTATCATATCCTAGCAAGACCATTGAGTTGGAAAGAATCTAGCTCCCCCCACTGTGTTAGCAACACGTATAACCTCAAAAACATTTTGAAGTTCTTTTACAAAGTTCTTCGGACCCTCAATGATGTTTGACCCTGTGAATTCCAGGGGAGTAATCCTCAAGAACACAGAGATTCTTGATGTATTAGCCACATCCTGATGACCCACTCTTTGATATTTAACTTCATTTTCCACAACTTGAGTCAACATATGGATACCATTCTGGAACTCAACATTGATGACATCTCCCTCAGATGGTTGTACTTTTGGTGCATTGGAGCTTTTTAACCTTGATGATTCACATTCCTCCCAACAAGACATCCTCAAGCATCTATTCATGGAGCAATGATCTAAAGTATATGTGTAAGAACAAATTAGAAGGAACTTCCATAGAGTTAAACTCTATCTCATAGAAAAAAGTAAGAAAGAAATATTCCCTAAATGTCAAAGTTTGATAATATAAATTGTCCACGATTCACACTGATTAAAAGGACCATACATACACAACTTCATGAACATCATAAACCTGTTGAACTCTGTGCTCTAATACCAAGTTCTTCAGGTTCAAAGCCTACACCTTGGACGTGGCTAACACTCAAGAACCATTGTTGGTTCTCAAGAGAACCCTTGGCCTGGCTGACAACTTAATGGATGACTTATTCAAGAAAAATGGGACTCCAAGTGTATGTGTAATCTCAAAATATCTCTATTCTAACTTACTCAATGACTATTTGGAAATACTTAATAAAACACAAGTAATTGTCTCAAGGTTTCAAAACATCAACAAGGAAAGTAATGGAAGACTCCGCAATTTCTAGAAATATATGAAGCTCCTTAATACATTAGATGTCTAGAAAATACCCTCGACCAACTCACAAAACAGAAATATAAGTTTTAACCCCTCCAATCTAGCTGGAATGCAAGTCACAATAATGTCAAGTACATTGAAAACCTTGTATCTCATCCTAAAAGGATGCAGGTCAAATGATGTCAGTACATTGAATGTACGAGCATGCGAGAGGAACTTGAAGCACATATGAATAAATTGATTAAAGCCGGTATACATACTAACCTCAACTTCAATATAAAAGAAACAATGATCTAGCAATAATCAACATTATAAAACAGGAGATATAAACACAATGATGTAAATAAATACAATAAGATAATTTTTATTCTTATCTGAGAGATTCTCTAACCTAGAACCATCACTATGAGCTATATGATGATACAACGTCTCGCATACGATGTCTGAACTGTGCTATACCTTTTCGGGGTATAGAACAACTCAACTAAGTGGATCCACTAAGTTATTCTTAAAATCAATAAGGAATCTTCTAAAAGTACGATGTTTTATCCATGTTGGGTACATGGTTAATGAGAAACATGAGTTGTCTTAACTAATCCCCATATCACTGCTCAATACTACTCCCAATAATATCATAACACATGCTCAAATGTATAAAACATAACTCTTTTTTCAATGTGAAGGTAATTACTCAAATTTTAAACATCCTCTTAAAGAGGTAATACTCTGAAACATCTCTAAACTCATACACTCTTTAATACAACGTTTATCTCTTTAAATGTAAAAGTGTGACATTGGGAATACATCCCCTTCTCCAATTTTTCAGTTATGATAAAACCTCTTCTCATTCTCGATATCTACTTTGTCAAGACTTAAGTTGACAGCATTTTTCATTTCAAACAGACCTCTTAAACTTTCCCTCTGAAACTTACTTAGTTTAAATGTAAATTAAGACATGTGATAGACATGTAGGATCTCTCAAGATTAATGGGGACTTTAGAAGCTAGTTTTATTTTTTTTATTACCAGAATAGTAATGTAGTCCACGATTCAATAAACCCGTTTTTAAAAGGAGCACAAAGGGGAAAAAGGTCAGGCGCCCTACCGCACCACTAGCGCAAACACAAGAACATAAACTACTGGAAAAAGTTTGGGGCACAGTGCACGAGTCCCAAAACTACAGACCAAAATCCCTAGCTCTATGGTGGCATGCCGCTGCACCCCTATACCTAGAAATCAGAAGATTTTTTCTTTTCAATTTCAAGTCCTAACTCATCTAGAGTCGAGTGATTTCTTCTAAACACTTTTTGATTTATAAAACCAACATGAATTCATTGATATCTCATAAATCTCTATCAATAATCCAACCCATACACAAGATACTCAACCCAAGAAACTCAACTTTTATCGTTAAAAAACAAAGTAACAATCAACAACTATTCAATAATCTCTTAATATAATAATTTAATGGACAAATTAAGGATGAATGAAGTGTATGTCATGAGGACAAAAGTCCATACATTGATAGAACCCTTCATAACCTGAAAGAACAATGTTTTTGCAAAATCCACAAATCACGAAGAAAACTTGAACTTAGCCTTTTTTTTCACCACTTGAAACCTTGCTCTAGTCCCTAAGTGGTTAGGAAACAGGGAAAAGTGGTCCTAAATCTATACTCTTTTTCCGCATAAAATAAATGTTTTTGCTGATACAAAAAAAAGACCAAAATCCTTTTTTCTTAAAAATGAATGAAAAATGTCTTAAATAGAAGCGCTTCATCCAATGGATTAACGATTTACTCTGAGCCTCGAAAATTTAGTAAACTTGGCGGCGTTGGAAGAGGACTCAAAGACTTTGGATTATATAGCTCAAGGACATCTAATTCTTCATGTGCGAATGTAAGGTCGTTTAAAGTTAACCCAAAACCTACACTTGATGGGTGACTTGCATAAATTTCCATTTGCTCTTTCCCCTAGTCTGAATCTGTTACAATTACATTGGTCTTTGTTCTATTTTTATATGCTCGTGAACAAATTCCAATAAACAATTGGCATTACTAAATAACATCTTAATTTTATTTTCAATTTTGTAATTCAACCAATTGTATTAAATATCCCATCATTTGCACAATGGATTTTTCACATGACTAATTGAATTTCGATTGTTATTTTTCATGAAGTTGACTTTTTGGATGACTGTTTAAATTATTCAAATAATTCAATAAAAAAATCTTTTTTAGTATCTTAATAAGTAACTATTAGTATATGAGACTTAAAAAATTCTTTTTAAAGAACCAGATCTATAATTATCACGAATTGTGTTGTCAGTTGTTGGAAATTATCACAAAATGGGTGAATTCCCTTTATGCTGAGTCCAATATCCATAGAAGATGCGAAACATTTTTTTTTTATGTTGGATTACCTAGATTATCTAAATTTGGTGGGCACGAAACCTATATTTTGCACACTCCATAATGGTGTTTTTTATTAACATCTCGTAACTTGAATTAACTAATAATAAGCTAAGAAATTGCACAACAACAAGCTGTCTCAAAGGAAAAAGATAAGCTAACATATGGACAGAAGTAGACAGGTTGGTGTGTGTGCGCGTGCGTGCGTTTGTATGTGTGAATGCGTGCGGGCAGGCGCCGCGCGCGTGCGGGTGCCGTGTGTGGAGTGGTAGTATTTCTTAATTAAACAAATATCTTAGAAAATAATGTGTTTAAAAAAAAGAAATAATATATTTGCTTTTTTTAAGAAAATATTCTCTTTACGTTAATGGTGGCATTTTTTTAATTGACGATAAAGTTATTTTTAAATAAAGTTTATTAACTATTACCATATAATTTTTTAATCATATTTTGAAATAGGCACTTCGGTTTAGTTATTGTCCAAACTTGATAATCACTATTAATTTGGCGAATGTCCTCGAATGCCCATAAACATAATGCATACACTCCTGTATTGATAATGACCAATTTTTCAATACACAAAATCGTCATATTAATACATTTTATTATGTATCAAATAATACTGATTATTCACATTAATATCCTATATTAACATATAACACTAAATCATTCATATTCATAAATAATATAATATAAAAAACTTCACAACTCAATCAGACATAAATAAAAATTTCATTGTAGTATACTTATTGACAAATAAAAGCAAAAGTTAAATACACTAACCACACATTGTAATCCAAATTTGAATAATCTTTTACTGACTTTTTCACCTTTTTTGTGTTTATTTGTAGCTTATCGCTCTGATTCTTTATTTTTTTTGAAAATTTTCTTGTTGAATCGATCAATTTTAATGCATGTTATTTTTTTTGATTTTGTATTTTTTATCCTCCAGCAAAGTCAGAATTGGATTTTGATGATTTTCTAATTTCTTTTCCTTTCCTCTTCTTGCCTCTTTCGCTTTGGGCCTTTTTGATTTTGTTTTTTCCATCTTCAATTACCTGAACTACACTTCTCTTTCCCTGTGATTTATGCGTTGAGTTTGTGACAATCTATTGAATGAAGGAACATGAAAAGTCATCAGATTCATCGACCAATCTTTCACTTTACTTGGGCTTTCACTACTTTCCCTAGATATTCTATATTAACTAATGGTGAACTGATCTGAGAGGGATGTTTGATTTTTGTATGAACTGATCCGAGAGGGGCAAAAAAAAACAAAACAAATTTAAAATTTGGGGGGGAGATGAGTGAGGCTTATTTGGGTAAGAACAAAAATCTTGAGTGTTTGGGAAAGAGATGATGAGTGAGGCAGGTTGGGAGATCATAATATCTTCGCGTGCTGGGGAGAGACATGGAGTGTATTGGTGGAAGATGTTTTGTGTATTATTGGTTGAGTAGTTTATTGGGCACCGTATAACAGGGAATTTAATTAAAATCAAAACCCCTATTATTTCGATTTTTGTTTTTTAAAAGGGTAACGATAACAATGTAAAATTTAATTAAGAAATTTAATTAATAATAATTTATTATTTATATTAAGCTTTAAAAGGTGATAAATAAGAAAAAAATCACTTTTTATTTGATTTAACTAATTTGAGCATTAAGGAAATTGAATAATTTTAAATGCTTTTTTGATTTTTCTTAATATGTTCTAAATTTGTTAATTATCCATTAGAACTAAAATTAATTTCAAATACCACAATTAGTACACTTACCAATTTATACGAAACGTTTTTTTTCCTTTTATTTTAATTTTAAAAATAAAAATAAAAGTTTAACTGACAAAATAAAAATAAAATATTTAAACATATGAATTGTATGTAATAATTACTTAAAGGTTTAATTTTTAATAAATATATTTTTTTAATTGCTATGCTATAACTCGATAACAATCTGCTATAAGTAATTTATTTTTAAAAAGTATGTTTATAACTCGATATATATAACCTTAAATGTGTATAGGATATTATTTTTATTTAGTGTTACACACTATTCATCACACTAAGTCACGTTATTGAATATTTTAATATTATATCACTATACAAAACTTTTAGTTAAACATTAAAATATAATGTTTTAATTAAATCTGTTGTATATTAATTACTCTATATATGTATCTTCTTTAAAATTTATTTATGTTAATTTTACATAAATTATATTCGCTATAACTACAATTACCTTCGCAAAATAAATGAAAACTTATAAAATATAAACACATACTCTAATGTAGGGGACTTAAAAATAACATACAATACCTAACCATTCAATAAAGTAGTAATGACATACGTCAAAATTGAAATATTAAAATATGGTATAAACATTAATATTAATATTAAACAATTATAAAACAAACCACTCATATTCAGATATGGGATCTTTTTTTTAAAAACATTATTTATGAACTAACAATTATACCTAAACATGAAAAAATTACATAAAAAGAAAAAATATTCTTTCATTAGGTATAATTTGATATTCAACTTGAAGTTGATTTATCACTAAAATAACTATTAACACAAAATTTCATACATATTTAATATTGGGGATAATACTCAATTACCCCCCTGGCCTATACCCAAAATCCCTACGACACCCTTAGCTTTGATGAAGGTCCTATTCCCCCCTCCACTTTTTTTAGTAATAATTAACCCCTTGCGTGCTACTGACAAAAATCGTGATTTCACCCATCTAGGGCGCGTGAGTGCGGAGTGCATGCAGAGTGAGTGCAGCTTTTTGCTTAACCCTGGCCATAAAAATGAGTCACGTTCAAGAATTGAAAAAAAAACTCAAAAATAAATTTTTATTGTTTCTCTCAAGCATCTTCTTCCTCTTTTCAAAAAATTATTACCCCCATGTTTATGTTCTTCATTTTTGAAGAAGCCTCTATCCATTCATCATTCAGCTCCTTGATTGAAAAGGCAGTACAATTTAAATATATTCTTTAGCTCTTTTATGTCGCATATTTAATTCTTATTTTATGTCGATTATTATTCTGAACTTTGATAAATTATTTAAAACCAAATGAGAAAATAATAAAAGATCACTATTACAATTTTGAACCAAAACGCATTATCTTTAGTCATATAGATTTTATTAATTATGGGGCATAGGGAGTGGGGTGGTACTGAAGAGGGATGAGTATATTTCATTTAAAGTTACTTGATCAAAACTCGAAAAGTGGGTCCGGCGCGTGTTCACAACAATCGACCTTTCAGATTAATTTTTGCCACGTAGGCACGCAAGGGGTAATATATACTAAAAAAAAGTGGAGGTGGTAATAGACCTCATCAAAGATAAGGGTGTGTCGTAGAGATTTTGGGTAATAGGCTAGGGGGGTATTGGTATTATCCCTTTAATATTTGGATCAAAGATGCCCTAAGCTTTGATTAGTTTCTCCGCCTCCCCTCAATTTTTTTGAGGTCAATATCAATCATTCTTCACTATTATCATTTATCATCAATTTCATTAGTTCAAGAAAAAGTATGTTTGTGGGAGGGGAATATTTCCTTATCTTTTAATTCTTGTTTTTTTCGTTCTTGTTTTCTAGGTTTCTATATGAAATTTGCACCACAAATAAGTATTTTTTTCGTTTCAAAAAAGAATAATCCTTTTTATTTTTTATGTTGCAAAAGAATATTTTTTTACAAACAATTTTTCAAGTGACATGTTTAAGATCTAAGATTAAGAGTAATTTGCACCTTTGACATAACTTTAATTTAGATCACATATCAAATTTTTGTTTTATTTTCTTAAACTCTGTATCAATCAAACTAAGACCATCTTTGTGAAACGAGAAAATGTGGCAACGGTTACAATGCTCTCATCTATTTTTTCTCTAATTACCTGTCTATATTTTTTATAGTTAATCTCTATGCTTGTCTATTTTGACAAATTAAGAAAATTTAATTTTTTTGCCTATTTAATACTCAAGTATTAACTTTGAAATAAATAACTTTTTAAAATATTAGTTTATTTAATTCATTCACTTTAATAATTGATAGAGATAATATAACCTCACTATATCGACTAAAAATTTTGTTAAAAAAAAGCATTTTTTTTTTTTTTAATATTTGTTATCATCAAAAATTGGACAAAATTATATCACATCATTATTATGGAGTGAGCAAATATTAAATTGACCCACACAAAATTAAGATAATGCCCTATTGGGTAATTGAACATCCTTCTCATTCCGCTTAGAGAAAAATTAACCATTTTACTCCTGCCCCTGCCCTCAACAATAATATTAGAGTGGTTCGACATTTAGTTTGAAAATGAGTTATATATGTACTAAATTATGTATAAGTAATAATTTTGTATTTATTTTATATAAGGTAGTTTGATTTAATATGGAGTTTAAGAAAGAAAGGAAGATTTAAAAAATTTGTGATTCAAAATGAAAAATAAAAAAATTGTGTGATTTTACATCATTTCTTTAAGGGTAAAATAGATATTTATAGTTAAATTAATACTTAATATATAAATGTCTAATTCTTTTTGGGCCTGACT
The DNA here is from genome assembly GCA_027704765.1 of Solanum habrochaites. NCBI lineage: Eukaryota > Viridiplantae > Streptophyta > Magnoliopsida > Solanales > Solanaceae > Solanum > Solanum habrochaites. Next base: position 692 of record JAKWJA010002449.1, on the reverse strand, counting down.
AAAAAAGATAATAAGTCACATAATGAATAGAGAGTATCGTTTGATATAATTAGGTCATAAATTGTTATAATTTAATTTATATCATTTAAAAATTCACATAACTAATACCCATACACTAAATACTATTTTATTAATATAATAAAGTATACTACCTAATATATAATAATAATCATTGTAATGATTAATACTATCTACATAAATAAAATATAATATCCCTTTTATTTCTCGTAATTAAGGTTTGCATAACTTTTTAACAACTACAAACCCAGCCTAAATGTAATAAGTTGTTTTATTTACCTAAACAGATTTATTTTATTCGTTGTAATAGAAATTTTATTTCGTTTTTAAAAATAACTCTTTGTTTTTAATTTCTTTACTTATTTTTACATGATATTATGTTTTCTTTTTAATAACACTTTTGATATTATACTTTTAAAGTAAAGACATATCGAATGCACTAAAATAACTTTGTGATTTTAGGTGAAAAATTACAATTAATAATTTGCTTCAAATATAAAGAGTTATTTTTTAAAAAAATAAAATATAAGATAAGTCAAATAAATTAAAATGAAAAGTGTATATTCACTTTTTTTTATGAATTAACTATAAATATATTTTGGATGATGCGATGGTTTAACATCTTTTTATAGAATCACTCACTGTGAATAAATTAAACTTTTAAGACACCCCCA
>JAKWJA010002448.1:0-17821 GCA_027704765.1 Solanum habrochaites | reverse complement strand
TAAAAACTTAATTATATAACTAATTGGGTAAAGAAAGAGGTTTGAATAAATAAAATAGAAGAACAGCAGAGAGAGAGAGACGATCAAGCCGAGACGGAAAGCTTGGGGAGGATAGCTCACTTGTTGATCGCAATTCTTCGGTGAAGGAGGTTATGGTCTTTTACACTATCCGTAGTAAACTCGTTAATAGCGAATGCATATGTGTTGCAGTCGTATTATAAGTCTTCTAATGCCCTTCATTGCGTGTATGCATGATGATGATCTGTGATATATATATGCCCATGATATGTGAATAAAATAAGCTGATGAAGCTATGAATCTAATCTGAAGAAACCTAATCACTTGGTTAATGATGAGACCTTGGTATAAAGAAGGCCTTGATAAATATTAATGAGAGTGATGATACTCTGGTGTAAAGAAGGCTTGATAAATTTTTTCTATAATGAAGATTGAGATGCCTTGAGTTGTAAAGAGGCTGAGGAATTAGGCCCCGGATCGGGTGACACGTTCTGGTACCAGATCGAATAGAGGATCGCGCGTGCCACGTTCTGCGTAACTCAGGATAGAATTATGAGGATCATAGTGCACGTTCCGACACCAGGATAGTATAAGGGATCGGGATGACAAGTTACCGGTACAGGATCGAATCTGAGGATCGAGTGTAACGTTCCGACACCAGGATAGTCTATGATCGGGTGCCGTTCCGAAGTACCAGGCATTAAGAATATGAGCGATCGGAGTGTCACGCTCCGACACCAGGATAGAATATGAGGATCGAAGGTCACGTTCGACCCACCAGCGATAAGAATGAGGAGCGGAGTGTCAGTACCGAACGGAGCGTGAATAATATAATGATCTTGAACGAGTACTAATATCTCAATTAAAGAACATGTTTTCCCAAACGAGTATGATGGGAGGACGTGCAGTCCTCATTGATGTAGCTTGGTGTGAACACCCCCAAGGATTATGCGTAATTGCTAGAATGATGCATGCCTTAAGAGAATTAGGTTGATTTTATGATGTTTACTGTGATATTATAACATGTTTCTATTTGAGTAGGCCGATGGCTACTACTCAGTACTTGTGGTTGTACAAAAAAGATGACCCCCTACTTTATGTTTTTCCTTTTGTTTATTTGTGGAGTGCAGGCAACGTCGCCGTCATCTCGACTCACAGTAGTTCAGCCAGCTCTTCGTCACAAAGGATCTTCAGGGCTGAGCTATGCTTCTAGCTTGACTTTTTGGATCTCATTCCTCAGGTCTTGATAGCCTTGAAGGTTCGTAATAGACTAGCTTTTATTTATTTTAGCTTCCATAGAAACCTCTTAGTTAGTAGTTTGTCATAGATGTTCTTGTGGTGATAGACTTGCCAGAATTTTTCCTAGGGGAATTAATAGAAGTTGAATTTTTAGAAGTTATGAATGTCTTTTATTATGAGTTTAAGCTTCCGCATACGTATGTCTAATTAAATGAAATGATAAGGTCTAGATTGTTGGTCGCTCAAAAGTGAGGGTAAATGTGGGTGCAGTCGCGGCTCGGTTGGGCCGTCGCTTACATCAAGATGGTGTTTTAATGGATGAATCATCAAATTTTAAGCACGTGTTCAACTAGACAAAGGTATGGTGCTCTTCATCTCAGATATCTTTCAATCTAGAGAGCCTATTCTCAAAGATTTTCAAAAGAGAAAATTGATCAAGCACTTTCTTCTTCGATCTTTCATGCGGTCCTTTCTTAAACGATTTCAAAGGAAGAATATGAAGTATTATGATTTTCGATTTTTTTGGAAGCTGAGTTTTAGATCCCAATTGCATGATGAAACCATTCTATCACCAAAACAATTTTAGCTAGCATGGGCCTTATGCATCTTTATGTCTTATCGCATTGAACATGATCTCTAATTACGTGAGGTTAATTTATATGTTGTTTTACAGAATTATGAGATCGATCCATGAATATATATAATATATGAATATGTGAACATGAATAGCCGATGTTTTACTATATGTTGCCTGAATCGATTTTTTTTTTTTTTTTGCGATAGGTTGTGTATTTCAGAAGTTTTAATTATGTATGAACTGTTGTAGCTACTATTTTAGGTTGCAATAGTGGCTATATTTTATACGTATACATCCTTAATGAACAAATAGAAAGTCTTGCATGAATGGATCTCAAGATTCTCTTTAAGGCTATTGGGAAGTCAAAAAGTTAAGGGTATGATGGATCTCGAATTGTGATTAGATGAAGCCTGATTTCGTCTTGATTCTTATCTAATTAACTAATTTCTAATGAGTGTATTTTTGAAAAAATATTAATTATTATCAAAGCCTTAGAGAGTTCATGGTATTGGTGAAGTCTTCTATATTCTAGCAAATCGATAAGTCTAAATGCCTATGTTGTAACCTTACTCTTGAGGTATGTAATTATGATTTCAATATGGTAAAATTTAGGTTTAGCTCCTACCTTAGACTCATAATATGTATAAAAAATTATCTAAATCAATGCAACGGAAATTGGCTAGTGATCTATGTTATTCTATTTTCCTAGTATGTTGATGTGTTGTATTATGATATATTACAATCTTGTAACAAATTGTACATGGTTTCTTATGTGTTTAACGTACATTTAAAGTACATTTAGATACTTCCATATATGTGAATTATTGATGAATAAGGAGTGCTGATCAATGATGACCAAAGGGTGAGAAATTGATAAGAATGCTTATCCTCCTCACTCTTCTACTATCTCTCTTTCTTTATAGAAATGTTGATGAAGACTTCGTATAGGCTTTTTGTGTGGTATGGTCCAACTTATGCTGTCGCAGATGTTTAATTTATCTGTCATTATATGTGTGTTGACCATGGCCATGAAGGAAAATTGCATGAATGATATGATTTAGAGAATTTAGATGATCACCTTATGATTAGGAATTGCTGCTATTTTCCTTTTCTAGTTGACATGAATCTAGGTGTGTGGCTATTGTATGAGCATGTGTATATTCATCGTAGTATATTTATAGTGACGCTATATGATGATTAAAATGGTTAATAGCTCTACACCTTACCCCTTATAGAAAGTGTAAAGAGCTAAAGTTAGGAAGCCTGAGTTAATAATGTTCTATATTTTCTTGCAATCTATGGTATTAGGGTTGTATGGTATGTTCTTAGTAGTATAATGTTGAGTTAATAGGGGGGATCCTAAGAGTAATATGATATCCATTATGTGATATGTGACCAATGATACACACAACTTCAGTTAATGCAGGTTTAAAGTAGTATAGGTTCTAGTGCTCTAAATGAAGGTTAGTTCGCCTATTCACTGATAAAAAAACCCCCCACCCCCCAAAAAAAAAAAAAAAAACTATCACTATGCATGTAAAAGGATTGTATCTGAAGTATGTTATGTATTATCTTGATAGTATGAATTACCTAGGTGTAATTAGTTATGCAAGGGTAGGGACCTTGTACTATACATTGCACATGTAGTATCTTGCTCTGATAGTTCCTCAGTTTGGTTTCTAGGTATGAAAGATGAATATATGAACGTATGAGTATATGATATGAAAGGATGAATCTATGAATCAATAGTGTTTTAGTGAGGTTCTACATGAAAGTATTGCACATGTAGCGTATGCTATAGATCATACATGATATATGAACTGATGTGACTATAATGTGTTATGTGAAAGGTTTGTTACATATGTATTCACACACACACACCGTGTATGAAATCTAGTCAACAGAGGACATTGAATGGCAGTATTCAGAGTGTACCCTAAAGTAGAGATGACTCGACACATGCCTATGATCATGTGAATGGATCTTTACATGATTTAGGTTGATGAACTTCCATCCACTGACCTATGACGTTAGCATATGAGGCGCGATGACTCAGAAATAAATCATGATTTATAAAGTAAAAATAGAATAAAGGATTTTCATATAAGAGCGAACTTAGCCTTAGCACAGCGAGTGAACTGAAATGTGGTGTAGCCCTTCCGTCCCCACTTTCCCTCCCTTTTCCCGCCCTTATCTCTTTCATATGAAGGAAGATAGTCACCATAAATCTCATGAGGTGGATAAACACAGTGCTCCCAATGGTCATAAATAGGGTTTCATAAGTGAATAATACAATGCTAATCTATGGCATAAAGAGGTTTTCCACAGTACCTCACAAGTTCCATACTATGTTTCCACATAGGACTAATAGCTCAGTGGATTCCACCATTAAAACTCTATGTTTATGATGGATTCTACCTTTGGCTAGTAAGACCACCCTTTATCGAGTGTGGAGCGTTCTATGACACCGATTCCATGTGTAGCATAACATGGTACTATGTTGCGTTAAGCTATAGTTTCCCTAAAGTAAAAATAGACAATGGAAGTATAAATGACTACGCACCGTCATAGAAATGACTTAGAGTGAATGTATACTTAGGATAGTGACAGTTAATAGAACCATACTAGCCTTGCACAAGTAGCTCCTTAGCGAATTTGGAAGGTTTTCTAATGCATGTAACTGTGTATGTGTTCCAATAGAGACATTGTCAGTATTTTTCTTACTTATTATGAAAATGTGAATGATAATGAGTCGTATCTATGATGTTGATTTGTTGAACTCTATGATGAAGGTATTGCACTTAACAGGTATCTATAGTGATATTATACTTCTATGATGTATGTTTTGTCTGTCATGTTTTGGCTATTGATTGTATTTCTATGAAGTACGAAAATACATATCTAGTGTTATGCGATAAAGGTTTTTATTGATGATTTACTATTAAAATAGGAATAAAGTATGATTTCAAAGAAAATGTCCCTTTTATAATGCATATTATCTTATTAGCGTTGCATACTTAATGCATCTGTGCTAATCCATCTTCTCTCAACTTTTACACAAAGTGCTAGGTTATGGATGCCTTAAAGGATACTTGAATGATGAGACCTTAATAGCGTGATTCCAAGCCTCAAGGAAAGGATCGTAATGTCCAAGGATCGTCCGTAATGTGTACTTATATGTAATGTCTTAAACATTGTATGTTATGTAATGTGTCTTATAGGTCGTAGTCCCTATGTAACTCCATAGTTATGTGAGTCTAAGATGAAAAAGGAGGACTTAGAGTTATATATGTATGATGACTACTAGATTTTTATGTATATGAAGTAAATTCTCTAGCAAATGAGGTGTTTAAAAGTTAAATTTTCCGCAAATTACTATGTCGATGCGCATGAATGATAACTACGGGCTGGCTATAAGACCTCCGAGGGTCAATACACTGGGTTACTTCCTAGAGGGTGTCCCCCGGTCGTGACACAACTCCATGTGGTCCCCACACACACTCACAGAAATATACTAAAATTCTAAGATATAATATATATATATATTATCTATCGTATATATTTATTTATTTTTTAATGTCTGCTTATTTTTCTTACCTACCCCACCCCCCCCCACTCCCCGTTCCTTCCAAAGCAACAGAAGTCTAACAACAAATAACAAATATCTAACATGTGATATGCAAAGTAAAGTATAAAAAATAAAACAATAATCTAAAAATCGCCTAGGTTGTGCCTAACACTATATATAAAAGATCAAGGAATAAAAAAAATTTTAAAATTCATTCTAATGTTCAATGGAAGCAACTTGTAACCTATAAATAGACACTTAGTATAAAAGTATTAGTAATAAAGTAAATTTGAACAACAAAACAATAATAATTTAAAAAATAAACTCATCTTAACACATAGGAGGCCTTCAAACTTGAAGACAAATTTCTCGTCGGACCCATTTAATATATAAAGAATATAAATATTAACTAAAATCCAGTCTTTTAAAATGAAGAGGCCTCCAAAATCGACGAAGATTTTCTCATTGACCAAGTTTAACTTGCATAATTTAGTGTAATATAATAATGATATATAATCAAGAAAATAACATAAAACTTTACAAAAAATATACATGTGAACAAAAAGGTTTAAAATATATCTAGACCGTTCATTATTAACACTAATTAGAAGAAACAATAATAATAAAAAATGAACATGCAAATAATGGATAACAAATAATCAATATAAAAGACCACAGTGAACAGAATAATCAATTTAGCAAACAAAAGAATTATCATAAAAAGTATACGAAGTCAACATAATAAAGCAAATTTTATAAAACAAACATTTAAATAACTGGGAATTGAAATATATTAAAAATAAAAGAAAGATATAAATAAATACTACATCGTAAAATAAAATTGAATTGAATTGCATCAGATTTAAGATGTCAAAAATAGAGAAAGTCAATAGTGTTGCTAGAAATTTCAAACATAAAGATAGTACAACGAAATAAACAAGGGAAAAGGTTCTGATATGCCCCTCAACTTTGTCATTTAGACCTGATATACCCCTTGTTATGAAAGTGGCTCATATATACCTTACTTGTAAACAAAAAATGGTCCCATATTACCTTTTCATTTACCGAAAATGAAAAAAAAATAATTGTAATCTAAAAGTTTTATTATTTTTTCAAAAAAAAAATTATAATTCCATATGAGAAATTTAATACCTCGTCATAAGATTTTTTGACTTTTTGGTTTCAATGACCGAATTTATAATTATTATTTTGATAATCAAATTTATTTATGTTTCACTAATATTCTTGTAAAATAGGGTAGATGATTCAAATTTTTTCTTCGACTACGAAAATAAATTACAATAACATAAAAAAAAATAATTTTTTTTATTCTTTAAACCAAGGAATGAAAGAAAAAAAGCAAAATAAGAATAAGAAATTCAAATAATATAATAAATGAATAAAAAAATAATTTAAGTATAGAAAGAATTAAAATATACCTTGAACTTTGATAGAAGAAATCATATATACCCCTAAAAATTTTTTAAAAAAAATTCGCCAGTATAAATAATCAATTTAAAACTAATTTTTAACTTCCGTTAAATATAAGGGGTATATGTCAGCCATTTTAAACGGCATGGGTATATGGTGAGCGGGTTGTATACGGTAAGGGCATATTGAGCCAACTTTTATAACGAGGGGTCATCAGCTTCCAAATGGACAAAGTAAGGGGTATATCAGACCTTATCCCAATAAACAAATAATCAACAAGTAGATACAATAATTTATAATAAACAATAATCAAACAACAATTAATCAAAAGTGAATAATAATAAAAACAGTAACCGAATTAGAAATGGACCAAACCACAGGGAAATTATAGAAAATAGAAGAACAAAGGTTTGCGGAGATTCGAACCCCTCCAGCCAAATCTGGCTGAAAAAACAAAGTGAACGATGGTTATCAGAGTTGTAGCCAGCTGGTGTGTTGTTATTGCAAATTCCCCACGTGGAAAACAAAAAAAAAAACCAGCAAAACAAGAAAAAACACGCTTTGATCTTCGCCGGCATTGTTTAGTTCGGGTTTGTGGGTGGATGGATTGGTCGAAGCGGGGTTGAACTGGTGTTGTCAATCCAGGTGATTGTTTTTAAAGACTAAATGGTAGTTCTTGTGGAGTTCCCTGATTCCGGCTCAGATGAGCTGCAGAGAGAAAGCAAAGGAAGAAAGAACAACAAACAAAACAATGCCACAAGGGAATAGGAAGGAGATGGCGGTTTTTCTTTCTTTGCTTCAGTTCATTAAAGCAAAAGCTCCCCGACGGGCTGATGCTATTTTCGCAGAGGTGGCGCTTGTGCTCGCGGAATGAAAACTGGGAAAGAAACAAATGGGTTTTTGAGGGTGGGGGGGGTTCACTGAGGTGGCAAGACAAGGCCCTAACAAAGAATTTCTGACACGCGATTGATAACAGCGAAAAAAATTACCCCAAGTCTATACTTTCCCTTCTCGATTTAACCAAGAGAAGGACAAACAACCAAAACATATATGAGTACGGCCAGCAAGTATTGGTCACGAACTCACAAAAGGACGTATGGCACTCGTCTTACTCCCACCAGAAAAGTCAGCCTAAAACTCACCATTACATAAAGTGCGGAAATAACATATAAGTAAACTTTAATAAAAAAACCCCAAAAACTGGTAGTCACGTGTACAAGCATCTAAAGTATTACAATCGATTCAAAGAAAAGTCGAAGTCAAAGGAACTTTCTAAGAATAGAAACAGATCATAAGTATGAGAGAAGAAGTCTGCTGAGATGGAAACCTCAATTGGCTCAAAAATCTCCAAGAAGCCTCGAAAAAGAAGAGAATGACAGTACAACAAAAAACCTAGGCCATAACCTACAAAAATTTGTAGAAGCAAGGGGTGCGTTGAAGATACCAACACACGGTATCAAGCAAGTAAACCTCTAACCAAAGCAAAGGGGAGGAAATACGGGCTACTCCTAACCAAACACCAAACTGAACCTCCACAACTACAACCTGCAGGTAAAACTCAACTTCAACATAACAGCTAAGTATACATAACACGTAGCTCAACAACAACACTAGACAAATTTAAATCCTAAACAACAACACTTTAACAATAATACCGCAACTAACAGATCAAATTGATCAATCACCAAGTTCCTCAGAAAGGCAAATCAGAGATCAACAAAACACGATATTAAGTTCACTACATGATAAGATGTGCAATTGCAATGGATGCAAGGAAGTATAATGATGACATGTATGACCTAGGGATACACACCAATGGTATATCAGTCAGGGACCCATGGGGGACATATTTGTCCATGCATATGTCGCGGGCGCAGACATGACCTCGCGAATGAATAGTAAACCATCGCGGCGCCGCGATACGTCGCTCCCTCGAAAATATTAGTATCCATCGCGACGCGCGCGAACGTCCTCGAAATGGTACAATCCTTTAAGTACTATTCTTTATCAATGCAATAACTACTTGTCACAACTAATGCCTCAGAATAAGCAGATGACAAGTTCACAAAAATAATGAGGAGAGGGACATTTCATAACATCGAACAGTTCACACCACACAAAAGATGAAGTAACCAATCAACAATGATTCAACAAAGCCTTCAACCTTCTCAACACCTCCACATATAAACAAATGTAACACATTGCTTTTAGTCAATCCCTTTTTTTCATGCATTAATAATTAATTAAAAGTGGACAAGTCAACCCAATCACCAAGTCTCATTACTTCCCAAAAAGATACCACAAGGAAATACAAGCCATTTATACATTGCAAGGGTGTAGAAATTCCACTTTACTTTCACCAATGTCGAACAGTTGGACTCCCAAAAGTCGAACCATCCCTTTTCGTTGAACTTCAACTCAAAGCCAATCTATTCAAATAAATTGACCAAAATTAAGATTCAAACACTAACTAAACACTCATAATTACTATGAGTCTGAGCCTAGACCCAAAAACTTGCAAACAACCTAAAAATCAAGTCCTAAATTTTGATGTCAATTATCATGTCAACCTCATATTTTCCAAATGTCAAGCCTAGGGTTATGCTCAAACCACTCCTAATATCATAATCTAATAGTATTCGATAATAAAACTACTCATATATTTACATATCTACCTTAAGATATCAAAATTTAAACACATAATATGATAATCCATATAAAGAAAAAGATCAATCCAATAATCAGTAATAACTCTAAACTACATGAGAGTCAAAGATCTAAATTGACAAACATTCATATTAAAACATCATCAAAAAGAGAAGTTTCCCATTATCAACGCATATCCATAATTGTCAGGTCACATTTAAGTTATATTATATTTATTAGTTTTTTACTTTATGACCAAACATATTTATAATACAACAACTAGTGACTTTGGCCAAACCACTCCTCATATGAATTGTCATTTATTTCTTAATTATGTGTTGAAACATGCAACTTTCATATAATGGAATTTACAAGATGTAGGTTGCTCTTACCGGATTTGTATGCCTCTGTGCGACGGCCCGACGAGGTATGTTCCCACGATCTTTTTCCGGTTAATTCTTATTTTCCTCTAAAAGTAATTATAAAGTGTGAATCTCATATTTTATTTTCACAGATAGGTCATATAGGGCATTGAATAAGTTATGGGCTTGATCCATTAACTGTCATAATTAAATTAATGAAAAGAATCTACCCGTCAATTAAAATAGTCGAGATTAACAATTATTAACTCTAAAGTTCTCAAATCAACTTACCGACAAACAAAAGTAACTCAGGGTAAGGGTAAACTGTTAATTTATTAATTTTTTTCAAAATACCCGTCTGGGGTAATACATTATCCACCACTATAATTCATGCGTCCTCCTCGAAAATAAGAAAGAAGAATAATAAGATAATTGATGTTATCAAGGCTTGAGTTATTACTAGTTCGTGTTATCTATCTAAGAGAGCTCCCCTTAACCCTCTTGTCATCAAGATCAAAACAGCAGTAATGAATGAACCAATTAAACTTTGACAATCTATTATCAAGGAGTGATTATAAGTCGAAAATAACTCAGGAACCAATTTAAACTTGAAAACCCCTTGGAACCATAACACAAAATCATGACAAATATTTCTCTCCATAGCCAAAAGATAACGTGCTATGATACTAGCTACAAACCAGAAGTGAACCTGGAACAATCCTCAAATACTCATAGTGCACAAAACATCACACATCTTAGAACGATCCCTTTTCAGAACACAAGCTTTTACAAAGTTTAATTTTAAAAAAATTTGACTTTAGACTTTCGGGTATCCATTCAAGGGGAGATAAAAAAAACATACATTAATCCCAATAAGAACAAGATAAGTAAGCACCCACAAGTGGTTACACTCTAGGATGCAAAACCATTAACAACACTATCAGATAACTGGAACTCTCTATATAAAAAAAAATGTCATACGCAATGTGCGCGCCATGTAGAACCAATAATATTATACTTCCACTTTTCGAAACAACACCAAATATGCCCCATGACTGAAAATGATCAGGTCTGCCCAAGGATGGCACCTCTACCATGAGAACAATTCACAAGGAATCGGTATCCACCCGACCACCAAGAGAAATAGAAATATTCACCCGTACATATGGACAAACATGTATGTCTATACGGAGCAAATCACACTCTAAAACCATTCCAATACGAAGTAGATGGTCATATAAGGAATTATAAACTCAGCGTGAATAAGAATAGATTACTTCTGTTTCATAGTTCCCATATAAAAGCATTTGCATGTATTTGACCTATCTCTTTAATTTTCTATTTACCACCAATCACCAATCGTAGGTCTCGATAATAAGTTCTCAAAGACTTGTTTTATCAACCACAACTTTCTTTACCAATACTTCACTAAGGTTCAACACTTTTTAATTCTTAAAAGAACTTCATAGTCACACCCCCCCCCCCCAACCATTTATCTTATCTCAAATCGTCAATAGTATAAAATCTTCTCAAAAACACATTATTTCCTCCAAACTTTTCAAAAACTAGGGCTACCTCTCTTTCTTTTTAAGCATTCAATCGAAAGTACGAGTCCACAAAAAAAATAATTGATAACACTAGTTTCAAATATGATAGTACCTTTCATGATATCAAACGATTAAAAACACACACCGAAGTGTCAACTCCACACAAACTTGCCACCTACCATGATTTCAATTGTCATTCATAATCATCACAACCTCATGCAATACTTAGGAAATATAGGTCCACCAATTATTCTACTATTAATATTGGGCACATAATCTTATTTTTACCATCAGTACATCATATGTGACGCATAACAACAAGTGATTCCAAAAAAATTCCCTCAAGACCATGGTTATTGTATGTCCATACTATTAAGGATACATAAGTACTAACAAAAATCTAAACCGTTTTTCGCTCCAACAAACAACACATAATCTTACCACATTTAATGGTTTTACCCAAATAAAACACTCAATCTTCATAAAAATTGCTGTGATAAATTCCTAGTAAGTCTATACAGAATTGATCACAATATAGTCATAGTAGTAGACCTATATATGTCATCATAGACCCCTTACAACTCAGAACCAAGAGTATTTTATTCTTCACACTTTTAAATTCTTCGATGACACAAATTTAAATACCTGAACTCTAAATAAACCCGAACTCTTTTTCTCTTCACGACTGCTTCATAATTGACCAATATCCATAAAATTTAAACCTTATTACATCTAACCAAACCTTATGTGAAATCTCCCTTATATTTTTTGTTCAATCCAAGGAATCAACTTCGACACTTAAATCATGCCACAAGTCCTGCCAAATCTAATATCCGTCGATCAAATCATTCTTACCTAGAGATTCATACATTTGATTTTTTTTTTAAAAACACACTACTACAAACCAAAATCACAATGAAAAACTTGAATTTCGACAATAGGTAACACAATTCCTTATCAATAACCATTAGCTTATAAGTTGAATTTTTTTTGGAATTCACGTATCTTAGCTTATCATGATGCCTCATCCCAATCGCCTTTAATATCTTTTGCAAAATTAATCACGTCGTTTACTATGCGGGATTGCCTTAAGGGACGGATTACTAATGGTTTTGGTTGCAGTAAAAGTTGTGAAAAAGGTGAGGTATTGTCATAGATGTGAGGGGCAAGACAAGGGTAGTACGTTTTCAAGGTCAAGCAAAGTGGTCAATGAAGGTTCCAAAAAGGTTACGCTTCTTATGATATCGCTATAACGGGGTGGCCAAGAGACTCCCCCGAACATGGCGGACTTGAATGTTTGAAAGTCTTCTCAGTGATATATATGTCTTAATTGATAGCAGTGGAATTGAACTTAGTTTACCCCTCTATTACCCAAAAATTGTGACATTTTGCCGATATTTTGCTCTGAACCTTGTATTGTTTTACTCGGGGGTGAGCGGTGGTGTGGAAAAAAGGGTATATAGAAAAGTGTCCTATAATGTGTTCTTCTTCACTCCCAAACTATAGTTCTATACTTGAACTAGTAGAAACTTGAGAGGCTTGACTTTGATAGTATTTTGGTTATGGAATTGGAATTGGTTGCATACTTGCTTTGCCTCTATTGGTTGTAGAACAAGAGTGGTGAAGTTTAACTTTCCAAATGACCTATTGTAGAGTGGAAGGGGGGAAATTCTATTCCTAGAGGTCGTATCATCTTTTGTCTTAAAGCATGCAAAATGATCTCTAAAGGTTGAGTTCAGTAAAATTTCTTGGTCATATAATCTCTAGTGAGGGAGTTGAGGTTAATCTAAGGAAAATGGAGATGCCGTGCTGGTTGAAAAATTCGGTCTAGACCACTTGACTCCACCGAATTAGGAGTTTGTTTGATTTAGCGGGTATTATAAGGTTTTTTTGATGGTTTTGCATCCATTGGCATCTCATTGACTACTTTGACCCAAAAAAGTTTTTATAAATTTGAGCTGGTCGGAGGCGCATATGGGTGAAGCTTCAAATGTTGAAAGCTAGGCTGATTCCGCTCGTTGTTGACTCTTTACGGAAGGTTCACAGTTTTTTTTTTGTGTATTGTGACGAATCCGATAGTTTTTGTGGGTGTGTGCTTATGCAAAATGGAGGTGATAGCCTATGTTCTAGGAGCTCAAGGTGCATGAAAAGAATATCCAACCTCATGACCTTGCCTGACTTAGCGACCATAGCTCTTGCCTTGAAATCTGGAGGCGAGGAAGTGGTCGTGGCGCCGGGTCAGAACACGACGGTGACGGGTTCAATGTTGATGTATATATCACATAAGAGTCTCCAATATTGTTTACCCAAAAGGAGTTGAATCTCTGAAAACCAGGACGATGGCCTCAAGACCATTGTTTAAACCCACTATGATATAGAGTTTCCTCTATCACCCCCCACCACATGCCAATGTGGTTGCGGAGGAGCTACTAAGTTGGCTGATTATGGGTAGTGTGTCTCAACATTGATGAGCCAAGAAAGGCCTAGAGAAGATGTTCATTGGTGGCTAGTTGGGTGTGATGTTGGAAGATTTCTCACGAATGGTGGAGTCATGGTCTCATCAAACTCGGATTCATCATTGGAAGTTGAGGTGAAGTCCCAAAAACCCCTTTAATTAATCATTGATGGAGTTGAAGGAACTCGGTCTATTGGCAAGCTTTAATGAAGGGTTATTCTCTTAGGGGGGATGGCAGTTCAGTTTAGTTTTTAAAGTACCAAATGAAGATTATGTGTTCTCAAGAGTTAAGGAGTTGAGAAACAAGATCCTTGGAGAAATCCCATGGGTCCCGATACTCCCTTCATCCGGGTTAGACAAAAAATTCAGATCATTACCTTGGAGACATAGCGGAGTTTGTTTCTAAGTGTCCAAATTCCCAACAAGTGGTAAAAGTCGAAATCAAATCGGGGTGGCTTACTACAAGAAATCCAAGTTCCTATTGGAAAGCGGGAAGAACATCAATATGGATTTTGTGTGAATTACCTCCCGACTCAAAAAAAAATAAGAATTACTGACTATAGGTGGTTGGGGATAGCTTGACCCAAGTCTTCATTTATTCCCTTCAAGTCACTCTTCGGCGGGGAAGATTATGCTAATATCTTCATAGATGAGAATTGTTGTATCAGCCATCGAATTCCGTTATCCATCATCTCGGATGGGGTGCACCAATTCACAATCTAGGTTTGCAGGGCAGTCCAAGAAGGTTGGGTTATAAGGTGAAGTGAGTAAGCAAGTACCGCTTTCATCCCCAAACGGATGGATGTCAAGTGGCAGCGATATTGAAACCCTTGAGGATATGCCTTAAGGCTTGTATTATTGATTTCAAGGAAATGGGAAATAAGCATTTGCCCTTTGTGGATGGGAAGTTCTCTTATAATCATCAGTTTAATTCATCCATTCAATGGATCCCTTTGAATCTTGTATGGTAGAAGTGTAGGTCTCCTATTGATGGTTAGAAGTGGGTGAGCCTTTGTTTTTTGTCCCATTGATATATAAGACTTTGGAGAAAGTTCAATCCATAAAAACCGGTTGCAAATGGCCTATAGGATGGCCAAAAAGTCTTCTTATGTAGATCATAGGAGAAGGGATTAGAGTTTGAAGCAAGGTGATTAAGTTAATTGAAAATTCCACCTATGATGAAAGGGGGTGGCTTAGATTTTTAAAGAAAGGAAGTTGCGTCCTCATTATTTGTGATACCTACGAATAATCTTGCAAGGGTTGGTTAAAGGTGGCCTTATGAATTGAAACTTCCTAATGAATTGGCTAGGTTATCGAGTTTTTATGTTTCCATGCTTTAAAAAGTGTATGGGGGATCCCGAGTCATATTCCTATTAAGGATCTTTGTGCTAAGGATTAATCTCTATTATGAGAAGTCCGATTCATTGTCTTATAGCAAAGTCAAAGAAGGTAAGGACTTAAAAAGATCGGGCTTTTGTAAAGGTGACTATGGAGAATGACCTACGTGAGGATGCAACATGGGAGGCTGAGGCCGACATTGAAGTCCCGTATCCTATACTTATGATAAATAAGGTAGTATTTCTTACTAATAAATGAAAATCTGACTAAAATGAAGTTGCTTGGTTTTGGTAAGTCTTGCAAAAATGTGCATTTTGAATAGCTTTACAAGAATTAAAGTGAAGTTCACCTTCTCGAACATGAAATTTTAGTCTTCGTTTGTTTGGAGTTATGTCAGCATTTGATCGTTATGGCGAACGAGTCTTATGAAATAGTATATGTAGTGATAATTGAACTTTGACATTACTAACTCATAAATTCTTATGTTGAGCTCTGTTGTGTGAGGAAGGAATTCCTCATAATGTATGTTGGGGACTGATGGTGGTAATTGAAGTATTGAATTACCTTGTATAAGAGATATGGTTGATGTTGTTATGTATTGTTGTTTGTTGGGCTGCTAGTCTTGAGTCTATTCCTTCCTTCTAAAGAATTTTAGTGTCATCCGAAAACGAATGTTCCTTGGGGGGGGGGGGGGGCAATGTAAGACTTCGAAATTTCAAGACATGTCTTAAAGCGTAAAATATTATTCAATAGGTCTAGATAATATTTGAAGTCCTTTTTTAATTAATGTAGTTCATTTTGAAAGTTTAGAAACCAAAACATCCAAGAACTTCCATGATGTCCGAAAACTAGTTCTAGAAGATACTAGCGCGCCTTAGCATTTTTTACAAGATTTTAGGAGTAGGAAATCCATGAAAATTGGTGTAAGGTTGTGAAAAGCCTGGTACGGATCCCCAGGACCAAATTAAGGGTCCTTGAGGAGGACCCTTCCACGTTGGATCTCAACACTGCCTAGGCAGTGTGCACCCAAGAGGATGCAATCGATGAGTCGGTATGCATTCCCTCGACGGGCATCGGTTCCAACCGCATCCAAGCACTTGACAAAATGTTGAATTCCCTCGCCTTGTCGATGGCAGCAGGGAGGGACGGCTGGTCTGGTCGCATCACCCACAATCCGTCAATCGGTTGTCGGTTGTGACCACGTGTAATTCCTGCACGTTTTAGGTTAAGTCTTAGATAATAAATTGAGGGGTTTGGTGGTTAGTTTGGGGATCAGGGAAAATTGATTAATTTAACTAACCCCCATATAAAAAACCCAACCCCATTAATCTAATTACACCTCTCAAAACAAAACTCTCTTGTTTCTCTCTTTTTTCTCTCTCTATTGGAAGACACCATTGAAGACCAGCTAGGGTAGGGATTTGGGGGATGTAAAGGGATGATTTCACTATCAATTCTTCTCAAAACATTGTGTATGGGGATCTAATCACCCTTTGAGACCTCTTCCAAGGGTTCCGTAAAATTATTTTCCAAAAAGTTTAAGTTTCATGTGGGTCTTTCTCAATCCGAATATATGATGAATTGTGTTTATGTTTTCTATGGGATAATACTCAATATATAACGTTATTCTATGTAATTAGGATATTCTAGATGGTTTGGTCTAGTTATAGAAGATGACCCTTAACCTTAAACCTAGGTTTGATCTGATATGAATTAGGTGTGCTAATTGGTTTGATATGACTTTGTTACTTGGTTGAATTACAAAATATGATGTTGTTACATGAATCATGAACAATAGAGTGATTTGTATTCTTCATGCTAGTTCTTGAGGGAGATGATCTAGGTTAGGAAGTGAATTGACCTACGTATCTTGTCTTATGCTATGATCAAAGTATGAATGTGATTGTAGTGATTCGTAGCCGTGTTATTCATGTTGATTATTGACTTATGATGATGTATACCCAAATTGTGTTCAACTTACGGGTTACGGTACGGACTTGATGATGACTATGAAGGAGACTTGGTAAAGTCTATGATCTCTATCCTTACTTCAAATTTGGTTTAATGTGATTAAGGCATGTGTGTATCGATTATGCCTTGTATTCGGATTGATAGGTGGTCTATGATGTTCAATCTAAATGTATTGCTTATGAGTGTGAGGGTAGGTGTGGGCTTATTAAGATGTAAAGTTTATAAGGAGGGTGAATGATTACCAATGTTGCCTTATCATTGATTTAAGATGTTAATGTGCTTACCTCACCATATATATTGTAATGAAAGGATTTGTTACTCATGCCAATGCCATGAGATATTGATGATGTGATGTTATACTGGGTGGTTAGACCCCATGAGACTAAACTAAGCTATGAATGATACGAAATGCTTAAAGAGATTTCAAAAGGGACTCTAGCTTAACAACCGATGTGAAAAAAGAGTGAGGAGTGTCCCTTACCACATAGGAAGGTAGGCTCACGAAAGTACCTTCTTGAGATTGGAGACGACAATTCAGTAGCAAGTAGTCTGCCTTCTTCGATATAGAGTTTAGTATGGACCCGAAGTCTAAATTACCTCATGCGGTATTTTCTTCGCCCCCGCTCCAAACCCCCGAAGGGCCAAACAGGACCTAGAGAAAAAAAACGG
>JAKWJA010002447.1:0-125004 GCA_027704765.1 Solanum habrochaites | reverse complement strand
AACGTAATGTTAAAGTCCATTTCCTTCCTTTCATATGATTGTTGTAACATTTCCTTTGTTTTCTGTAGACTCATTCTTTGGAAAGATGGTGTCATCAACAATATTATTGGAATTAATATCATCTTCACAAGAAATAAACATTTGGGTTCAGTAAATCTTTAGGAGGAAATAACAGTTGATGGAACTGTTAAAAAATATAAAACAAGACTTTTGCTCAAAGTTTTTAGACAAAAAAAAAAGATTTGACTTGTCAATATATAGAATATATACTCATTAGTAATTAGAAATTACATCCATTCGGATGCAAAATTATTAGTGTATATGACCTCCAAATTAATCAAATGAATGTGAACAGAACTTTCTTAATGTAGACTCGGAGGAAGAAATTTCATATTGAACAACCCGAGAATTTTGTGGTTCCTGTTAAATAAAAGGAAAGTTTGAACTGTTAAGTCACATTATGGAAGCAACCCAACCAATGATATAATTTGATCAAATCATGTCGGCAATGGATTGAAGAATGATGGGAAGTGATATGTTTTCACTTAAAATCATAAGGTCATTGTTTGTTTGTATTATTTGTATCTATTGATCATAATAGTACACTAATTACATAAATGCTACTAAACGTATGCTATAAACAAGTGCAATGAAACTTGTTGAGTTGCTATGTCAATTTCTATATAAATTCGTAGAACTCCAAAATGTTTGCATTTTTCATGGTCTCATACATTGAAAGGTCTTAACTAGTTTCCAATATTTGAAATGTCACTATTTTCAAGTTTTCAATAATGTGAGCTTTGCATTTTCGAAGAGTGAAAACAAAAAAGTGAACTCACATGAATTGTGCTAGAGTTTTGAAGCATGATGTTAAGCATATAGTGTGTGAGATCAAATAGAGTATTTGTCCTTTAAACTGAGTCCGTTTCACAATGATCCGCAAATAATTCCATTAGAATTGACAAAATAGAGTTTGGGAGTCTTTTAAAAAGAATACTTAAACTAGTCTGTGCATTATAACAATATCCCAACCATATTGACATATATAGTGATGCAATTCGAATTATCGGAGGAAAGAAGTACATCACGAGTGATATATTTTATTGGTGGTAGAGGAGCCGTCGCTTGGAAATATTTCAAAAGAGACATGTATCTCTATGCTCTACAATTTCTTTGATTTAGGTCTCTAGACTAAGGTCGGTTATAGTTGCAAGACTCCAATTTCTTATAAATATTTATTTGTCCCATCATTGGCATTATATGCATACGCTTGCACATCATGATGCCATATGTGGGTATGGGGAGCACCTGGTATAACGGAAAGTCTCGGCACTATACGACATTAGACATGATCTGTTAGAAACGACTCTCTTAGTGGATTATCAAATTGGACTATGTAAGTCAAGGCATAATGGTCGTATCCACTTACAAAAAGTATAACTATAGAGAGTTAAAAGATCTTCTACGGGAATTAATTTAACGGCTTAGTAACAAGTCATCATGGCGGTACCCTATCTAGCAGACTGAGATTCCAGAGTAGATCAAGGAGAAAAATAAAGTTGTGAAGGAACTGTTCGCTTGTAACAAACTCAATCCATTCTCACGATGAAGACAATGCATGGGACAAGGATACACATAGGCTTGTTAATTGAGTTAATAAAACTTAATGATTTTAATTATTTGCTAAGTTTGGCATAGTTGCCAAAGTAGTTGTATCTACCTATAACAACAGTTCTTATCACTATGTGAGTGTGAAGTGTAAGCCGCTTCAAGATGATATTGTCAAAAGCACATCTCTCTATACACTCATGAAACGCAAGAGGTTCATGGCTAAAACGAACACATCGTAAGAACTCATAAACGGAAAGGGTTATTGTGTGACTAATGTTTGTCTAGGTAAACACCAACATTCGACGGTTCAAAAAATATCGCATCACCATCTTATTCTACCGATTGACCGAGTAATATCTGACATATAATGTTCACCTACCGAAAGTCAAGGGAAACATACGTATCCAGATGCAATTAATTCTTGCTTGTAAAGTACACATACTTGTCCTGTTTCTGTTCCGCTGTCTTCGATCATTCCTCATTCATGCGGATATTTTTGGGTTTTAAATGTGTGACTTGGAAAATGAAGAGTTGCGACTTTTATGGATAGTTGTGACTTTTAATGAAATGTTTGCGACCTTTATGAAAATTGTGACTTGAAAAGTTAGGATTTTATATGGAAAGTTGTGACTTTTAGGAAAGGTTGGCGACTTGTTCTAAAAGATTGGTGAACTTTTTCAAAGGTTTGTAAATCTTTCCGGTACGGCACAATAAGAACATTTTCGCACTACCCTATGTTTTTCTATAAATGAGGAATTTTCTCTCTTTAAATATAGAATTTGGTGGACTTCTCTTTCAACTACTAAATCTAGTATCTAAGTGTACTTTACTGTTGTTGAGTGGTTCATTGACACCGAAGCTTTTTGGTATCTATACTCTGGTGATTGAGATCATTTTTACAGGGGAAGGTCATATTCCAAAATCAAACCTCGGATGCTAGGGGGAATAATTTTCCTTAAGGGGACACTGTCAGTTTCATGGACTTGATCTTTTTCCGATTAAATTTTTTTCAGATTATGGTACGTTTTTTTACAAATTTTAGATTTGTGAATTAATTCCGTTCTTCTATCTTTTGGTTCTTCACTGTTTCATTAAACTTGGTACTTCGTGTTTCTTCTGCAAATTTGTTGTAAGCAGAAGATTCTTTGAGACCATCTTAACACAATGCTTCGTTTAAAAAAATATTTCGTATATTTTTTAAAAAAAAAAAAGAAATCTGTTTCTAATTTTTAGTTTTTGCTACTAGGTTAATTTTCCTAATTGTGAAAATATTCTTAAAATTTGTTGTCTATCAGATGTTCTTAGTATATTTTTTGAAATACAGATGAACAACGCTAATGCCTATACATTTGCATTTTTTGAATCTGAAACGGTTTGCTGCTTTCAAAATCATTATCCGTCTGTTTTCAATTGAAAGATTAAGGAAGGAATCTTATGTGAGCCTTGTGGTGGCACTGGGTGGCTGCTCTGTGATTTTTGTAAAGGTCTATAGACCAATGTGAAATCTGAGACTAATAAAAATTTTCGTCGGTGTTCATCATGTAGAGCTGTAAGTGTTTTCTTTTTGTTGTATTCCTATATTAATTTCTAGGAATTGTAATCATCTTACATTCTATTATTTTTCGATAGAAGATAATCCCAATAAGTTCTTTCTTGATGTTATTGCACGGGTGGGATATTTATTGTGCTCAAAAGAAAGTGAAATAAAATAGTTCAGAACAATAATTCTTTGATATCTCAGGCATAACTATATTCTTACAGATCATTGCATGATTATTTTTTTTATAAAGGTTCTCAATTTGAGGTAGTTTGACAAGTTGGGATAAAAAAGGAATTTAAATTGGTTAATAATCTCCTATCAATATCAGATATTATCATGATGTATCTAAAAGTATTAGGTTGTAGTGAGATAATTGAAATTCCTCCTCCTTTAATAAGAGATCTCGAGTTCAAGCCATGAGAATGAAAAAAAATCATGTTAGACGCGACAACGTGTGAATCCTCTTATTTCTCTCATTCATTCCCATGAGACCCTGAGAATCATGCTAAATGAAACTCAAAAATTTTTACTTCTTTTTTTGCAATCATGTTATAACAAGAAGGCAAAAAATTTTACTTCTTTTACCCTTTTTTTTTTGGAAGCCAGTGTTAAGCGGATAAGCTTGTGGAAGGTTTATTTTCGCTGCGGTTTTAATCTATCAATAATTCGATATACTTATATGCTTAATTCGTGTGTATTGTTGCTTCTAGCTTGCAATTTGCTAGCAAATAATTAACAAGCAAAGAAAATATCGTAAAATTTATCTGTATAGAGTGTTTTACATTAAGTATGTAAATATATTTAAATTTTTTATTAATTTTATTTATTAAATTACATATTAATAAAAATTGCATTAATTTAAATTTTGAATACGGATAAATTTTTTTCCTTTTTTTAATATAAAAAAGTGACTTTGAGTATGAAAGAAAAGAAACTGCACAAGTAAAACTGGAAACTTCTGTGAATTGAAAATAGAGAGAAATGAAATTCCTAAAATTATTCTCCCATTCGTTGAATTGGTTCGCAAAGTTTTAGACTTTTTGAAAGATCGCTAAATGGGGAGATAATATCTCGTAACTTTGTATAATTCACTTAGAAAGTTACTCAATTTTATTTATAATTCTAAAGTCACTTAGCTATTAGTGTTTTACTTAGAAAGTCACTTAACTATTGATATTTCACTTAGAACAAATTTAAATAATTTATTTAGTTAAAATTTAACGTTTATTTATAATTATTTTCTAAGAATTTATAAGATATTTATTTTTATTTTCTTATTTATTGACCTTTTTTAATTATTAATTACAATTTTTTTTGAAAAAACGAACAGTAATATTTTTTTAACACTTTAAATTTCTAATTTCTAGCAAAATAATTGCGAGGATAAAAAAGCATTTTTTTCTCTTAATTGCTACTAACTGTACATTAAAAGTAACAATCATTTATTATTTCTTATTAAATTATAAGCAATGCTTCTATAAATTTTAATTTTTAATTTTTAATTTGTCAATTGCACTATGCACAGTATCAATCTTTTATTATTTTTTAAAAAATATATATTTCAATAATTAAAATTTAATAAATAGTTAAATTGCACATCTTTTTTTTTAAATTAGTTTAAAATGAAATTACATTTCAGCAAAATTTAATAAAGAAATTATTTAAATTAGGGAAAAGGATATGCTCCGAAACTATTCAAAAAGGTCTGGATATACCCTCCGTTTAAAGTTTGGTTTATTCATGCCCTTGCCATTCAACTTTTGGTCCAAATATGTCTTTATGGGCTTTAGTTGTCATGTTGGACATATTCAACTCATTTTTTATTTCTGTAAATGTCACATGTAATTGACATGTCATTTTGTCCTTACTAAGACTGGCAACGGAACCGGTACTTATCGGTTGGCGGTCCGGTCTATCCCGGTCCGGTTCGGTACCGGTTAGTACCGGTAAGGACCGGTAATTTTCGGTTCCGGGACAGGTATCGGGACGGAAATTGGTAAATACCAAAAATTATCGATTCCGAAAATTATCGGTTCGGTCCGGTTAATTTTAAAAAAAAATATCTCCGTTAATAGTCGTTGGGTAACGGCTAGTGGGGCCCCCAACGGCTATTTGAGTAGAATTTCAGCCAATGGGAGCCCTAACCACCCCCCCAAAGAGGTAGGGGGCTGCCACAGAGACGAAAGAGGGTTTTGGACGGGGGGGTAGGTGATAGGAAGGAAGAGAAGGGATGTATGGGGAGGGAATTCGGGTAGGACAGTTTGAGAGGGAGTAGAAGGTGGAGAATTAGTGAGATATTTGGTGAGAGGTGGCAGAGAATGGCGTATAGATGGGTTAGTAGGGGGGGGGGTAAAGGATTGGAGGTAAAGTGGTAGGGGAAAGGGGAAGGCACGTGGGAAGAAATGAGGGGGAGAGGAAATGTTGCGAGACAAGTAGTTCGGGGAGAGGAGGGGGGGGGTGGGGGTAGAGAGCTGGGTTGTTTGCTGCCCCTAAAGTTTTAAAAATTTAACAACTTAACCCATTTTTTTACTTATAATACCCCTAACTTTCATTCTTTTAAATCACAAAATCACTATTCATCTTCTACTCTCTCAACTCTCTACTCTCTAATCTCTATAATATTCTAATATCTTAAATTCCCAATTCCGGTGGTTGCCTTACGTGGTCCTTTGAAAATAGATTTGAAGCTTCAAATTTCAATTTTTTCAACTTTCCACTTCAGCTTTCGGTGGCATAAACGTCTACTTTTTAATTCGACGTTCGTACATTCGTCCTAACTTTTATTTTAAACTTTTCATTTATCATTTAAATATTATTTATTTATTTTGTGATTTATTATTTGGCATATTGCATTCCATTTTTTCGTATTATATTTATCTCACGTTTCATTTTTCTTCTAGGGATTCCGGCAACAACTATTATTCAAAAAGAAAAGGAAAGAACGTGGCATTAGAGCGTGTCAAAAATCTTGTAACTCTAACAATTAAACAATCCTCCTATAATGCAAAAACGATAGTTCTTCTAAATCAAAACTAAAAAATCTACTATATTAAGAATAAATACTGATGATTATACACATTTTGATGCATACGTTTTTAATCTTGATAGAATCAGGATTAGATCCGTATCAGAATATTTCTCAAACCGTCGCTTTGGTAATTTTGATGAGGATTTGCCTAGTGATAATGATAAATGATCTTGATAATTATACCTGATCGCCTACTTTTGATGATGATGATATGACCTGAGCCACCTACGGCTACTCGTACTCTCATCCCGCTCCTTTCGTTGTCCTGCCCAGTTCCCCAAGTACATCCTAGGCCTAAGGTAGAACTTGTTAAAAAAATCGGTGTAGTTGACCTCATTTATGACACAAAAATGAGATAAACCCAAGCTTATTTTGTAAGAATGTTTTTTAAACATAGATTAAATCATAAAATGTGGCAAATCTGGCGGTGACGGATATTGAGTAGTCATTTAATGTCTTGTTTGTAAAATAATTTTTTGTCCCCCCCATGCTAAAGCGTAAGCGAAGTTTAAGAAAACACATCCACCCCCTTTCCTGAAAATGTAGGAAGTGGGCGGCTCTAACATGTACACACCAATTATTAAATCTGTCGAATGTTTATTTGACTCTGTTTACCACCTTCATATAGTAGAGAAAAAGATCTGGAGAAACTAGCTAATGATATGGTGTTAGGGGGTTTGTCATTTATTTTTGCTGAAAATCCGCTTTTTATACATTATATTCAAACTGTATATAATCCAAATTTAAGGTTTTTGCTAGAAATACCAATAAAGAAAGGCTGTATTTTGATTATCATGACAACATTTTCAATAGCCTCTCTTCGTTTGTTTATTGTAATTATAATACCTTGAAAGTAGCTATACTACTTCTGATATGGGTCCGTAGTGTAAACGGTAACGTTATTTGATTGTTATTTCACATTGGATTGATGAAAATTGGTATAAAGGACCGGGAAAGGGTGTGGGAATAGGGGGGGAGGAGATGGGTGAGGGGGAGGGGAAGGTAGGGGGGGGACAAGGGAGATAATAGAGGTAAAACTGGAGGTTGCTGCTGAGGGGCGAAGTGGGGTGCGCGAGAGGAGGGGGGTTGGGAGGTACAAAGAGAATGGTACGGGGGGAGTTTAAAAGTAGGTGGAGCTAATGAGGGAAGTGGGCGGGGGGGATGATGAAAGAGCTAGAGAGATGTTTGGTGTGGGGGGGCTTGGAAGGAAGGGGGGGGGTGGGAGGGGATTTGGGGGAAGCAGGGCAGTAGTAGGATGAGAGGGGGGGGACAAGAAAAGAAGCGACTCTGGACTGGAGGGAGATGGGGTAGGGTAGGGTAGAAGTGGGGGGAATATAGCGGAGGGAGTGGTCGGAAGACGGTAGGGTGGGAGGAGAGGGGGGAAGGAACGAGAGAGAAGGTGAGAGACGGCGTGTGAATGGGTGGGGAGGAGGGGAGGGAGAAGGGGGGGAAGCAAAGGGTGGAGGGGTAGTGGGGTGGGTGCATGACTAGGGCGAGGGGGGGGGGGGTGGGGGGCGTGTGAGGATCGGGTAGAAGAAAAGGGGGCGGAAAAAGAATGAGGAAGCGTGGGAAAAGAGGAGAGAACGAGTAGGAAAAAGATGATTCCAAAAAAGAATTTTCGGTTATAAATTTGGTCAAATGCAAAAAAACCTGTAGTTTATATTGCTCAAAACTGTTTGATATTTACAAAGTTAATAATATATTGAATATAATAAGTAACACCCTTAGATAATGCTCAAAGTAATAATGCTGCTGTTAATATTTAAAACCTACACTTTTGTCCTTTCTATTTGATCAATTATCATATTAGGTTGTATGCACATATTATAATTTGATGGTTAGAGATGTTGTACATATGTATGATAACGGATGTACAAAGTTGAAACTGCCTGTCATTTTATATTTTAAATGTCAGAGTTAAGTCATAGGCGTACAGATTTTCAAAACCGTTGTTTTGAAATAATCTTCCACCTAGAAAAATTTCAAATAACAACAGTGGCTCTAGATGGAATACTTTATATGAAATGCTTGTAGTCGCTTATGAATTCGAATCTCTTACAATGGTGTTGGAATGCTCATAATTCCTGATATGACATATAGACTAGATGATAATGATTGGCCGTGATATAATGAACTTATAGATTTCCTAAAATTTTTTTAACTTAACTACAAAAAGAATTTATGTACTACCTTTATAATGCATCAATTTGTACTATTAGGCCGATATTTGTATATTTCTTTTAATGATATAAATTTAAAATAAAAAACCACGAGTTCACAAACCTTGAAAAAATGATTATAATTTAAAAAATATTATATTCCATTCCTCAATTTATTTAACCACTGAATGTTTGTTAAACCCTAAGTTAAAGATTTAGGTGCATCAGATGGTTTTGAAAATTATTTTACCTTAGATATTAATGAGTTTAGAAGAAATTTCTAGCTTGTCAACAAGTTTAAAGATAGCAATACAATTGAAGCTAGAAAATTGGATATTTTATAATGTTAATTGAAAATTTAAAAGTTAAAATGAACCCTAAAGCTCTAGAAGATTGTGATGAAATCTCTTTATGATTATTTACAAGGATTATCTTGAATTTTTCTCACATAAGAATTGAATTTGATGTCTATATTAATCAAATGATAAGAACCTACTGAAGATATTACTCCAATGTTGGAGAGATCGCGGCAAATGATTTCAACTAGTACCGATGGTTCGAGATATAGTAGCAATGCACGCGTCTTCGTAGCTTCGGAAGGCATCTTTGTGCAGCAAGGTTTTCAACTTGGAGAACATGGCATTCACTGCAGCCGTACAGCTTGGAGATATCGTCTTATTTTCGAGATTGGATTAATGCCGAGAGAAGAAATTTGGTAGTGACCACTACCACACCCAAGTTCAGATGAGTTGATAAAGTAATGCAGGATATAGTGAAACGACGGATTGAAGCAATGGAAAAACATCTTTCTATTTCACCTATTCCCAAACATGTTACTAAGAAATGTTGAATGGTTTACGATGGATTTAAACGGTGGCAACCAACTATTGAGTCAAAGTATGATAATTCGAGATCTAGATTAATTCAAACTATATTTTTGTAAATGTAAATTGTAATATCAAATAATATTAATAGAAAATCGGCTATTCGCCTTAATTTTGTTTTTTTAATATTGTTGTATTAATTTAATTTTTAATATAGTCAATTTTTGTTTTTTACTTTAAAGTTTAAAATTCCAAAATTTTCCAAACTTTAAGGATTTGAAAGTTAAAATTTTATAATTTTAAAATTGAATTTAAATTTCAAACTTTAAAAGTTTGAATTTAAAATTTTCAAACTTTAAAAGTTTGAATTTAAAATTTTTCAATTTTAAAAAAGTTTTGAATTTAAAATTTAATAAATTTGCAAATTTTAAATTTGAAAATTTTGAAATTTTTGAAAATTTGAAATTAAAAACTTAAAGTTTTGAATTTGGAAATTTTTTTTTTCAAAATTTAAGAGTTGTGAAATTTAAATTTTTATAACTTGAAGTTAAAAAATATTTAATTTTTTTTACTTTTAAGTTTGAAATTTTAAATTTTCTAATTGCTAAATTATTATAATAAAATTATATTCAATTAACAAAATTCAATTTTTTTTTTTTTTTTTTTTTAATTACCCGGTCCTTAATACTACCGAATCCCTTCCGGACCGGGATGGAACAGTACTATTTTTACCGGTTTTCCGGACCGGTTCCGAAACGTTACCGGTTCGCACAATACCGATTCCTTATCGGTTCAGGTAATTAACGGACCGGTTCTCCCGGTTTTGGTAACGCTGCCAGCCTTAGTCCTTACCACATGACATTTATATGAAAATGAAAAAATATTCAGACTCATAAACACCTACTCCGACCCATAAATCAACCACCTTTTAAATAAATTATCCGATCAATTTTCAATAATTTTTTTAATTTTTTTTTAAATTCCGAAACTAAGTAATTGACAAATAATTATATTAACCTTAAATTCAATTTAAAAACTTTTTTATCAAAAAAAAAAATCGATAAATCCCGAAATGAGTAAACTGAATCATAAAAATATTAAAAATTTAAAAATTACTGCGCAAAAATTAAAAAATAAAATCAGTAACTTAATTCAACATTTTAACATTTTTTTTAATTTTTTTAATTTTTTCGGCAAATCCCCAAAATGAGTTTTATTACAAAAAATATTTAAAAAATACGCAAACCTTCACAAATAAAAATAGAAACATATAAAAAATTATCACGTTAACAATTGTTGAAATTATTTTGAATTAAAGGTTACTAAAACTTATTATTTGTGAATTTTTGACGTAAATTTTTGATTTTTTTTTGATATTTTTCTCTCTTTTTATTACTAAATTTACTCTTTTCGAGATTTGCTAAAAAATTAAAAATAAATATAGAAGTGAACTTTGCGTTAATTTATATTTTTTTTCATACTTTTCATATTTTTTATTAATCAATTACTTATTTTTGAATTATTCACAAAAATAAAAAATTTACAAAACAAAATATTGAAATGTTTAAATTTAAGGTTTATTATAAATTATTTGTTGATTTTTTTTTTTGGCTTTAATTTTATATTTTTTCCACGTATTTTTTATTAATCAGTTACTTTTTTCGGAATTTACCGAAAAAATAAAAATTAAACAAAATTGTTAAAAATGGGGACGGATGGTAATTTAAAAGGAGTTGATTCATGGGTCGGATTAGGTGTTTATGAGTCTGAATATCTTTTCATTTTCATATAAATATCGTGTGATAAGGTCAAAATGACATGACAATTTCATATGGCATTTGCAGAAATGAAAAACGAGTTGGATATATCCAACATGACAAGTAACGCCCATAAAGGTATATTTGGACCAAAAGTTGAATGACGAGCACATGAATGAACCAAACTTTAAACAGAGGATATATCTAGACCTTTTCAAATAATTTAGAGACATATTTGACTTTTTTTCCTTTAAATTAATTAGATGACTTTTTAAGTAAAATATGATTAGTTGAGTGATTTCCTAAATGGAATATCAATAATTGAATTTTTAAGTGGTAAAACAAAATTGAGTGACTTTTTAAGTAAAATACTCGTTGAGTGACTTTCTAAGTAAATTAGTCAAAATTGAATGACCATATGAGATATTAACTCGCTAAATAGGAGAACCAAACTAAGTTTGAAACCTATTTTCTCGTGTTCGAACCTATATCGAATCTCTAATTAAATTTGAGTTCGCTCTGCAGAGTTCATTTGAATGACGTTTTTAATATAATTTTTTATACTTAAGGCTCGAATCAAAACATTTGATTAAGAATAAAACACTTTCATCAGTGCATCACAGGCACATCTCGAATGGAGACATCTTTCACCGGTGCATTACATACATAGCACGGCTCAAATCAAGACATCGATTAAGGACGAAAACCCATGCCGGTTAAACAAGAAGACTAAAATGGAGGCTATCAATTTTTCAATTGATTGAAGCAAGCTTGCTTCTGGTCTAAACTATTTACTTTTAAAAAATTTGTAACATGATAAAAACTTGGTTTTTTTAAGAATATTATGGATAAATATAAATATATCAAAGTTTAGTAAGAACAAAACTTAATTCTATACGTATGCAGATGATGGCATCAAGATATTTTAGGTGTGCATCGACGAGGAGTTTTACTCTGATGTAAAACAGAGCTATGAAAGAAAAAAGAGAGACTATATCAAAATCCATAAATTATAATCACCAAAATTTACATCATACATGACAATAATCATGGCTAGACGAAGAATAAATGAAATTTTCAATCTCGGAAATTCAGTAAAATCAAAAATCAACAGGGAATAATAGTTTCAAAACAGTGGACGCCGTCGAATTCCAGCGCGAACCTCTGCCTCTTCTGCTGCTGCTGCTGCCGCGAAGACGGCGGCGGTGATGCCTCTCCGGCCTTCTTCAGAACACCAGTTGAAGAAGTAGCGGCGATCTTTTGATCTGATACAAGAGTTCCAACCCCTTGTTGTTCTGAAGAAGGCTTAGAAAAACTCAATTTCTGCCCAAAAATTTCAGCAGAAAGCGCATCAAAGGAACTGAAAATTGACATCATCATCGTTTCTTCTAACTTGCAATTACTAACAAATAACAAGAAAATTAAGAAAGTATTGCTTTGTTGGATATGAGAAGTGTGTTTATGTTGAATTAAATTAAAACTTGAGTAGTAAGAAGAGAAGTTGCAGAAGCAGAGTATATATAGGGGAAGTGGATTAAAGAAAGATCTGGAAAGTAAAACGAAATTTCGAACACTGTTTCTCTAATTCGTTGAACTGGGTCAGCGAATCAACTAACGCGTGTCAATTGGGTCTACATTTAGATTTTTTATTTTCAAACGACCTAATATATATCTTCTGGATTTAACTGGAAATTACCTAATTCCAATATTAATCACAATTTTAGAAATTAATTAAAATTAAATTTTACATAATTTTAAAATACTTAATATTATTTAACAACTTGTGTATTCAAATTCACATGATGATTTAGAAGTTTTGAATCTCAAATTTTAGGTGAAAAACAGAGAAGGATGAATTATTATTTTTTAATAGGACATTAGCCACATACGAGGGCGTTCAATTAGACATTCTTTGTCAGAAAAAATTAACATATATATAAATAAAATAATATATAAAGTGATTAAATATTTTATTTTTAAACATTCTTAATATAACAAGTTGTTATTTCTGCACACGCTTTAAAATAAATTTAACTTAAAATGAAATGAAGAGTTGTGGATAAGCTCAAGGACCATTTCTATATTGGTGGGAGTTTGGGAGTGACGTGATCAATGAAGTTGAGTTTGGGAACTTGTTTAACTTTGAAAAAAACTATTTCAAAAATAATATGATCTTAAAAGTAATATGTTTCTAAAATATAATATTCAATTTTTAAGAGATATTTATTTAAATAATATCATCCCTTAAAATGATATATGGACTTTTATGGGTTCTTGTAGTCAAAGTTATTGAATTGAAACAGCCATGATTGACTTAAAAGGAGTTTTGAGTCGGTATCTTAACGTTGCTGTGTGTTAGCAAGTTGTGATTGAAGGAATCTTCTTGGACCGTGATTATTCAATATCTAGACGTAGGAATTTTTGACAAGGCGTATAAAAATTATATTATTGAAAAAGAAATAGTTCTAATAATAATATTGAAATTAATTTTTATACATTATTTTATTTTATGTATTAAAAATAATATAATTAGTGTATGTGTTACTTTTAAACCAGGATAAAATGCAACGTACGGGTAATTTGTAATACCCAAGAGTGCATATAAGGCAAGCAATCATGAAAGTGAATTTACGAAAGTGATATATTTTTAGATGAGCTAAGGGTAGTTATGATATTATTCCAAATGGTATATAGCTCTCATATGGTGAATAGCAGTATCAACGCACCTTAATTGTAAATATTCGTTAATTTGCTTCATCTCACTAGCACATGTAACAAAGAGAAGAATCACCTAGCATTTTGTAGTTACTGAGATTTGAATCCTGACCTTCCATAGCTTATTTTCATGAAAATGTGATATTAAGTTAGTCTTTGTGTAACAAACTCAAACACTACATAGCACAGAGTAATATTTAGAGATCAAATTTAGTTTCTAATTAACACAATCCATCGTGAATATTGATAAGAATTATAGCAACACAATAATGAGCAATTAGCAAATTAACCTTGTAAGAAAATTAAAACACCTAAAGCCAAATATGTTGCATATCAAAACAGAAACTCCTAATCAAACAAGCTCAATCCCAAATCCTCGTCACTGTCCTCCTTCATCTCCTCCTGCAACCACACAATCAAAGTAAATACGTCATAAATTGAGACAGAGAAAATAATAAAAACTATTTAATATATAAATAACACTTGTGACAAATTTATTACCTTTTTCTCCTCAGCTGCGGGAGCAGCAGCAGCACCACCACCTCCACCAACGGGGGCAGCAGCAACAGCCACTGCTGGACCGCCACCCGTCCCAACGGTCAAAATGAGATCTTCAATATCCCTCTTCTCAAATAGCTTGGCGAAAAGACTAGGCCAATAAGACTCCACTGAAATATTAGCTGCTTTCACCACCGTAGCAATCTTCTCTGCCTGAAATTACAATTAAACATTATGTTAATTAAAACATTATTAAAAAATTAAAATGGATTAGCGGGTAATGAAAGATGATTATATACAGTAATGGGAATTCCATCATCAAAGAGAAGTAAAGCAGCGTAGGTACATCCAAGTTCCCCAACTGACATTTTTGCACAATTGATGAAGTTGTTGATTAAGAATAATAAAAAAGAGATTAAGAACAAAAAATAATATCAGTTTTGATTATAGAAAGTAAGTTAGTATTTAGAGGAACGTAAAACTAATAGATACGAAATATTAGGGTGGAGGGAGTACGTTACGGATTTCAGGTGCTACGGGTCTAACGGCTTTACACACGAATAGCTTAAACATAGTGTTACCTTTTTTTACTATCTTCCATATTTATTTATTTATTTTGCTACTTGGTTACCCAACTTGTGGAAGTGTAGTGTCAAATTTAGTTAGATTATATTTGTATCCTTAGTTGAGAATATCAAGTGTTGATCATTTGTAAACTTTAGATCAAGCAAATGCGATGTAACTATTTTCCACGTAGTAGTAACGCAAATGCCATTCGCAAAATGCAATCAATTAGTAGAATTAACGTAAAAAACATTATTCCTAGTAATGATTTATTTACTATTTCGATGAATTGAATTAAATATTAGCTTAATTCAGTCGAAAATACTAACTTTGGATGAATTCAAGTTCCAAAGATTTTTTACGAAATTGCCTCTTAAGCTGATTACGGTTCATGAAATTTGAAACATGAAAGGTACTTTGAACAAACCCTAACGCAATCAATATTTTTGTAAATAAATAATTTATATTTAGAATGTATGTACGAATAGCTTTTTTAGTACAACAAACCAATCAGTAATAAATAATACAGGTTGCATAACTTATCCCAACATATTCAAACTAATTAACTCCAATAGTTCTCTCATTTCATTGAAAGACCTTAATTATACAAACTAGCTACCACTTAACCCTAACGAATCAACTTTTCACGACAAAATTTCATTAACAGTTGAGAGATCAGATTGGTGCCTACAATCTACATAACGCAGAGAGTATTTTGTGCACCGAGTTATTACATTTTTTGTAGTTAAAGACTGATCAGAAGAGAATATATTAACGTTTTGGCGAGGTATTTTGACTGGGAATATCAAAAGCTTAAACAAATACCAAGTGCAAGAAGAGACGATCAGACACAGCATCACATCGACAACAAATGAAAGCAACTGTCTCAACAAGCTAATTTTTAATATAGTCGGTCGGAACTAAGTTAAAAACACTGTGCAAAAGTCTACATGTTTGATTGGCCAATAACTAATGACAGCCGAGATACTGCAGCTCTCACAGATAAAACAACACATTACTAGGACAGACCTCCAAAGGTTCCAGTCTTTGATACAGCTCTAGTCCATAGCAGACTCCTATCAAACTAAGAACATAGAGTTTCAGATTCTCCTTTCAAGAGGAGGAGAATACCACGAAACAAATTTCGCGGCAGCATTAGCCACTGTTTGATCGTGCCTGAAAAAAGAACATAATATGCAAACATTAGAGAAGTTCAAAAATGAAGCATCCAAAATTCTGATCAGGACCATTTGCAACAAGACTAAAAAAAACAGAAGAGATCATCCAGAGGCAAATCAAACATCAATTAAATACAAAAAAAAAAAAAGTAGCCTTAACCTGCTGTGGTGATGCCGATCTGGACCTTGATGGTGACCTAGATTTCGATCTAGATCTAGATCTCGACCTCGATCTCGACCTTGACATTGATCTGGACAATGACCTGGACCTGGACCTGGACCTGGACCTGGATGCAGATTATGAGTTCAAGTGTTAAAAAAGCCTTCAAGATAAATTGAAAATAGAAAACAAAAGGATAGATTAGTACCTACCAAAAAAATCCAAATTTCAAGTAATATGCAATGTCATATACCTGGTCGACTTTACAGGAGATGCAGATCTAGACTTTGGCGGTGGTGATCTTGAAATTGAACGGGCAGGTGATCTGAACAAACACCCAGTAGTAAAACATCAAGAGACAAAGGAATGTACATAAACGAGTTCATTTATTATCTGCAACTTGATCTACCTCCTACTCTTCCTTGGAGTCCTGCTCCTGCTCCTGCTCCTGCTCCTGCTCCTGCTTCTGCTGCGGCTACGACTTCTTGAAGGGCTGCCCTTGTACTCTCTTACCTATATATGAAGAGAACAGAAAATTGAAATGAGCATCAACGTAAAAATACATTGTAAGTACGAAAATTCCTACTACTACTAACTCGAGTACACACGCTCACTGAATAATTGTATCGTAAAAATTCTAGATATCCGATACTCTCTCTGTTTCAATTTGTTTAACTTAATTAGATTTGGCATGAAGTTTAAGGAAGTACAGAAGTCTTCTGAATCACGCGCCCTTAAACAAAATATATGTATGATGTCCCAAAATGACCTTTAATTTGTGGCCTTCAACAAGCCACGTTGGATGTTTAAATCAAAGAGTTAAAAATTAGAAAAGAGACGTTCTTTTTTGAACTGACTAAAATGATAGTAAGACAGACAAGTTGAACTAAGAGAGTATTATAAACCATCAAATCAGGAAATCACCACCATACCCCATGAATACGCTGAGAGATTAAGCATCGACTTAAAATTAAAGTCTTTCCGAGAATTCGGATTGAAGGAAGAAACAAAAAAAATCTAGTGTAAATAAAAAAAATAAACAATACCCGGATGTAGGTTCTTGTCCAAGGATTCCTGAACTCAGTATCATCAAGTTTTCTTATCTGAACGAAAAGAAAACATGTTAACCACAAGCTTGGTCCTTCTCCAAAGGGATAAATGAAATAAAAAACAACCACCATCAAGGGAGTTGCAGATTAAACGTTCATGAATAATGGAACTAGCAAAACACAAGAATTACTTGCAGAGGACATTAATAAAAATAACGACAAATAACGATCCTTCCAATGGTTAATGAACCAAGGAACTCAAAAATTCAGTAAACTCCATCATGATATAGGGTCGAACTCCTCAATGAAAAGAAGATAGCAAAATTGAGTTTAAAACCCATTAGATGATGAGGCAGATAAGAAACTTACAGCATATTTCATGTCTTCATAATTTGTGTAGTCCACCAAGCCAAAGGTTCCTGATATGGACAACAAAATTTAGAATTACAGACATAATCACAGAGTTAGCACAAGAACAGAACTCCAGCTTTTCTCAAACGTTTGCTCAAGGCACAATAAAGGCCACAAAGACAAGCGAATTGAAGCATGGTCTCAACCTAGCCGTCTCAGAGCTTTGCTAAGAAGCGCCAATGTGCTAAGATGTACACCTCATTACAGCCGTGCACTGTCCCAAAGAGGGAAAGACTACTAGAGTTGGCAAAGTGATATAATAATCATTAAAGAATCATTTTATGAATGAATAACATAGTAATTAGGAATAAGAAATCAAAATTTAACATTAAGAGAACTCCACACTAAATCTGAAGAAATTAGAGCTAATATGCATTTGAATTAGAAATTTACTATGGTCTTCAAATGGTGAAATTCTTACTTTGAGCACTAATTTATATTTTCCAATTCTTCTATTCACATAATCAATTCTGGTCTCTCTGTAGCACTTTGTTTTCTTAAATTGCAAGTATAATTAGTTGTCCGCCATCCCTCCTTGATAAAAACACCACACTTTAGTTGCACTTAAATTCTTGGGAAACTTACTGATCTTAACATACATGCAGTTTTTTCACCACGATTCCAGTATTCTAGAGTATTGTTTAAAATTCACAAGTAAAAGGATCCTATTAGATATGTCTTCAAGATGTAAGACTAGGTCATACCTTCACTGTCACGAGAAACCTCAGCAAAGCACACATCACCAGCTTTCCGCATATGATCCTGGCATATTTTCCACCAGGTTACTGCAATTGCTACAGATACAAACCAAGATAGGGAGATATCCTGCCCACTTCACTTACCTTCAAATCTTGCCAAGAAGCAGAAGATGGAAGACCTCGAATAATAACTGTATAGAGATGACAAGAAAAAGTCAAGAGACATCTATATGATCAGGGACAATTACATCTACAGCAATCAAGACAAGGAACTTCACGAGACATTCAAATAAGTTATAGTGGAACCTCGGTAATCAGAATGCCGAGAAATGCCATGGCGCCCTCCACCTCCACCGCCACCGCTGCCATAACTGCCTCTGCGATCACTTGAAGATGATGGCCCTCTTCCTCCATGAGCAAGCTCAACCTATATCATGCATCTAAAATGTCAACCACATGGAAGCTCATATGTCCTACATAGATCTGTGTATCTATGAATATGAGAGAATCAAGATGGAAATTGTTCTTACCCTCAGCCTACAGCCATCAAAGTTGTAGCCATCCCTACCCCTGATGGCATCTTCAGCATCTCGAGAACTTTCAAACTAAAGAATACGGAGAAGGGAAATTAGAGATAATCAGCACACAGAAGCAGCAATTGACAATAGAAAGGCAAAAAAAAAGTAACCAACAGCAGAAGGTCAAACTTCAAACTACAGAAAACTATATACATGTAAATATGCTAAATAAATATACCTCCACAAAACAGTAGCAAGGAGGGCGAGGTGGAATCTTCAACTCAATGTCCAATATACGACCATACTGCAATACAGGAGAGAATTTATAAACAGTAAGCACTTTTTAAGCTTAGGATAGAGTGTTTCTTTTACAACAAATCTTAGGATACAGTGTTTCTTTTAAAAGGAATCTCAGGATATAGTGTTTGCAAGAATGTATGCTAAACCAACTCTACATTTCAAGGCTGAATGCTTCCAAATCGATGCCTCCCAACTGTTTACTCTCCTCAATCGGGTAAACAGAATACTAGTGGTATTGAGCAC
Organism: Solanum habrochaites; assembly: GCA_027704765.1. Classification (NCBI taxonomy): domain Eukaryota; kingdom Viridiplantae; phylum Streptophyta; class Magnoliopsida; order Solanales; family Solanaceae; genus Solanum; species Solanum habrochaites. Next base: position 105,751 of record JAKWJA010002447.1, on the reverse strand, counting down.
CACTGCCTAAAGCCTAGAGTAGCAAGTATGGAAGAAAGACTGAATCTAAAATAGGAAAAATAAGAGGCAAGGAGCATGCAGTGCACGATACCAGAGAAGAAGCCTCCCTCACCATCAAACTTTGTTTTTAACCACAACCTAATATTGATACTAGTACTTCAACAGATTCTCTTATGAAACTACACTTAGGCTTTCTTGTTCTAAAATTTCACATATAAGAGGCAAATCAAAAAAATCCATTATACAGATGGCATTGTAATGAAACTCAGGGAACAAGCATATCTAGGAATGCATTCATCTGCAATATAATCTCGGGTGAGGCTGTTTGTTTGTTTTTTTGATAATGATGTGAGGCTGTTGTTTTTTTGTTGTTTACAAGTATAACTTATTAATCGAAGGTTGAATCCAGAGCCCTAGGAGCTAATTACAATTGATAATAACTAACTTCTCCACAAGAAAATAAGCCTTTGCAGCTAAGTGTTTAAATAAGTGAATGTGACAGACCTTGTAGAATAGATCTTCAACTTCCAGTTCCTTTATATCTGCTGGTAGGTTGCCAACGTAGATTGAGCGTGAAAAGCGGCCACTCATTCTCAGCAATGAAGGGAGGATTCACAGAAAACTGCAAGCAGATGTAACTTATAAACAATTTTCATGATTCCACTAAACACTGAAGAGAAATAATTAAACAATTATGGATAAATTTATATCATTCTGTATTTGACTTGATGATAACAGAATCGAGCAGAAAAATTCTGAAGCAAACCAAGAGAGCAATCCTTCAATTGAGCTGTACTCCACAAGCTCCATTGCTCAAATGCTCCATGATGCTCCAAAATTATAGATTCAAACAGAAAAATTATGAAACCAAGAGAAATATCCCAAGTTAAGCTAATGCTCCACAAGCTCCATTGCTCATATGCTCCAAGATGCTCCACAAGCAAAAATTATTTGAACTAATATTTGATCTCCTCATCCACTCAAAATTTTTGCAGATGATAGCTCTTCTGAGAGTGAGGAAGAACCTCCAACTATACATAAAACCCAAATACTCCACCCTGACTTGTCCCACTCCCCCAAATACATCCCTATGTATGATTCCAAAGCTCATTTTTGTCCCAAGCGCTTGAAATCTATCATGAAGAAAGCATTTATGTCATAAGATGAGGTGAGATCGCGACATACTAATGCATTTTCCCTTTTCTTAATTATTTTAAAGATCACTGAGAAATTATCCTACAAGGCATGCAATATATACCTTTCCTGTTTAAGTTAACATAAAACCAGTTTAGTGCAACTGATGTTATTTCCCTTAACCTAAGATTCGATAAGATCTCTAAGTCACAAATTCTCAAAAAAAAAAAGATTTTTAGGTCACCGATGGTCAGTAAAACATTGTTTGAACTTTGAACTGTGGAGACTACAAAGATGCGAATTGGATATGAATCAGCATATTTTCAGCAAAAAAGAATTTACTTTGGCAGATCATTGTCCAAATAGTTTTTCAATATATGGTTGGATTAAAAACAGGATCATATGGCGATCATTAAACGCGCTAGGATTGAATTTATAGATTCTGAATTTTAGAAAAGGCATCCGAATCTTCTAAAAGGGTTCTAGATAAATTATTTATTTATTTTGAGAATGAAGAGAATGGAATCGGGATAAATTTATTTTCTTTTTGATGAACATGGTGTCCTGGCCAGCTTTCTCGCAACTCGACTAATTTCACGGATACCTGCCACCCCACCAGCAACAAGTAACAGGTACCGGTAACTCTGTCCACCAAGGCTAGATAAATAATGCATACATATTAAAAGAAAATTTGAATATAAAGTACATGATGTGGGCCAAACCTACCAAACCCGTCAACTGTAATGTGGCTCCACCCCGGCAATCATAAAAGATGGAGGATGATATTTTGCTGAGATATTTGTATATTAAAGTTGACAACGAACCTTATGTGTTGGATGAATCAAGTGATACAGAGTGAGATTCAGAATATTCGTAATGGAAAATGACGTAAGTTGTTTTCACCCTTTTGGTGGTGAATTTTCAACCATTGAGGAAATAAACATTGGAGAACGATTCAATGAGTAAAAAAACTATTCCATAAAATATTCTCTGCCATACCAAGCACACCCAATTTTCTTATTACAGGATTAGAAATTCATCTTTTTATTCCACTATTGCTAGTATTTTCTTCCAGATATGATGGTTGCAGCTCTCTGAAGGGAAAAACGCTATTGAAGTAAGAATTTCACTGATAAAAAAAAACTATCACTCTGTTATGTAACACAAGAAACATCACAAATATGACCCATAAAAGTTCGATCTTTTCTAGCAAAAGCCAACGAACAATGAGAAGCAACACCCAGGCTAAAACAAACCCTGGGATTACGAAATGAACCCATTCTGCCACAAACAGAAAACGATCAATTCGCAGCACAGAACATCCAGAAAATACATAAATAGCTAAATTCGGTAAGATTTTTACAGATGCGTAACTAGGGTTTCTTCCACCCTCGACCCTTCTCAGAAATTAACAAATGTGCCATTATCTTAGAACAGAGCTGTGAGAAAAATATCTGCTAAATATTACCTGGAATTTCAATTAGGGCTCGGCGAAATTCAGATGAAATTGGTGTTCAACTTCTTCTCCGGTTCTTGTCGGGTTCTCTCTCCTGGTGCTGTGCTGCACTTCTTCCAGAGAGTTCTTAATTTTAGGGCTTTTTTCTGGTTATAAAACCCAACAGAGTAGGATCTGTTCCCCTTGATTTTTATTTTAGCTTTTTTTTAACCCATCAGCTTTGATTTATTTACGCAAGTTCCCTTTTGGAATCTCAGTTTCCTCTGAGTGTTTTACGGGCCCCCCCCCACGTCCGTGTCAAATGGATCCATAAAATTACAATTAAAATAATAGTTTATTGATGTTATTATTGGTGGATTAACGTTTTCTAATGGTTTAATACAAAAATATTGATTTATGATTTTGAATATTGAATTATTTGATAAATTAATAACTCATAAAATACATCAATTATTACTATTGCTACATAAATATATAAATATTAATATCGAATGAATGACTAGTGAGTGTACAATCTCTCTTTTGCGGTGAAATAGTTAGTTGTTACGGTTAGAAATGACAACATATGGTAAGAAAGTAATTATGACGTATATGAATTATGTGTCTTTATCCCTTTTCATTAGGAAGTGGATTAAAATTAAATTACATTTGTCTAAATTAATATGTTCATTCAGTGGAGGAAAGATTTAAGAAAAGAAAGATTGGTCATGTCTTGAGTGTTTGTCAAATGGGTGGGGGAGGTGGTGTTGTGTCAATAAAGGGTAATGTAGGTGATAGCGATAAAATAAAGTAGTATAATGGACAAATAGCTTAGGACAAGGGAATAGTAGCTGATCGGGGTCCTTTAGCCTTCATATTCCTCGTCAGAGTGATTGGAGGTGTGTTGCACGATGGACACAACTTTACATTATAGCAAAACGTCAAGGATCTAAAGTAAATTTCTTTCTCTTAATTCTCTTGTATTATCACTGTAAAGTCGTTTGCTTGGGTTTAGTGCGGGTGATGTTTATATTTTATGCGCATTGCAAACGTTACATGGTTTTCTTGTCGGGATCAGAATTGTTAAAGAAGTAAATTGGTATTGACAAGAATTGGTTTTGATTGTTAAAGTCGATGATAATCAGCCGCTTGTATGGTTTTAAGGATCAAAAGTACTGATAAATCGTAAATTGACTTCGTTGTAAGGGCATATCTAAAATGGCGTCAAAAGTCAAATTTGATAAGTACAGTATAAATCGAGATTTGTAATTCGACCAATACACACAGTTCTAATGTGTGGTTGAGGGCGGCGTTGTATATCAAAAATAATGCTAGTGGTGGCATGTCGTTGTGTATGATAAATGAGGTTTTGTTGTGGAGGATAATTTTTCACTTTTTGTGTACTTTATTTATGCTAATAGGGTGAGGCATTGAATTAATAGATTTCTCACTTCAACACAGAAGTACTTGTTCACTTGTACTAAAAGTAGGAGTGGCGATTATACTGTTCACTGTATATGAATCATGACGCAGTGTGGAATACAGTTTCTTAGGATTTTATTAGTTATCATCACAATTATAGAGTATTGTCCTATTAAAAGTGTTGCACACCTAAGTTAGTTCATATTCAAGAGGGCTGTGATAGGTAAAAGATATCGTCTTGGTCGTATTATAGTTTCTTCAGGGGTGTGTCAAGTCAATAGTGCACGACTATCGTTGAACAGATAGAGTACATAATGAATTATGTCAGTTACGCAAGAGTTTATGATGAATGTACAAGCATGCTTAAATATATAATTGTCTCTCAAAATCTTTTACACATTCTTTTCGTTGTATTATGGACGGTATATGTGTAACCAAATAATTACTTTTCATATTATTTTTAATACATCAAAACAAACAATATATTAGTAAATGGTCTAGTCATAACTAATATCAACATTAGTAATATATATCACTACTACTAATACACTTTATTCAATTTTATTCTTATATACACTAGCAAATAATTTATTTATTTTATTATGTCTTGTACAACTACGTGACAAAACATGGGATTAAAGATTGAATAAAAAGAAATTATACAAAACATCCTCGCATATTAGAATTTTTTTCTAAAGTTTGAAATAATTTTATAGGATCTTAGTAATTAATAAAAAGAACAAACGAAGATCTTGATTTGATCAAGTATAGTTGAGGGTTGGTGTTCAGTGTGGGCAGTCTCCTCTATCAAAATAGTAAGAGAAAAAGAAGGACTTATCGACTTTTATATCAATGTATAAGTAACTTGCACTATAAAATACGGATACATGGAAGAGTGACGAGTAAGGAGGGCGAGCGAGAGAGGAGAGAGTCAAGCGAGATAGAAAAGGAAGAATGAGAGAATTAATGTATCTTAGGTATATGTATATCTAGTTGGATAGAATGTATCTAACATAAATTACATAAAAAATTGATCTCATTATCCAAAATACGTATATTTAAATGCGCTAGATACATGATTTGAATATTGAAATTTAGTACAAATAATAATTTTAAAAACTCACGAAAATACACATAATTAGATCTTAAACTAATAAAATTTATGGTTTTTGCCCTTTAACCATACATGAATTTTCAATTCATGCATAAATGATGAATGAACACACGCACTTGTCTTGTTAAAGAAACTCTGTCTCACCCATATATATCACTATTATTGCGAAGGTAACGTTGTGTAAGTATGTTGTGTTTATGGAAACACGAGTTCTATTGTAATGAATGTATGTATTAGGACATGATGTTTCAAACGTGTAATGATAGTAGAACACATAGATGTAATAGACCAGCTCAGTTTTGTGTACTAATGACAAGCCTAAAACACGCTCAAGGAAGGGCGCAGAGGATTTTGGTGGGGAGAGGAGGGTGGGTGCCGGTGGCTTGTGGTGGGTACGATATTTGAAAAATCACTTTACTAACGCAAAATCTACATTCCACAATCTCCAGGCAGAATTGATGTTAAACCAAAAAAAAATAGAAAAGTAGAAGATAGATTGTCAATTCTTAATAACCAGAAATTAGTAAATTTATTAGTGTGTGCTAGCTCAATGCGCTCACTCGAGTCAAAAGTCAAAACTTAGCCTAAAGTATTTGAGTGTTAATTATTTCACGTGTGAGTTCTTATTTGTTTTTTTTGGTTTTTGTTTGTTGTTAGCCGCTTTGAGCACATAGTTTCTTATGGATTCTTTTAACGTTAAAAGAGGTTATCTTTTTTTATATGTGCGGGTAAAAAGAAGTTTTGTTGTAGAGTATCTAGAGTGGCAGAGATGTTAAGAGGAGGTTTGCAAATAATATTACTCCGATGGATACGTCATCTCTATGGTTTGCAGTACAATAATGATAATTTTTGCTTTATTTAGTGATAATAAACTTCTTGACGTAATGGTTATCTTTTAATGAAATGTATGTGAGCTGATTATTATGAAATTATTTTTATAAAAAATTAAAGATTCACGATTTTATAGTGTTCACAACATGCATAATTAACAGTATATCACGAGGTAGATTTGTCACAAACGTGAATCTTTTGATTGAATAATATATTTTTAAAAAAATAAAATATCGAGAGGAGACTATATCTAATTTGTGACTGTTTAGAGGAGATTTGAGTTAGTTGCGACTGAAAAAAAAAAAGAGTTAACTTTCAATATATAATTTATTGTATCAACAATGTATATAGATGTATTACATATATGACATATAGTTATGCATAATTTATACACGAGTATACATTATTTAAACAATATTGATACATTATATATCGTATCAATATGCTACATATACATTAAACATGTGGTCAACAATAATTTTATTGTGTGTATCGCTAATTTTAGACTATTTATTGTATAAATAAAAACTTGATTATATTTAGTGCCAATTTAAACTACTCTATTGTATATTTATAAAAGAATTTCCTTGGAAATATTATGGAAAAATTACTGGCCATTTTAAGCTGAAAAAATTTCATAAAATTAAACATTTTAAAAAATAGTTATGATTTTAGCGAACTTTTGTTATTACCATTATACGCACTATTGTGATAAATCTGTAATAGGTATTAAAATGATTATGTATGCAATATATTTGAATTATAGTTTTTTGACATGCATTTGTTATGTTGATAAAAAAATTATCGTGTGTCTGATAGTATATTAAAATGTGTGATAAATGAATTATTCATCATTAAAACTTGTATTATATGTGAATAATAAATTATTTTTTGTAATATATATTAATTTTTTATTATAAATGAATAAAAAGTGGTCAAGCGAAGAGATTATGGCAGATCATGTTCACCAAGAAATGACCCGAAATTGGATCTTGGGGGTGGGAGAGGGGCTGAGGGACGACAAAGGTACAAAAACAAAAACTACATGACATACGTACTGATTATCAACCGTTAGTCAGTAATGTGAGTTGGCTTGGATTACTTAGTGTTGCGGAGATTATGCGTTAATTCTATAAATTCAGATAGGTCTTTGAATGGTAAATATATTTTTATGGAAAAATTAGTTAACTAGTCAAAAAAATCAACTTATTTAGTGATAATGTACATACTTTAATTAATATTATTAAAAAAGTGTCAAATCAATGTCATTATTTTAAAAAATATTATAATTATTTTTATATTATTAATATTTCTCTCTCTTTTTAAACATTTTTTTCTATTCATGAATTATATATATTATATATTTAAAGGAATTAGCACATATACTAATGATAATTATATTTTAAAATTCTCCTCTTCTATGATATGCATGATTCCTGCATTTATCTCTCTTATTACTATTTATATTTTTAAATTTTCTCTCTCTTATATTATAGCAGTAGTCCCGATTTTCTCTCTCTTATACTAATATATTTATTAATATAAATTTATCACAGTCCCGATTAGTTGTTATGTTAACGTTTATATATCTTAAACTGTATTTCAATTTTTTTTAATGGATTGTATATGTCACGTTTTTCTAATAAACCACTTTAAAGACAACACTCCAAGCATAGATTCAATTTTTAATAAGTAAATATTTTATCTCCATATAAAAAATATATAATTATTATGGTAGATTATAAATATGTATCTCTCTTTATTTACACAAGTTTTTCTCTCTCAAACTTATATATATTCAAAGATTAAGGAAGTAGATATATACTAATTATATTTAAAATTTATCTCTCTTATATTAATGCATTGATTTCCCGAATTTTCTATCTACTTATACTTATTTATAATTAGTAATGTTAAATTTATCACGATTCTCATTTTTAGTTTGTATTTTTAACGTTTATATTCTCTTAACTGTATTTCAGCTTTTTAATAGGGATTGTGTTTTACACGATTTTCAGTTTTTTAATAATAAAAGATTTTATCTCCAGATAAAAACTCTTCTAATTATTCAGAAAAAAAACATTTTAGTGGGATTGGTATGTGTGTCACGTTTCCCAACCCACGTAATAGACAACTTTAAACGTTATATTCTATTAAACTGTATTTCTGATTTTAATGGATTGTGTTTCACGTTTTTCAGTTTTTAATAATAAAATATTTATCTCCATATAAAAAACTCTTCTATTATTCAGAAACAAACTTTTAGGTGGGATGTATTGTGTTGTCACCGTTGTCCCCAACCCACTTTTAATAGACAACAACTCCAATGCCTTACATTAAATTTTAATAATAAAAATTTTCTCTCTCTATAAAAAAACTATTCTAATTATTAGAATATCGTTTTAGTTGGATGTCACAGTATCTCTCTTACAATTTATTTCCAGAATTTGTGTTGGCACGTCATATATATATTCAAAACCATCTTTAATAGATATTCAACAACTTACAGATGCATATTTTAAATTTATTAATAATCTATGTTCCTCTCTCTCTAATAATTTTCCAAAATTAATTTTTCAGAATATCTTTTTAATTTTTTAACTCTTATCTTCTCATGATTTTTGTTTGAATTGCACGGGTTGGTTATTTATCTAACATTATTCTACGGACCACAACAGATCAAAATTAATATATTCATATATCATCAATCCCCAGATCAAGCTTCAATTTCTTCAAACACGATTTGCTACTTCATTTCTCAAGATTACTTCCGTTTGGAAGTTTGATTGGAGATTCACATTGTGATGGTTATTATGTTCTTCATAATTCCTTTTGATTACTTAACTATTTGATTTTCTTTTAATTATTGGATATTTGTTGTTGTATTAAATTAATTTTTAGGGTTTCATATAATACACAAATCAATCTCAATAGATTGCATCAAAAGCTGTGACTAGAGGATTGTAAAAAAAAAACACAAGTGATTTCGCGTTTCATAGTTTTTTTTTTTTTTTCACTCAATAAATAAACAACAATGTAGGGTCATCATATAAGTCTAAGGAGGTGGAAAAAAAAACAACACTAAAAACAAAAAAACTAAAAAACACAAAAGAAAGAAAAAAAAACAACAAAAAACAAAAAAAAACAAAAAAAAAAACAAAAAATAAAAAAACAACAAAAAAAAAAAAAAAAAAAAAAAAAAATAAAAAAAAACAAAAAAAAAAAACCAAAAAAAACCCCCAAAAAAAAAAAAAGAAATGGCTGAAGATGGGTCAACATCCCACAGAAATTCATGAAGTTTGAAGAAGAAAATTTTTCGGGCGAGAACAGGTAAATTTTTTTTTTTGCATGTGTTGTGTATGGCTGTTTAGTTTATTTTGTTTAGTAATTTTTAAGATTGAAAATTACATTTACAAAGGAATTTGAAGTGTATTTGAATTGTTTTAGTTGTTTATAGCTTATTGTTTATTTTTGTATTGGAAAAGTTTTTTGACTATATGTTTGTATTTTGCATTATGTTCATCTTTTTGTATTAGTGGTCAATGCCCCCCCCCAATTAAAATTAAACTTTTGACTATTTATGATTGTATGTTTGTATTCTGTTCATCTTTTTTGTATAGTTTCAAGTGTAAATCGTATACCAATTTGTAAGTGTGTCCGATATTTCATCTTGTTTGTTATTTTTTCCAAGTTGTAATGTTTTTTGTATCACTCTTATAGTTGGAACGTATTCTGTATTTAATATGGTTTATTGTATTTTTTTGTCAATGGAACATATTTTAAAGTTTTGTAGTAATAATTTTATGCGTCTTTTTGTATCGATGTAATGGAATGGTATAGTGTATTTGTATTCACCTGTATATACCAAAAATTCGTTTTGGTTCTGTTTTGTTTTACGTGTGTTTAGGGTTAATGTACCACATATTTGGTACCATATCTGTTTTTTTGTATGTGGTTGTAAATATGTGGGATTTTGTTTATTATTATCATATTTTTTGTTCTGTATTAGTATTTATTTCATTTTTGGAATTCAAATATGCCAGGGGACTTCTTATGCTTGCAAAAAGCTACCACAAAAGCACCCCAACCATTCAGGTATAGTAAAATTTATGACATTAATCAAAGGTGAATGAACAGCTTACAACAGGAGCAGGATAATTATTTTGTGAGAGTACGTGTGTTGGCAATATATGAAAATCAGAAAATGTGTTGGGCAAGGTCAAATTCACAGGTGTGTATGTCACTAGAAGTGGAAGGAAGGTAGTAGTAAGCAGGTCTTTTAATCAAAGTAAATGAGTTATTTTTAAAGTCACAATTAGAGACTTTGCTCTTATTATTGGGATTAAATGTGTTGGTGTGTAGAGGCTTCAGGGTTCACACAGAAGAACCTAACCGATTATGGTTATTACTTGGTGGTAATGCGATCCTGACGTTAGATTGATTTGGTTCGATAGGTTCCATGGTAAGTTTGGTTTGAAAATGATTTGATTGCCATAGAAGTTTGCAATTGCAATATTATTATTTCATTATATGTTGTGTATTCTTCTTTTTAGCTGTGTTTTTTTGGCGAGAAGAGGATCTTGCGGAATTCCTAGAATAATTTGATTTGGTTGAAAGTGGTCGGTATATGCATTATCCGTGGGGCATAAAAGATCTTGAGTGGTTGCTACAGCGTTCAACCAAGGTTTGACTACTGATGATTCAATATTATCGAATATTGGTATGCCAGCGTGCTTCAAATATGGATATACGAGTGCATGGGTAGGTCAGACGAATTTTTGCACGGAAAAATCAGTGATCGTATCCCCCGTCGTATATCTCAACTGGCAACAAACAGTAGGAGCACAACCCGCTTCAAAACCTTGTAGAAAAAAACATGCAATGATTGGTAATAGAGAGGATTATGTAATTCTTGAATTTTTATCTTTGTTATTGTATTAGTTGATTGTATATATTTATTATGTTAATTATTATGTTTACTATCGGTTTCAGATTAAATGGAAGAAGGTGTCCTTCTCTTAGTGGAAATCGCTGTTCTACATTGCCTCCTAAAGGTCTTGAAAAATCACTGCAAGGTGTTCAAAACAGAGCCCACATCGTGATGATGATGAACAAAGTACTTTCTGGAAAGGGAATTCAGATGAGATTGTCAACCCACCTCACATTCGATTGAAGGTTACTGGTTCAAAAGAAAAAAGGGGCGGTGAATCAGTTTCACTGCTAAAAGGGTCGAAAAAAGGATTCAAATATGACGAGTGGTTATGTCAAATGGAACAGAAGAAAAAGATCGATCCAGTAGCGAACCAGAAAGTGGAAAAAGTTTGTAATTAGAAAAGGTTGTGCGGCAAGAAAAAAAAAGGTTTTTAGGAAGAAAACCACTACCAATTGTGTGCCAAACAAGGATTCTCAAATACCATATTAAGTCTGTGTCTCATGAACAATTCATGAGGAACGAACTATATGGAGTTACGAAAGGGAGTATATATGTTATACATATGTTTTTCAATATATTTATTCAAATTATTGCCACAATCTGCTAAAATTAATTATATTGTAAATGTTCAGGTAGAGAGGAGTGTTTAAAGAATACGGAAGTTGATAAATGATAATGTTAATATCATTATCTATTTTGAAGGTTAGACAATATGCTAAAGGTTTATGTTTATTTTTTGTTATTCTTTTTATTTTTTTGAATTCTATGTTGAATCAATATTTAAGGACAAAAAAACAATGACAATGCTGGTACAATGATCACAACGTTTTCCACAAGTCAAGTTATCAGAAATCAAAAACCAGGCTAACACAACTCATTTTGAAAATAATTGTTTATTTTGTTTGTATTCGGATTCTGTATTCTTGTATTCTGATACTATAATATATATGTCTACTATTAATTTTTTCCTATATTTGTAAGTACTTATTTCTTTATCCATCGGGATAAAGGTATGTGATTGTTTTTATATCAAAATTATTCAGGACAACACAAAACAATCACAATGCGGCTCAAGGACAACAACATTTTACAAAATCATTGCTAATAAAATCAAAACAGGGTATTTGAAATCTTATTTTTAAAATAAAGATTATTATTTAGTATTCTGTTTTTCTTACTACATTTTGTTAATATTAATTGTATTTTTACATGTATTGTCTTAATATTGTATTCAATATAATTTTTTTGTATATAGGTGACACTTCTGTATCTACATGGAAAATGAATGGTCTTTTGATGATGAGAAGTCGGAAGGCGATGAAGCTAAATAATGCAGAGAGGAAGTTTTTCAAGTATGTTCATTATAATTTTTGTATTTTCACATGGTTTTAACGATAGTTTTTTATATCCAATCTCCTTTTTTAAAGGATCATTCCATTTTTGAAAATCAAAATCAGGGGACATATCCGATTATGTTGGGAGGTGGTGCTGTATCAAGTATGTGTTAAGTCTACAATTTTATATAGGCAATTTGGGAATATTGTTGAGAATTAACATTTTTTATTTTTTTAAGGTTGATGTGACAATTCACTGTGCGTTAATCTGAGCATGTAGATGCTGATTTTAGTCTCGTTCTAAATCAGAATCCCAAAGTGTATGTTTTTACGAATCTAAACTATCTTTTTTTTATTAGGGATAATTTGCTTTGAATAGTTTTTTTTTATACATCAGCCATCATTTGTAAAGGGCCACTTGTTTTTGAAAGTCAACATGACTTTACACATTAAGATGACAATGTGAAGAGGACAAGTCTATTCTACCCCTAATTCAATCGATTTTCCCGTTGGAAGGGTCACCACACTCACAGTTTGAGTTGGATGATTCTCTAATGCCAAGTCTCAGTGACTAAAAAGTAATCGTGCTACTGACCATACCATTAATTCAGAACAAGCATTATCATGCACAATCCAAAACAAAAGCAATGAAGCTCAAATATTCAAAAAAAGGCTAGCGAAGGAAGGTGAGCAGAATCAAAAAAAAGTCTTGTTCAACACCATACATGCGCATAGGATTAGACGTCAGGAACTTTCATACATCCCCATATATTACACGTTCAGCTATCTGCAGGTATAAAGACCATAACAAAATATTAATGTATTTAAATCTGATTTAAATAGTTTATTCTAATTTTTGTATATGGTAGTTATTTTTATTTAACATTTACACATAAGTACTTCATCGGGCAAAGTTATTTTGAACTGAAAACACCCGTTCATCTTTGATCTTATGTATGGACATCGTATATCGTTATGTGGGATTGCACACCGTTCATGGATTACGCGAAGGTCTTTTTGCAAAAACATGAGAACAGTAAGTTATGGTAATACGCATAATATATAAAAAAAATGGCTATGCTTGTTTCAGGTATCTAATTGTTAGTATATGAATTTTTTTTGTATTCATGATTATGATTGATTTGGGCTGTTTTGCATCATAATCTGTTTATTGGTTTCATGTTTTTTAATGTATATTAAACATGTGTGTATTTTCAATTATCAAATATTTGAATTATAATGTATGTGTTATATTAATTGATGATACAACTATATATTTTAGTTAATCATTTTAAAATTCTGTGATGTAATAACAATATAAATCTTTATTGGTGTTATACTAGTAATCTAAATTATGATGCATATTTCAACCAATACATTAGATACACGAAGTAATTATAGTTTCCATGTATCCCTTTTATTATCGTGTACCTTTATATTTTGTGTCTGATTTTCTTTAGACGGCGTATAATACTTGGTCATATTGTATACATTTATTTTTGTGTATTTCTTCGACGTCATGATAGATCGATACAAGACGGGAAAGCACGCATTCCTGTCCCTTTTGACTTTGGTGTTGATATTGTAGCCAATAAAAATGGGCTTCTACATGTATCAAAAAGGCAAGTTGAAATGATTCGGTAAGTAATCACTGTAGTATTTAGTTATTATTCTTTGTTTATTGTTATCTAATGATTTTTTTTATTGTTAGCATATCAACGTCTATTTTATTATTTGAGAAAGAAAAGCAAAGTTATGATGTGGACAGCAGGTATTAAACACACAACTGTGGATTGTGTTTACGTCCAAAAAATTTCATTAAATTTGGAAGAAGTATGAAAAGATTTAGATAGTGATTGTCTGTGTTTTGGGGGGGGCCGCTGATGAAGAAGAGGCATTTTATAGGGATTACATTAGAGGTACAAAGTTCTGTCGGCCATTCAGTGGCATTTGGTGGATCATGTATTACCCTGTAAAATGTAAAGGAAAAAATTCATTGGGTCTGGGGTCTCTCCTTAATGATAGAGTGTATACGTTTATGATGCTTACAGACGGCAGGTTCATGAGTGCAGCAAGCAGGAACGAGGTTTACCACCAAGTGGGCTCAACTCATTCCGCTAAAGTTGACTATGTATGATTTTACAAGAACAGAGGCTTAGTAGATTTGTTAGTCAAGAGGAGAATGAGTTATTGAGATTGTTTTCATTAGCCCAAAACATACCAAAGCCCGGTGGAGCTGTAAGTTTTATATTCTGTGGTCAATTATTAATTTATTTTTGTATTTAAATTTTAATTTTATATTCTCATGTGTTATTCCGGATTGGGGTATTTGGTATTATATCTTGCTTTGTCGAGTGGCGTCGTATGAGTCAAAGGAAAATCCAAGTGTACATTACGTAATGTTTTTAGGGGCAGATATGCAACACTTTTTGGAATTATGCTAAGCAAAAGCAAGACAACGGAGCCATTAGTGAATCTGAGGCACCCCCCTTAGAGGCAATGCCTCAATCTGTTCGTGTTGTGTGTCTGCTCATGAAATACAAGTTGTGCGTTGTTGAAGATACTTCGGTGTGTTTTAAAACTAGTTAATTATGTTTCTTTAAACTTTTATGTGCTTATATTTGTCATATATAATTTGATTAACTTTTATGTAGCAGATAATTTGCATACTTATTCATTTGATTATCTTTGTTTAGCAGTTATCTGCATACTTTTCATTTTGAATAGTTATATATATTATGTAGGTGATTCATGTGTTGCAAATTTTTATGTTGTATTCATCGTTGTTCTATCCATCATAATAAGTCACTTACCTGAAGTTGTATTGTTGATAATAAAATATAATGTATTTTTAAATGTGGCTCACGTTTAGTTGATTATATAGTGTCAAATATATTGTTATGAAACATTAAATAACAGTTTCTCAAGTATTTTTTTTAGTCTATTGCAATACATTATCAGATTGCGACTGGTATTTATATGTTGTCTGTTTATTCATCGGATAAAAATTGTTGTATTACTGGTTATGTTTGATGTTTTGTATTAAAAGTATAATTTATTTTTAAATGTGGTCATACATTGTTGTATTATATGTGCAAATATATTTGTTTATGAACATTAAAACAGTTTCTCAAGGTCATTATTTTTTGAGTCTTATTGCATATACATATCACTATTGAAGAACAGCTTGGTGAATACAGTGTGGTAGGCACTAATATGGAGTGAGCTAACAAACGACTTTGTTAGTATAAAGTAAATACGCGGCAACACGAACATATTTTGATAAAATATTATTTCATGAAAATCATGAAAACATTTCTTACAATAATAAACGATTTGTACGAACACATGTACATTTATTTCAAAACAAATTCCAAACATATCTAATCTATTCAGTTCGTGGGTCCCATTCCTGATGATCGCCTATTATGTCCCGTTTGACCACATAGAGGACACCCGATGTCTTGTTCGTCTTTAATATAGTTATGTACGTTTTATCACGAAGCTTTTTTGGAGGTTCTACCAGGTAATTTTTTGACTTTGGAGGCTTAACTATTTCATGGACTTACATATGCAGGCACATTCCGAATCTTTTTTATCAGGTAATGGATTATTGGGATTAGCATTGTAACAAGTAATGTATTTGGCGTAAAGTCTGAAAACAATACGGTTCAGGATCAAGAAATTTCTTCTTCAAAAACAGCCCAGGCGTGCGAACATGGTATTTCATCCACTGGAAATCTCTACATGTGCAAGTTTTCTTTTCAAGACAGCAATAATGTTTCCCTTCATGACGAACACTGTGCAATAATTACTCGTCGCAATCTAACCTATTACACAAAGTTAAACGAAGTTAATTCATACCAGTTATATAATTTTATTTTTATGAAATTAAAACAAAAACAACCAATTTAAGGAATCATAAACATACCGTCAACGCAGTGAAAGTTCTCATTTTCAGCGAGATTTCTGTGCTTTACCACAAAGTGTCGCTGAAGTATTAGAAGCAGATGTAGGATTTTTGAAATTCCATCGACCAAACATTTTCTAATTTCCTCAAGAAAAGATATATAGGGTAATTCCTTGCTTCCACAGGCAGCATTTATGCATTCAGCTATGTTTGATTTGGGGGGTTTTCATAGCAGTTTTTGCCGCGATCAACTGGTTGAATACAAAGTCTTGACCATTTGTCATAACCAGCCAATTCCAAATAATTCTTACCCTAATATAAAATATGTTCTACTTTTTTCATAGTTCATTAAATTCAGAGAGTTTGTCTCATTGCAATTACATAAAACACTCCTGAAAGACTGTCATGTGACTTTTTGTAAAGTGGCGTCACATTCTTCCAAAGAGAAACGTGCCAAGCATAATGTGGTATATTGTATAGCCTGAAACTTGCTTTTATATACTCTCGTTGATGTCGGATACAACACACATTTATCCTTAAACCAGAGCTCTCTAAATGTTCAAAAAACAAGTCCAAGATGCATGCATTTTCAGAATCAAT
Source organism: Solanum habrochaites (assembly GCA_027704765.1). Classification (NCBI taxonomy): domain Eukaryota; kingdom Viridiplantae; phylum Streptophyta; class Magnoliopsida; order Solanales; family Solanaceae; genus Solanum; species Solanum habrochaites. The sequence continues at coordinate 89,038 of JAKWJA010002447.1, read as the reverse complement.
AACACCGTATGTACGGGCAATATATTTCCTGAACATTATACAAGTGCAACATTAGTATACATATCGTCAAATACAACCAAAGACATGTTTAAAGATAACTATTGTGCATACTTCTTTAAAAAATATAATATATAATAGTTACCTGATCCATCCAATGTGCTTGAGAAACAAATGTGCCATTTAAGTCCCTCTGAGATGGCGCCCAAACTACAATATTGGCTACACTTTCAAACCTTTTATGAAAGGAAACAAAGCTATAAAGGATATATAGAAATTCATTTTCTTCCGTCTTCTTCAATCTTATATGCGATCCAGGATAAGTGGTGTCCAATATGTATAAATAAACTGGGTAATTATAATGAATCTGATGGTTTTCTACCCTAATTGTATTTGATGTATGCCTTTCTCCTAGCAGTTGTAGTGCGCACAGACGGTAATATCCGTTCGTGCTACACCAAGTTCGAGGTTCTAACATCCACTTGTCTGATGTCTTTTGTGGCGAGGTGTAGTTGTGGGTTCGAGTGGTCAACTTGGCGTTTTGATGATCAACTAGCTTGGGCGTTTATTAATCCTCTCCAACATAGACTGCTTGTCTGCTTGGTCTTACTGGACTATTAGAACTTATCTGGTTGGTGACGATGAAACATGTATGTTCATCTACAAAATTATCTGAATTCTAAACAATTCCGGATTATGTGATGTTGGAAGCGGTCACTTTATGGACCGACATCGCCACATAGTTGTTGTGTCTGGATACACGATATACGAAGGTGGTATATAATGATCGAATTACAAAAGAAAAGAAACAAATAATTTAAGACATTTGAATTATATAAAATAATTAATATAACACCAAATCTAAATATATTTTTTTAAGTATTACAATGATCTAGGCTGGACGTGTACGTGACACTTTGATCTTTTTGATCTCTCAGACTATGATAAATCTATTATCATGGGCATAGTCAATACTCTATAGCTGTCAAAGTACGTTATATTCTATAACTTGAGTCTTCTGAGGGACTGCTTTATATGTTGCATGATACAGTTAGGGATAATAGGATGCACTTGGAAACTTTAATGTCGAGCTGATCAATGGTAGTGGCACGGTAATAAGCTATGTTCTGGGGGTAGTCAGTGTTTGTGTATACTCTTCGACGTCTTGTATTGGCATATCACAAGCCAATATCTTCTGTGAATGATGAGTTCAAAGATTATGGAAAAGTGGAAAGGTCGTTTCGTTAGTACGAGATCGCTTCACACCTCGCGGGTGCTTTACAACTCCTGCCATCGAGTGTTGTTCAAAAACCTGTCCGAGATATTGTTATAGAGAAGGATTTCCCGCGGGTTTCGCAGAGTTCTCAGTACCAAGCTTAGATGCCGGCGGCTGCTATTGGCCATAAACGAAATCGGTACCCATAGGTTGTAGCCAACCCAGGCATTTGTACTAGGTTGTCTCGCTGGTTCTCCCTTTAACACCAACGGTAGATAGGAACCGAACTGCTCCGACGTTCTAAACCCAACTCACGTACCACTGGAATCGGGCGAACAATTACTGTAACCCTGGGGGACTCTTCAACCCCAGGTGGATGAGTCGACATCGAGGTGCCCAAACGACTCCGTCGATACGCGCTCTTGGGAGTCATCCGCCTGTGATCCCCGGGTAGGACCTTTGAATCCGTTTGTAGGCGAGAGCCCTCATCACGGACTCCCGATTCACCTATGGCCGATTTCATCTCTGGTTCGACCAGTCGAGGTGCTCACACGAGTTCAGGCAGGCTGATATACATTACGCTCACGAGCAGAATCTTAGCTGAGGGCCTTACCTTCGCACACCTCCGTATGATCATCACAAAATACAGTTACACAAATGGGATACTTGCGATTCTCCGAAACTTCGTTTCTCAATGAGGATCATATACCCTCAGTTCCCATATATAGTTTGTGTATCTCCAAAGGTGGCAATGGCCTACCTTCTATTTTTATACTTAAGTTTTAATCTGTTGTAGACCTCAAATAACGCCCCAATTGATTAGGCAACTATAATCAAACGTACATCTTTATACAGTGCATACTCTTTGAATCTGTAATTGCCTCAGTTGGGGCGTAACAACATAGCAAGTATCTTCAGTCCATGTCCAGAATGCTTTATTATAAAAGCAAATGCTCCCAATATATGCTGAATAGGAAAAAAAAAGTCATACTAAATACCAAACATAATGACAGATCATTAATTGTATACAGAATACAAAACAAAAAGGTACAATAGTAATTCAAATGTAAAAGATTTGAACATTATTATTTGTCTAAAAATTGATGCATCAGGTAAGTATTATGTTTGAGTATACTGTTTTGTATCATCAAAAATTTGAAAAAACGAAATCAAATCAGAAGGACTATGATAAAAAAAAATGAACCAATCAACAATCAAAATACAAAATATGTAACGAGTAAATAACTAAAACAGTGACCTGAATTTCGACCTTTCGTTTTTGTTTGTTTCAAAAAAATCGTTTACCAGTTTATATGACGAAAACATTGGAAATATTTTTTTTTAGGATTGAACATGGAACAATGGCTACATCTGCGCCCTCAAGATTTGAGAAAAATGGTAACTGATGTAGAGAGAGTTTTAAGAATCTGGTACTTTTATAAATTCTCTCCTTTAAATAGCTCTAGTTTGTTATATAATTTAGGGTTATTCTTTATTAATTAAACAAAATAATTAAATACAAGAAAAATACATATAATGTAACAATTTTGAAATTATCACTAATATTGAAATTGTTGACACTATACCCTTATGAAATATAAAAATTAATGACATTTTAAAAAATTCTTTTTATTATACTATATTTTGTAATTTTCCCATTTTTAGCAGATAATACAAGCCCAATAAACTTCAAGTAAATCGCCATGGATCCATCAAACAATCCTACTGGTTTGGGCCTTCCGTTTCTTATACAGTAGAATGGAGGAGAATTCTATGTATACATAAATAACAAATAAAACTACACACAATTTAAGATGTTAAAATATCAAGGTTATAAAACAAACTTTGGTAAGAATAAAACGGACTTATAGCGATATTATTTATCAGTTATAGCATATCAAGAAATAATATATGCTTCTGCATTAATTTTTTTAAAATATAATTAAATTATTTAAATAATCAATTACCTATTAAACAATGTAGTTAATAAATTTATTATTTAAGGTACCTTTTTAACAAAACTATAGTAATGTGAATTTAAATAAATTTGATATAGTTACCGGGTTGTAAGATGATAAACTACACAAAGACTAGAGATTGTATCAAAAATCTAAAACAAGTACAGTTTCTAAAAAGAAAACTGTAAAAGCGTTATCTACAAAATAAATAAATTTATAGTTCACCAAATTTTTGTTCTTCCCCAACTCTTTTCAAAATCATTACGCTCTGCACGGCCTATCAAAGCTTTCACCAAAATTCGCACGCCTCTACTACTTAAATTGTTATTTTCACCAAAATTTTCACTCAAAATCCTAGCTTCTCTCTAACAGTCTTCTTCAAACAAAAAAAAGAATCCAAATAGTTGCATTCAAAATTTCATTTTAGCACTCAAATCGTCTCAACTTTGCAATAAACAAACCGTACCAATGCGAAAAGAGGCACCGAAACCCGAGAAAAAGTTAGAAAGATTGAATGAAGAAGCAAGCTCAGACGGCTTTGTCATGCTCATCTTTCAAAATTGTATCAAAAACACAATATCAACCTTCATTGTTAAAGTTAAATCTAGATCAGGAAACAACAATAGAAAAAAAAAAAAAACAAAGTATTCCAAAGGAGAACGAGAGAAGAGGAAAGGGGAAAGAAAAGAAAAAGTAGATGAATTTGAGAAAAGGACGAAAGAAAGAGGAAAAAGAGGGGAAAGGAAAAGAAAGAAATCGAGATCAATCAGATTCTGAATCGTGATTTGTGGAAGAGAAGAGTTGATAAAATCCAAAATTCAAAAAATTCAGAGCATCTGAAATCGATACTTCACATTTACAAGAAGAAGAAGAAAACAGTTTTAACCCAAAAAAAGAGTTCAAAGGCTAGTAATAAGTTAATGTTTTTAAAACTTTTTTATGTTTGTTATTTTTATTTTCTGTGTATTTGGGTATAAAATAGTTAAGAATATAAATTTATGTAAATAAAAATGTAGAATTGTGATGATTCCTTGTATGAAATCACAGAATTTCTTTCATATACATATCAAATTGCTGGAAACATGTATGTTTTATGTATGATTCACTGTATGAAATTGTTGCATGATTCACTGTAGTGATTCAACTGGACATATAAAATGTGTATGGAATTTTTTGTATCAAGTTTTTTTATACTGTTGATAGTAGATATCCAATGAGTGATACGTTTATGTTTTTTTGATTTTGTTATATTTTGGTTGTTGAAGATATTGTGGTATGAAAGAATTGTGTAAGTTTGTTTGAAATGTGTTGTATGATTATATTGTATTAGTTTTCTGTATACTATGGTATGAATTGTGTATTTTCAATATTATGTTGAGTTTGTTGAAGTGTGTAGATTAACTGCATTAGTTTGTTATACTATGTGTGTATGAATTATGTATTTTTCAATTTTATGTTTGTAAGTTTTGTTGAATGGGTTATGATTATCTGAATGATGTTTGTTATACTTATGTGTATTGAATATGTGTATGATTAATGTAGTTAATTTTTTACAATTTTTTAGGAGAAGAAGACACAAAACATTTGCTTCATGTATTAACAGTGAAGGTGTTTGCGGATTGTTGACCTTTTTAGGTCAAGATAAGGTTTCAAACAATTCTTAGATGAAAAACCCTTTTGGTTTTTTTTTTGATAATTTGCCATCACATTAGAAATCCAATGTCGCAATTGTTGAGACAAGTATTTATAAGGGGGATGAAAATGTTAGGGTGGACATGTTTGTTTGTCATTAAAAGTAAATGGTAAAGAGTTACATTTTGGGGTTACAAAAGAGTTTGTTGCTATAAGCTGGTTTGAAATGGGGATCTGTTTCGTGATTTTGATAAAAACTGTAATAAAATTTTTATTTTAACCAGTAATAACATTTTGAAAAATTCGTCGTTTTATTACACATGATAGGCAATACATTTAATATACGAAAATATTTTAGTTAGGAAACCGACTGAATAAATGTTATCAACAAAAAAAAATATATCAATTTAACATGTGAAGCAATATAACAGGGGGGAAGAAAAAAAACGAAGCACATACTAAAAATATTAAAATAAACTAAACATGGATGAATTCCATTTGCACAATGTTGTAATTAAAATTGACACAATTTTCTCCGTTTTAAAGCAAATCCTGAAACTTTTGTCAACCTTCAATGTTGTAAATTTGTTTTTTTAAAGATGAAAAATGATAAAACTATGACAGTAATCGAATATAGGAATATAGGCCAAAATTTCGGGAAAATAAATGATACCGTTATGGAAAGAAAGGATGAACAGAAACAATTTTTAAGGATAAAAATCAGAAAGGAGAATAATTACCATTAAAAACAGATTGAGATAATAAGTGCATATCTTATTAATTAAATATTATTTTAAAGGCCTGAAAAGGTGCACATTTTGTTATCAGTTTAATAACAGTAAACTACATTCATGGAATTATCAATTTAATTAATCATTTAATTTTATTTTTCGTCCCTAAGTTTACAGAATAAATATTTACAATATTTTAATTTAAAGAAATGCATGTGATCTATTAAATGTTAAGAATGAAAAAAAAAAACAAATCTTATGCCATAACGTGAGAATTAAACTAGGCATAATATGCTATTATAACTAAGTTTCTACGTATACAAAAATGGATCATGTTAAACACTAGCAAAAAACAAGAATATATTTAATAATTCTATTATAAGAGAAAAAGAAAAAAAGTGTAAAGAGACAAGAAATAAAAGTTCTTTAAAAGAAAATTCTAACTATATTTAAGTGTGTTTAATATGAGCACTTGTGAATTTATTTATGGTGTTCATAGATGCATATGAAAAGTTGTCTCTCACACACAAAATCAATAAGGTTTCTTAGCATTGGAGGCATAAAATGCGTTGACAAATTGTCTTGCTATTTATTCTTGTTGGTGATGTTGACTTTAAAATAAAATAAAATAGTGAGTACTACAATATAATATGAAATATATTTTATATACATGGATTTAGTAATAAAAATATGCTTGTCTTTAAAAATAATACTTTGACGATTTGCTATTACTTTATTCACAATTTTATATTTCGACATATTTTTCAAAATATTCTTGTTTACGGCCAAATGATCTCTTAAAATAAAAAAAGTATGATTTCCCTCTCATGTTGCTGCGTAATCCCCAATAAAGCCATTTTTGGCTCGTTAAATTATTATGAACATTAACAAAAGTACAAACCATCGCTCAAAAAATTAATTAAAAGTAGTTAAGAATTTTATTTTTTACGTATAGCTATCTATGTCAATTAATATGCTTAAATTAACTATGCATTTTGTTGTTTAACAACAAATTTATCTAGCACTAATTTTAAATCTTTTAGTATTGCATTAAAATGACGATACAGTTATTTGTATAACTATCTTCACTCATTTTTAATTGTTCTTAATAGATTTTATACTCTTATTAAAACCATAGATAAACGTAAACATATTTATCAATAATGCCATATATATCTTGTGTGATATCTGTGTGTTTTTGAGATCACTCACGAAATGCGGGGGACCTGGGTTCCGTAGCATAGTGCCTCGTCCAGATACAAATGTGGGTATCAAGTCATAAAAGTTGTCATGTCATGTGGTAGGGAGGTGAAAAGTGCAGTATCCTACCCAATAAGAAGAGCTGACGAGGTGTATGTTTCAGTAATCCTCACAATGCAGGAAACTGGGTACTTAGCAAGAGTTTCCTCCATCAGATACATAATTGGTTACAGCTGTAAGCTGTCACGTCAGAGGTTGGTAGGCGTCAGTGTACTACCCAATCAGAATGGAGGAAGGGTGTTTTTCCAACGGAGTCATAACTCTTTAATTGTTTGATACTTTTATAGGCATGACAAACCCCATATTTATGTCACCCACCAAAGAAGGATGAGGAAGTCAGCCACAAAGCCTTATGCAAGACTCTAATAGAAGTTTGAAAGGACCTGTTCCCGGCAAGCAAGGGACCTGGTACGACAAGACTGTGACGTGAAAAGGATAAGACAGCTTCAGAAAACTGGTCATCTCTGAGTGCGGTAGTGGTGCACATCTTTTCCCAACATCATGCCTTCAGCCAATGGGATGACATTCAGGATCAACGATTTGTTGGAATTTTATAGGTTTTATTATCTCTCTTCCACCAAACACAACTTCAAGACTTGGCAATTAACTGGATTTTCTCTGGAAAATTCACACGCTTGAAAACATAAGGCCATCTTCAAGGAAGAACATTTGCTCAACTCAACAGAAGGACCTGATAGAGTTAAGAAGAATAATCGTTGTTGTATTTAGAGCTTTGTGTCGAATGTACTTACATTTGTACATTGTAAATCTTTTCTATCTATAAAGTTCAGATATCTTGTTTTTGGTTTGTAAAAGTCTAAATCTTAGAGGTCAGTTACGTTTACTGATTTAGGGGCACATGGTTTTGTTGCTTGTCAAATTCTAATCTCAGAGTTATGTGGTTTAGTGGGCGGTGTGGTATCCGCTTAGAGGCTCTTCAATATAGTAAGATTACTTTGATCGATAGAGATTAATAACTTTTTTCTCGACATTAATTTTAACCGGGGTTTCACTTTGCTTGAGAAATTAAGTGCAGACGGTTGTAATCCTGTTGCCACCGGTCGTGGTTTGACTCCTTTGACAGGAGGTTTCTCCACGTAAACTTCTTGTGTTTTTGTTCTTCATATGTTAATCTTCTCACTGTTTTTTTGCTGTGTCAAGGGACCTGGTCCATTGACTGTTATGGAGCACATATGTTCAACAATTGATATTCAGAGCAATGTGCTCTCTATCTGGTTTACACCTAAGGATGGAATTCCTGCGATAAATGGCGTTCACTACTGATAACAACGAACTCAGTCTCCCCGCAAGACCCCTTTTGATAGATAAGCTAATATAACTATTGGGAAGAATTCGGATGAGAGACTATCTCATGGCTGAGACATGAAGTTGGGATGGTCAAATGTAAAGGTCTTAATTGCCAACCTATGGAGGGTAAAGATGAGAGGGTCACAGATAGTCATTCCAAAACTAGAAAACAATATAATTACTCTGACAGACTGTTAGTCCAGAAAAATCATAGAAGCAATGAAAGTTATTGATGTGTGGCCTTAGTATAAATGAATACGATCTGATTTCAGCGATCGGGTTGTGCATCATCTAAAGGGAAATTTTGGGATCTGTTAGAAACAACTTATGGAGAGGCACTGAGGAACATAAGAAATCTACGCCTAGATCTCTTTTCTACTCAGTTAGAAGATTTCACCATGATGATGGTGAACTCATTCATGAAGTGCACACCAGATTCTCCAACAATCCAGCTGAGCTCATGTTCCTTGAGAGACCTGTTCCTATTGTCAGACTGGCATATTGTCAAAGACAAAGAGGGGACCAGGTCTGTCCCAAGATAAGCAATAAATGAAGTCGTTCTTCTGGGCCGTTAAAAGAGAAATGCTGCATGGGAAAAAAGTCCAAGTGATTCAGATGATTTCTGAAACACAGATAATGGTTTTATGGCAAGTCAGACGAGGAAGATTTTGATGAAAATGTAACTCTAATCTCTTTCCCAGATTCAAAGCAAAACTTGAATACCTTTTTCTACCGTAAGTTGAGAAAGTTGGCTGTTAGTATTACTTTACTTTATTTGATACGTGAGATGACAGATGATAAGATCTCGTAACCAACAACCACCTAGACATCTTTCACAAGATGAAAAATTGCCTTTAGTTTCCAATATCTTATATTGAAATTCAATGGTTGTTCTAAGACAGAAAATCTAGAGACACAGGAAACGATAAAGGGGCGACTACTACAATTTTCAGGAAAGAATGAGGCTGAGCAGATTGCAGCTGGCACCTGAAAAATAAGCCTGCTTACTTCGGAAATATGAAAATCAAAGTGGCTTTCGAGAGAAGCCAATGGCTCGGAGAGGGACCTGGTCCGTTTAAAAGAGGAACTTGAAAATTCCCTCAAATGGAACTAAATTCCTCTAAGCATCCTACACATATACTCGGTCAAGGCAACAACATAAAAGTAGATCTGAGCTGCAAAAGAGACTGTCCTGCTTTTAAAGATTGTGGAGAAGTTTCATCAAACTATTCCAAAACCACGATAACTTAAGAAGGGACCTGGTCCCTGTGTAATGGCCAACAGAATAACTTGACTGCATAAGAGGGGATCTGGTCCTTCATGCTAAATTGTCCAGGCTCCGACAGTAATGGTGGAAAAGAGCCAAGGGACCTGGTCCTCGCTATCCGTTTTAGCAAAGAACACGTTGCCGGCCCCCTTGGACCTGAAGGTTTTCTTGTAAGCCTTTTGACGCTATTTGGACTCTGTTTGAAGTGGGGTTCCTAATCTAACAAGTAATTCTGGTGCCGAAGAGAGAAGCATTCATTGTGTGTTTAGAAATAGCAGAATGCCTCAAAACACATGACTAAGAGGTTACAAACTTCCTCTCTCTCAAGACACTTTCAAGTGGTGTAGGTGTCTCTTTTGCCGATGGCAAGAAACGCTACTTATTGGGTGTATCTTTTTGATGAATGGAATAAAGCTAATCCTCTTACATCACATAATGTTTTTGTCACAAACTTGGCAACTTGGCTCTCCCCCCTCAGGCGTTGTTTTTGATAGAAAAGAGATGCAAGACACATTATATTGCTGGATCTGTTTTATTCTGCGCATTGTGATAGTCTCACTTGAACTTAGTGGCTGCAAGGTAGGAATGCCTGAGGTAATGATTACGGAGACGTGTTTCCATTATTGTTGCTGTTGGTTGGCACAAGAACCTTTGTCAGGAGGACCTGGGCCAGTAAAAAGCATAAATGATATTTGCAAATGACAAAGGTTGGACGATGAGTTAAGGAAAGCAGATCAACCTCATTCAGGTAAATATCCGACTTGAATGTTTCAAGAATCTTTCCTTGCGATGAAGTGATAATGGGTTACATGTTTGTTGACCAACTGAATGATAATGAGAATTTGATCTCAACATTGATAAAAGAATAATTGTGGTAACACTCTTCCTCCAGCAAGCTATCAGGGGTAACTAAAAATGGTATGTGGTGTTATTGAATGAGTAGGGTCCAGAAGATTCAGACAATTTCAAGAAAAAAGTTTCTGAGATAGAAGGTTGCTTCATAATCAGAGAGAGGGTTTATAGTGAGTTTGCTGAGAACATCCTCATGCATCCCAATCTCAAGAGATGATGCAGATGATTAAACCTGATGAGGGACTGGTCTTCTAGATAGTGCGTGCTGAATGAACAAAGATGATCAGTTCAACTGAGTAATGTGGAATTTTGAAGGTGGAGAATGAGAAGCTACTCGAAGAACTCAGTTTGCAAGAGGAGCAAACTCCTGATTGCCGATTCCCTAACCAGATCTGATCGGGGTTGTCCAAGTTGCTTCCTCAACAATGTATTCAATATATGGTAAAACTGTCAAACGAAAACTCGTTCTCTTTGAATTCAATATGCAAGGAACTTTCTGATCATTCCAGGTACATATTGGAATGATTTTCATCTTTGATTAAAATCTATGAGGATGTTTTGTGTGAAGAGAAGCCTTTCGTTAAAGGCAGAATTCATTGCTCCTTTCTCAACTGAGGCAATAATGTATCTAGCAAGTGCAGCTTATGGGTTCAACTCTTGTGGATCAGGAAACACTTTGAAGCTCATAAAATCTGGCCGCTTAATCAAGATGAATGATGGAAATGCTAAAACCCTCTTGATGATCCTACTGAAGCAATCAACTCTTTTAATGACAATGAAAGGGAGCAGGTATCCTTGCTTTTCGGTTATTAGGTTTTAATAGCAAAATTCAGTTTCATCCCTTTTGTGGTATAACACACTGGAAAAGGGAATGAAGCAAAGGGAGGTCAGGATAATCTGATCTAGGCAATGACATTAAACTAAGATGGAACCTGGTCCTTTCTCGAAGGTTAGCAATCCTTAAACATTGCAAGTTGAATTGATGCATGAGACCATTGAAAAATTGGCCACATGTCCTGTCCTTCAGGAATCTGACTGGTGTCTCATCTTTTGAGTGCCCAGCAATGATACCTTATTTTCTCTTTCTTTATATTCCATATTTCTTTCTATTTCCCCGCATTCCATATTTCTTTCTATTCCCCAAAAAAATTGAGTTGTCTTCCAATATCACGGTACTTCAAAATTTTCTTTCTCTTCTTTTCAAACACACTTCAAATTGTTACACCCCTTGATTCTTGCGGGAGAATTTTGATAAAAATGTTTTATCAGTGTGATAGGGATCCTGCTCCTCCTGAAAAATGATGAAGAAGTTAAAAGATGAGCTCAAAAAGGAAAGTTGATATTCTAAGTGCTCACATTTCTGAAGAGAAAGGTGTAAAAAAAAAAAGATGAAAATCTTTTTGGTTCCTCAATTGTTGATCAATTTCATCTCGGAGGCCTTGAGTTGTTTTGTTTGTGTTATGAAAAAATCAGGCTGGTGTTGGAAGCTATCCACAGTTGCTCGTGTTAACTGGAATAGCGGAATGGGTTGTTTTAAAATCCAGCTTCTGAAACAACACTACAGAGGGCCCAGGTTGCCCAACAAAAAAAAAGGTAAAAAAAAAATTCTAAAATTGGCAGCCTGAGGATTAAACATACAGTTGGCTGGCACTAACATGCTGAACTTTAAGAGAAGAATCTGAAAATCTCATGCTAAGGATTGCTCTACTAAGTCTCTTCTTTCATCCCTTGCCTCTAATCATCCCTTCTCTTCCTACCTCTCTATGTCAGATCCTCATTTCTCTCTTTGGCATTGTTTTGGGTTTTCATTATTCATTTGTAATCAATTTGCAATGCTTTGATGACCTGATCTTTTGTTTATGATGTGTCAATGTCTTGTTTCTACTGACTTGTCTCATTACTTTTATTCCTTTTATCATGCTCAGTGTTGCCCAATGGCATGGATTTGCAAGAATGTATTTCCTGTCACCTTTGTTTCTGCTTTAAAACCTTTTTATATGTGTCAAAAGGGGGAAAGTTGTTTAAGAAAGGTGGGTAAAGGTATGATATCAATATTGTTATCACTTCTTGGAAAACACAATGGTCACATCGATCGAGGAATCAATGGTAGCTACTTGAGAAATATGTCATACTGATAGGGGGAATAAATGCTTGCTGCTTGCTAACCTGATTGGAACCTGGTCCTGTCGAGTAGGCCGGAATAAGATGTTTGTCATCATCAAAAAGGGGGAAGATGATATGTTTGATGTTTTTGATGATTTGACAAACTTTAAGGGTGATTCAACTCCCAGTTAACCACCCCAAGAATTCTTTTTGATAGGGGGCACTGATGAATAAGTATTCATCATCAAAAGGAGGAAATGCTATGTTGATATTTTGATGAGTTGACAAACTTCGCGATGATAACTCAAGTTACCCCAAGAATTCTTTTTGAATAGGGGAACTGATGAATAAGTATGTCATCATCAAAAAGGAGGAATATCTATGTTGATATTTTGATGAGTTGACAAACTTCGGATGATAACTCAGTTACCCTAAAATTCTTTTTGATAGGGGGGAACTGGTGATAAGTATGATTATCATCAAAAGGGGGGAAATGTTAGTTCGAGCTGAGTTTTTAAGATGATGCCTCGACTTGATATGAGTTTTGATGATTAACAGAACAAATTATCGATCTACAAGGAACCAATCCTTGTTATTGGAACCTGCTGACAAGAGATGACTTAAACTCAGTTGTGAGGTTATTTGTGTGCTATCATCAAAAAGTGGGAAAATGTTATCTTCTAGGTGTTTTGATCGATCCTCACATTATGCGGGGACCTGGTTCCTGTCAAGTGCTTCTCGTCCAGATACAAATGGGGTAGCAGTCATAAAAGTTGTCTGTCAGGTGGTAGGTGAAAGTCAAGTATCCTACACCAATAAGAAGAGCTAAGAGACAGGTTTGTTATGTTTTTCAAAAATGTTTCAGTATCTCACAATGCATGGGGGGGGCACCGTGGTACTAGCAGAGTTTCCTTCCTTCGCCCATCAGATACATTTGGTTCAGCTGTAACGCTGTCACTCAGTATGTTGTAGTAAGAGGCTTCAGTGTACTACACCACAAATGGAGGAGGGTGTTTGTCCCAACGGAATAATAACTCTTTATGTTTGATCACTTTTCTTTTAGCATGACCACAAACACCATATTATATTCACCCATCCAAGAAGGAAGCCCACCAGCAAGCCTTTTCAGAACCAATATGGAAGTTTGCAAGGGACCTTGGTTTCCCGCAAGCAAGGGACCTGGTACCACCAAAGCAAGACTGTGACGTGACAAGGAACGACAAGGACATCTTTCAGAAAAGCTGTCATCCTCTGATGCGGTAGGTGCACATCTTTTCCAACATCAAGGCCCTTCAGCCATGGATGACTTCAACGAATTTGTGGAATTTATATTATCTCTTCCAACAACCAAATTCCAAGACTTGCAATGAACTTGGATTTTTCTCTGAAAATTCCAAGCTTGAACATAGGCCATCTTCGTGTCGGGGTGTTGAGAACATTGCTCAACTCACGAAGGATGACCTGATAGAGTAAGAAAGAATCTTTGTTGTATTTAGAGGCTTTGTGTCTATGTGACTTACAATGTAAATCTGTTCCTAATCTATAAAAGATTCAGATATTTGTTTTGGGTTTGTAAAAGTCTAAATCAGTTAGGTTAACTGATTTAGAGTGGGCAACATTGTTTTGTTGCTTAGTCCAAATTCTAAGTCATCTAGAGTTAGGTGGTTTATGGGCGGTGTGGTATCCGCTTAGGCTCTTCAAGTAAGAGGTAGATTACTTAATCGTGAGATTAAATAACTTTTTCTCACATTGATTGTAAACCGGGTTTCACTTTTGCTTTAAAGGCTTGAGAAGATTAGGTGAAGACGTTGTAATCCCCTGTGCACAGGTCGTGCAGGGTTTTTTACTCCCTTGAGCAAGGAGGTTTCCCTAAACTGCTTGTGTTGTGTTCTTCATATTGTTTAATCTTCTGCACTGATTTTGCTGTGTCAAGGGACCTGATCCATTGACTGGTAGTGGACGCAGATATTTCAACAATATTAATGATGAGTAGTTTACAAAGGACTTATGAAACGATTTAGATATCAATAGTATATTTATTTTTTACTTGCTCTGTTCCATTTCCCTAGCTTCTATATCAAAATTAAATATTTCGATCTTACTAATTTAATTTAGCAAATTAAGAGAATGATTTTTTGTAAAAGAATGTATCTCTAAATATTTATAGTTCCAAAATAAGTATTAATAAAGTTTTTTGTAAAAATAATCCCCCCCTAAAATCATTTTTTTATACACGAGCCAACTGTAATTTAGGTAGTACTTTTTTATATTTGCTAATCGAGAATTATTTTTTCTTCAATACTACTTTTAACATTGAAACTTCAAATACAGTATTAATAAAATTAATTTAATAAAATATACTTTTAATTAAGAAAAATATTCGATATGTCAAATCACTAAAAATTAAAATAATATTATAATAATATTAATGCTAGGATATATGACTGATTATTGGAGGTTTGGTGGATCCTTCATAATAAAGAGTATTGGTGCATGCAATAATCGTGCTTTAGTGCACGCCAAACTACAGACAAAATTATAATTGGGATGTACAAACCTCTGGGTGTATATCTGATTCTTTGCAAATCTTTTTCCGTTAGTTACTTGTCATTCAACTGTTTCAATCATCACAAAAAATAACTTGGTTTGACTTAATACGGAATTTAAGAATATAAAGAAATTTTTTTTATTTTGTGATTCTAAATTAAAGTGGGGTTAAATGTCAAAATTATTTATTAATCTTGTGGCCTTAAAGATGTCACGTGAAAAGGCGATTTTGAAATGTTACAAAAAAAAATCATTCTTTTTGAAACAGATTAAAAAAGAAAGAAGATCATTCTTTTTGAAACGGAAAGAATTAAATTAAATTAATGACCCCGTTAATTAAATTATAAGCTTTGCATAAAGTCTTACTTAACCTAACACACCCTTTCTAAACCATCAAAATTAGTTTGGCTCTACGTACGCTATTTAATTTATCAAACAATTATGAGAAGGGTGGAATTATAATAAATAAATTAATGATGGTCCACTGAACCTTACATAGAAAAAAATATATTGCGAGTGTAAGTTATATAAAATTGTTTTTTTTTATGTAAATAAATCTTAAATACCTAAAATATTCTTCGGAAAATAGGTTCAGAAAATGGACCAAAGACATATTTATTATTATTAATGTTAAAGAGAAATTAAAGAAACAGACAACAAAATCCGGGCTAGACCTTAGCGGATCCGATCCACAAATTAATGTTTTGTTTGGCTACGTAGAACATATTTAGATTGATATGAAAATTAAAATAATACATCATATCGATATAAAATTAAAATTATATATATAATATAAAGTTATATTTTTGTACATTACTGAACTAATAATAGAAAACACACGAGATATATTTTGAGAGTGAGTTTTGAAAAATTGCAACTTTGCAACTGGCACCACGCACCCGTACCCGAATCCACACTAAATTTCAATCGCACTGCATAAAGTTAGAGGTCCCATAAAAATTAAAACTTGCTTTATTCTGTATTTATTTCGCTTTATTGTTATTGCTACTTTTATTATAAAATTTTATAATTTTATTATATTAAAAAATATGTAATAATTAATAATAACGATATACTCAATAAAATTTTTATAAATATAAATAATATTTGTAATATATCAAAATATTCTGAAATCTTTTTGATATTAAGCGTTGCAACTTACAATGCTCAACATAAATATGACATTATTTTGCTTAGAAGTTAGAAGGAAGTAATGAAAACGATGGAAATATTAGTCCCACATAATATCTATTTTTAATTTTTGTGATATGATTCCCACGCGCATGATTCATGCTGCAATTTTGCTATGTCATTCCAAAATTCTCTGACAAATTGACAAAAAAATAAAATGTTTAAGATATGAACATTTACGTATAAATTTTATTACGAGCATCTTTAAGCGATATGTAGCAATTATTTAATATAATTAATAATTTGTTTATCAAGCTATTTTTAAAAAAATATATAATTTCAAAATAGTAAAGTATTTAACAAAGTTTCACCCAATAAATATCAGGAGATAAGAAATTGTGAATTAAATTTTTAAATATATTATGATCACTTGTTCTGTTGATTCATTGTTAACGAGACTTATATGATAAAAAGAAATCAATTTTCTTTTTTTTTCCAAATAAATAAATAAATAAATGAACTCCATAGAAGAATAATGATAATTAAGAGAGTTTTTGACCAAATTAAGCAATTTATCAAAATAATATATTTTAATTTTTTAACAAAACTAGTATAAAAGTATTTCACAGTAAAGATTTAGGATATATTTTATTTTTACAAAACTAACAGCGTAAGATTAATATATTATAGTAACATTTTACTCCTAAAACGTTATTTTGAGTAACGTTTTACTCCTAAATAGGAGTAAAGGGTTACTGTGAGTAACGTTTTAGGAGTAAAACGTTACTATGAGTAACGTATATCAATCTAACGTCGTTAGCTTTTAAAAAATAAAATATATACCCTAAAACATTACTGTGAAATATATTTATATTGATTTTATAAAATCATATTATTTTGATGAATTACTTTATTTAATGGCTTGGTTTGGTCAATAGTCAATACCTCTAATTAAGAAGAAAGGAAGTTTGTAACTTGCTTTAGCGTTTAAATGTGGATTTATTTGTCCTATATTATTTGATCATTTATTAAATTAATTTTTTATTTTTATTTTACCGTTACAGTTAATATGTATTTTAAAGTTTGAACAAAATATTTTTACTCAGTAGACTAATTAATATAAATAAGATTTTTTAATAATTGCATAAAATAAAATAACTGAGTATCATATTTCATTAGTACTCTAAACGAGCATTCATGAGTTAGATATTGTTTATATTAATTAGGATTTCACAAGTTGCTTCAAATGGGAACACACAAATTCACAAAACAAGAGCAAACTTATATAGAGTCACGTTTATTGTTTCTTAATAGTTAATTAATATAATCACATGTAAATGATTTCATTTACCTTCGATATTCTCACGTGGGCCTTATTGATAATTTTGTGGCTATGGTGTTTGAATGTCACATAAAATTAAAACTTAAGTTATTTAGGCTAAACAAGATATTTTAAAAATGAAATAACAACCAAAATCACGTGTTTGTAACGATAAGGTTTTTTTTTGCGTATTTACTATTTCTTTTTCATTTCCTCATTGTTTATTTTTTGTGATTTTGAATTTAGTATATTCTAAATTGACTTAGACTAGCTTACTGACAGTAACTTAATGATGACACACTAACAACCTCTCTGTAATTCTATTGGGACATTTGTGTAGTAACAGAACTTTTGGGACTGGCTACTGTGTGAAGCTTAGAAATCTCTCTTGGAGATCAAAGAAATATGAGAATTGTGTCAACAAGTACATCAGAACTGAGTATAGAAGCCTATGCTGAAATCATTTATTGGCGCATGATATTTGAAAAAAATAATATGAAGGTACATATACTTGTGGAATGTTTTTGTATAAGCTATTGAAGTATACGATTGTTGGAATCGTATCTTACATGAAGATCAAAAAACACTAGAGATAGACTTGCCACATCGTGAGGAAAAGATACATCATAGGAATTATCAATCTAAGGGCTGACATTTTGACTAAGTTCTGTGATGCCCACAAACATCACTACATATTGGTAAGTAAACGTTAGATGATGTTTTTTCAACCTTTACCTTTGAGGGGTGTTGTGAGAGTAAAAAATTGTACATAATGGTTAGTTGCGATGACAGATTATAGGGTAATTATAAACAACTTTAGGATCTAGAAGTATGTTAACGAGTGTGCAATTCGTCTGGAATAAGATACTCTTGTTGTATTCACCTTATACTCGCATCGTATGAGACTCCCATAGACTTAGTGAGCATTTCTGAGTACACAACCCATAATCTGAATCATGTTGATGCAATGCGACATGATTCCATTGAAAGAACAATCATTTCACTACCCTTCTTGATTGATCATCTACCTTCATTTTATCCTTCCTCAAACCATTATTCTTCCCTAACAACGCAATTCCTCATGTCATGTTACTCCCAGAGAGTATAATTCTCTACTCCTTGAAATCATTGGTTCAGTTACAAAAATAATGAACTCTGTAAAAGATAAAAGGATCCAAAGAAATCGAAGATTGACCTTGAAATTTCAGCATTTTTTGATCCTGATCAGTGACACCATTCGATGATTCACACCCGCAACCACACCACCGGTACTGAAGAGTATACAGAATCACAAGAATTACATAACAAGAGAATTCAACATCCAATGATTAATGGAAATCGCCAATATGTGCTCTGATACCGATGTTATAACACTGAATTAGAATGGCGACGAAGCTTTACTAGAAGAGAAAGAAAGGAAAATCGCCTAGTAATGCGAGGAATATTTCTTTCTCAAAACTAAGTACAATACAATGCTTCTCTGTCTATTATACTTATCTAGAGCCGACTTAAGAAGTAAAATATCTAACTCAACTCAATTAACTCTCATACTTATCGTAATTAAACAAACAACTGACCTAAAAGTTTGGTTTATAACCGCCTATGCCAGCTGGCATCCCAACTGACCATTTTGTACATTCTTTCTCTCAAGTTTGAAACAACAGTTGTCTCCAGCGATCAAGAATCTATAGAAGGCTTATTAAATGTTTCTAAAGGTTTATAAAATACTATTTCATAAAAAATAAAAGAGAATGCTCAAAGAAAATAAAAAAAATAATAAAAATAAAATACGATATATTCTTATTTTTTTGTCTGTTCTCTATATTTGGGCTTTTTAGTGGCAATAATGGAATATAAGTCCGCTATATCTATAAATACACGTGATATGGATACATTTTTCTTATATTAAGAAATTACTTTCACTATTTTGAATGTAAAATATGGAATTTTCAATGAAGATTTTAATCATAAAATTATTATACTTATCTCATAATACTTACCGTTACTTCATATTATAACGCCATTCATTTCCTAGCACAAATCAATTCCATTAAAGAAATTAATACGTCAATAAATGTAATTGTATTAATTATTCTTAGATCTAAATGTTTTAATTTTTGTTGTTATATTTATTTCATGGCACAAAGAGAGAATTATCACAGGATCTCTAAGGAAGCCTCGGAAAAAATTAAGTAATGTATTTATATGACTTATACTATGTTTTAATAAACAAATCAATTTTTTTTGTTCCAAATTAGTAATAATATTCAATTGACAATTTTAGTACTAATTCACATAATTGATACATATCTAAATTTAGAAGATTTTTATATTAGAAAAAGTACATTACTAATAAATTATATAAATAAATAATAAATTTTATAATAATTATTCTCATATAATAGCCATATACCCAATTCACATTTTCTTCCCGGAGACATAAACCAACACAACTTTTAATCCATCAGTCCGATATCGAATAACACTACTAATTTTCCATTTTCGCTCTCTGTCACACCAGTATTATTTTTTCTTAGACTCAAGAGCCTGTTTGGCTCAGCTTAAAGCTGTCAAACTAACTGCTTAAAAGCTGGTTTTTGACTTATTTAGCTGTTTTGGCAATACTGACAATAACTATTTTAAGTTAAAAAAAACTTATTTTAAGCAAAGTTAAAAGCTTGGGTAGCGTCTGCTTTTCCTTTTTTTTTTTAGTTATAAGCTGTTTTTCAGTTGACCAATTTTTATGTGTTTGCCCATTCATATTTTTATCCAAGCTCCAAATTACACATAACTCTAACGTCTCTTTCTTCCATTTTTCCCTTTTCACGTTTGGCATAAGAGCACCTTCAGCCCTTTTATTTAATCCAAACACATTAACTGCTTATTTTAAACATAGTTTCAGCAACTTTCAAAAGTCTTTTTTAAAAGCTGGCTTTTATTAAGCCCCATCCACACGGCGCCTCGTAAAATCACTCCAAAAAAAGGGAAAAGTCTTGCCCTGTTTGTGCTCCCACTCACATCATTTGAGTTTGGGTTTTGTTCTTTGATTAATGGATACCATTTTAGAGTATCAGGTACAATGGTTGATTTCAATTTATTTTTCCAAAAAATTCTACTATTGGGGTATATTGTGGAATATTGGGAAGACAGGACGATCTTTTTCCTGTTTTGCTTTTTCACAGAACCCGAATTTGGGAACAAGGGTTAAAGAAGAGGAGCAGTTTGGTTAACTGTTGGTCTGATACATAGTTGTTTGCTAAAGAGGAACAATCATGGCCGTGGATCAGGACTATACATCGTGGCACCTCCTGAACATCTTGACGACGATAGTCGCTGTAAAGAAGAGTCCGCTGGCCTCGATCAGACCGGTGGCCACGGTCAACGATCCCGCAGTGTTCAAATATTCCAAAAGATGTCTATTGATCCCATCAACCCCAAAAAACGGTGTTCAGCATCAGCCCAAAATGGGTGTTTTTTTTCAGCAGGCAGAAACAGCATCAACGGCAAATGGAGTGATGGCAGCATGATTTTCAACTCACAGCATTCAGAAAATGAACGGTTTTGATGAACGAATGGAGGGGTTTGATGAAGGTATTAAGATGGGGAAGGGTTTCAGAATGAGACATGAGGGCTTTGAGGAAAGCTTTCATTTCCAAAGTGAACCCCAGGCTGAAGAGTTGTGCCTTCCCTCACTGCTCCACTCCACCACCACGGAGTTTGTGCCAATTTTCTTTTCTCCTGGGGAGAACATTTGGAATTGGATGCTTTCATTTTGTTATGCCAAGCTGGACTCAACGATGGAAATTTCAACAGAAGGGTATCTATCATCTCAGCTCTTTTCACCTCTTTAATTTAGTAGCTTGACTGGAAGACAGTTCAGTTGGCCTTATATATTTAATGTTGATCCCTACTTAGTGGAAATTTTCATATTGGTTCATATCATGCAAGAACATATATTTGGGAGGCTAAACAGTTTATGAGGTCTCAACCTAGGGAATATTGATGTTTCTTCTGTTGTCTAAAATCAAAGACAACTTTTATTGATCTCTTACCTTTCTACCTTGTTTGTGAATCACATGTCTGGGTCCCTGGCCTAATGCATTCTGTCTTAAATGAACTAGCAGATAGAAATGCTATGGTCTGTTGGAGGAGACGTACGAATGTCCGGACCAGCATGGCCCAACGTGAAGAGTTATAAGGAGGACAGTTTTATTGTGTCTGAATTGATCAACATACTAAAAATTGAGGGATATTTCGAGGGTAACACTGGGTACTTGCTCATTATTTCATCACCTTCATCTTTTTTGAGGGACTTATGTTCTTATTTTGTTAGGTGACTAATAGGCACTTGTACACTCTTTCTTACTTGTGGGAGGTGGTAATGTGTTTCCTGTTAGTCCGTGCTTCCGCATTAAATCATCAGTTACAGCATTTAAAAATGCTTAGAAATAATATGTTGCCATAATCTTTTTATCCTTCATGTGCTGAAGGTGGTGAACTGTCCATATGTGGAGAACCCCAATTCTGTATCCGTTTCGCCTTTTATGAATTTAACTGATGAAGTTAATTGAACCAATCTTTGGTTTGACATTTTTCGTTTCTGTCTGCTTAAAGATCTTTGTTAACTAAGGTGACATTGTCCATGTATGGTCTGCAAGGTGCGGACGCTTGATCTTGCGGAACTATGGCTAGGGTTTTACCCTGTGAGATTGCGTCCTTCTAAACTGCAATTGCAACATCTAATCCCACATTTCTCCAGGGTGAGAATTTGTGTATATTTTGGCATTTCCTATTTTGTAACTGCCCTCTTTACCTCCACGGCTTACACTCTAACTCTATCTAACCCTCCCCCACCCCACTTGTTGGATTTGTCCACCTAGGATGTTGTTCCTTTTTTTGGGCAAATTGCTGTTAAGAGCGATGAATGGGATAGCTCTCTCTGTTCTATACTGAATTTTTTTTACTTGGGGCGTGGATATGTAGTCTGAAGATGAAGGGAGATGTGTGCAAGAACTATATACTGTACAAACATTGACAAAAATGGTACTTTTAGGTTTATAATCATTAGTTTTTGCGTAATTGAAGAGCAGCTATGGAGATAATTGCTATTTATGCACTTGTCCATGTGTAATGAAAAGTTTACTCAAGCAGATGTCAAGCTCTTTTTTGAATACTTTTGTGGAGAGGTTTTGTAGCTTCTCAACCTCAACCGTCTCTGCAAGTGCTGTCCTAGTTAAGAAACCTTACCTCTTGTGATTTTTCTTCTTCTATTAGCAAGGTTAAGCCGCCTGAGGTTCCTTGGTGACTATCAATCATTTACTCGTAATAGGTTCTTGTTCGAGTTTGTTATGGTAATTTTCATGATCTTTTCTTGGTTTTTCTGTCTGATAATATCATACATACTGTTCTGACATTTGCTTTTTTTCTTCTACTCTTACGAACTAATAGACCTCCATTCAGAATGGGTGGTCTTTCACTATCCTTGTTTGTAGTTTAGCCATTTATTATGATGTGATTACTTATTTGAGTCTCTTTTACATTATGTTTAAAAACATCAGTTTTGTCTCCCGTTTTGTGGTTTTCATGTAATGAACTAAGTTCTTGCAGTAGTTTGTCCCTCTTGTGTGAATTGAGATAAAACCAACATAAACTGATTTGTTTCAAAGAAGCTTTTTTAGCGCCTTGCTGTTGGAGTGCCAGGCTAAGCTTATGTTGTTATCTATCTTCGTCCCCCCAAGAAACTAATTCTAATATACATGAGTTCTATGTGACATTAATATCTTGGTAATAATCTCAGAATGGGACCTATCCTAATGAGGAGGGGGGTCACAGTCACCTGTTTTAAACCTCGGAAAAAATCCCTCTGTATATATTTGAAGTTATGTAGATATATTTTACTAGGCACCCTATACAAAAGTTAGAAGGTCACGGTTGATGGGCTCCTTTAGCTTTGTCCTTAGGTCAGTGACCTTTTCTATCCTACCGGTAACCTCACCACGAAATTTTTTGCTGTGTTGTAACGGCTTCTTGTAACCAAACCATATTATTGTTTTTTTGATTTTTCCTTCTTTTAGTTCCACCCCCCTTTCGTGCTTCTCTTTTTTTCTTTTTTTTTTGAAAGAAGGTAAATTTCACTCCCTTATAAGTATACTCCTCAGCACAACACCAAAAATATGGGTTTGATAATTGCAGTCCTTGTTCTTCTTTCATGGAACTAAACCTTCGAAAATGAACGCAGAATCTCAATAATTCTGATTTACACGCAAAAACTAAAAGGCAGATTATGGATCTTTATCATTTGTATATACTTTACTTTACTTCGAAGAGCTCTCTGAATTCCTTCCCTTTCCACGTTTCCACCAAAATAGTTTTTTCAAACAATTTTCCATCTGTCTTTGTATGTGGTAAACCCCCCCCTCCTCCCCCCACCTTGAGAGATTCCGAGTTCTTCTCCTGGCATTTCCCACCTAGTACCCCCCCCCTGAGATTATGAGGGCAATTCCCCATTGCTGGTCCGCTTTACAATGTAGAAACATGTTTGGTGAACAAACATCTCCCCCACACAAATAACACTGATCAATGTTATATTTCCCTCTTCCTTAGATTTTCCTGAGTAATGACGGCTTCTCTTAGCTACAACCAAGTAAAGCAAAGCTACTACTTTACATTGTATCTTTTATTTTCTATAAATGCCTTCCAATGCATATACGGTTTTGGATGTTACATGGTCAGATTCTTTATATTATGTTTTTTTGAGCTTGACTGGTATCATTCCACTGCTATGCTTTTGCTAGCTAGTATATTTTATCGGATACCCCTTGTATCGTTGCATGCTTCCAGTATAAAGATCAGAATCCACTTTTTTTTTTCTTTTTGAGTTAATCCCTATCTTAAAAGTCCCACCTCACTTCTCTGTCCATTATAGGGATAAAGAAACTAAGACCCTCTTTCTTCTCCCATTCCAAAACCCGTTCTTTCTCTTTCTATCTCATTTAACCAGTCCCAGTACCGCAACCACACCACCAAAAGTAGCACAATGTTTTTTTCCGAAAGACATGGGTCACCTCTACTCAAATCTTAGGTCCTACCTATGATCTTTACTATAATTGGAATTTGTGAGTATGGTAAAGGTCCCTCATCTGCATTTCAGTCAACCTGTGGGATACAACTAACAACAACATTGTATGTTGTTGTTGTTACAATTTTTCCAACAACAATACCCAGCGTAATTCCCAAAGTGGGTCCGGTTTCAATCGCTAAGCAACATTTTTTTATTGATAAGCTTCATTGTTAGAGTAGTGAGTAGATTGGCATGACAAACATTGGTATGTACCCATTAACTGTTCGTAAATTTTGAGGTATATAGTTGTGTAGTTTGGAGTTGCTGGAGGAGAAGGGTCCCCATTTGTCAGTTTCATAATATAACAACTCCAATACAAAAAAATTCACATAGACTAGTAACATATAATATAACAATAACTAACCTGGGCCGTGTGGGGGGGGGTGTCGGACAACGGGTCATCTTTGCATAACTATTCAATTTGGTTTCCTCGTTTAGAATCTCATTGATTGAATGAATGTTCTGATTGTTTTAGGTTATTAATTCATCATTACGTCTACTGACCAATCAACTTCTATAGGAATCTTATTGTGTTTGTGGGATTATGTGGTGTTGAAAGTGTGACTCTCTGATCTTTAACAGTGCTTCAAGGTTGTTAGAGAGAGAGAGAAGTACAGTTTTCTTTACTGCAATTATATTCACAAAACGCCCTCTTCACACGTGTAGCATGGTTTCTTTTTTCATGGCCAAGCATGTGAAATTCTTTTTTATACAGGTGGTAGTGAGATCGATCCCTCTACCTCTACCTCTATCTGCTTTGATACCACGTTGAGAATGTGGCCTCTTATCTTAAACTAAGGCAGTTAGAGAGAACACTTTTACTTAATTATATTTCTCAACTGGTGGAATCAAAAAATTCATTTTAGTACCATCTCTATAGAATCCCCCTCTATAAAATTTCCTCACGTAAATAATTGTAGGTATCATCACTTACATAACAGTTACTATTTTTTCATAAGATTCACTGGATAAATAAATTATTCCATAATTATTGTGAGATACATCTTTGCATTATCCCATCCACCACATAACAAATTCCTTGTATTAGAATTCTTGCATAACTAATGTGTGATCAAAGGCCTGTATTTTCATTTTTTTCTTAGTGATTTAGCATAGAACACGAAACCAAATAGAAGAGAATGTATAGGAATTGCCATCTCATCATCATCTCAGATTTGAAGATCTTTGGTGTTGGTTATATCCTTTTATTATTATTGATTAATATTTAATATGTATTAGGATTCGAATCCATGTGAGCGGCGTTTATCTTGGTTGAATACAGAAAAAGAATACTACTTTTTTGTTGTGTCTTCGCTAGAGGGGGTCTATGTAAGTAATGGTATCAGGAAAGCCTATTTGACATGGGCAGTTTTTGTTCTTTCGTTTCAGTGTTTTTAGGTTATCATAGGATACATATGAAGGTCTCAGAATCACTAATTTTGATTACTGGAATTATTCATTTAAAAATAAAAAAAAATGATTTACCGTTATGGAAACAAACACCCCGACGACACCAAGAAAATAATCATATATAAATGGTTCCTAGACAGGGAACACAAAATTTGCCTGTGTTGTCGTTTTGCTTACTCCTTCAAACAGTCACGTGTTGTAATTTTGATAGCTTATGAGTGTTTCTCCAGTAGTTATGCAGCAATTCACTGTCATTAGGGGGTATAAAAACATAGCAATCTCGGTGTTTTTTCGGCTGCCCACTCGGTCCTGTTTCCTGCATATTTCTCAGTTGACCAACTTTTGAGTTTGCTTTGATTGGAAGCCCTTACAGCTTTTATTATGTGGATTCTGTGCTTCTTTGATACATTTAAAAATGGACTTGGAAAAGAAGTGCTCGTTTTGACTTGGTACTACTCTACTCTGTGAGATACTATTTTTAAGTAGATCAGCTTTACCGTCCAAACAATCTTCACACAGGAGAAAGTACCACTACTTTAGTAACCGGAAATGTCGTTATTCTGGTTCCCTGACAAAGTATCTCGAACATAATGCATCCAGATATGATATTTTTCTTTCAAAAGTTGGCCCTCCTTGACCTGCATGCTATCCTCATCCACCGTATTCAATTAGAATGGATATAGGGAACCATATAAGCTTTCTTTGTCCCTTTTGTGTGGAAGTTTCTAGAATGAACTTCTCAACAACACTATGGGGTGGCGTTGCAATCTGCATCTAGTTCTCCTTGTGCATTTGCAAAGCTAGTTTTTTGTTGCGTTAATCCCTCCGGAAGTATATTTTGAGGTGTTTGAGTCAAACAGGAGAATTTTTTAGTGTCACCTTTCTGTTTTTGGATAGAAGAATGACACCTACTTCTTTTCCGCCGCCTCCTTGGATTAGCTGCCGTGCAATTGTTTCAAGTGACAATTTTAGTTGTGACAATGCAACTTTGTAGTGTTATCTTTTGTCTTGAGCTATTCTTTGTCGTCTTTGGAAGACTTATTTCTGTGATCTGTTGCCTTGCTTTATGGAAGCATAACATGGTGGATTTATCCTCAGCTTTGCTCTTACTCGAGTTAGTTTTGCGCTAGTCTTCCATGTTATAATGTATCAATTGGATCGTTACCATAGATTTGTGGATTCAGAATTAATGGTCATATATTTGATGAATTTGAAGTCCCAAAATTTAAATTCCTCCATTGTACTGCTTATTTTGTTTGTTTTAACCCTTTCCCTCAAAGGAAATTTAGAGCCACGTGGCATTGTAAGCTATTGCTTGTTTAGTATAGTTTCACATGATGATTTTTGAATTGTTGTGCAGGCTGAGAGTGCCATTTTGTTTGCTGCACTGAACTGCAGTGGGTAGCAATCCTGGGATCTCTTCCTATAAGGTGTCCGTCTGATTCAGTAGACTTCATGTTGATGCTTCTTCTAGTAACGGACATTTCCTTTAAGTCTTTCACTATTTCCCATACTGCAGGGGTTGAGCCCATCAAATGATCCTGTTCGACCACGTTTCCTTCTCGCTCCCTGTGCAATGATATTCACTTTGCTTCGTCATCTGATCTTAAATCTAAATATATACGTAATACAGATACCAACGAGTACCCCCCCTCGTGGTTTTGTCTTTAGTTTTATTTGCATAACGCAAGCCACAGGATACTTGTTCTTAAGCTTGCACTGTTGGCTGGTTTTGAGTTGTTGGTTTGGATGTAGTTTAAAAACTTTGGTATATTTATGCTCCTCTAGGCAATGCCTCGAGAACACCATTACTGACTGATGTTCTAACTGTTACATTGATCCAATGAGGTCCTTTTATATTCGGCCTATCACATTGGGTTGGGTTCTTGTTTTTATGTTGGTGTACATTAAAACATGGCGTTCTGGGGGATGGTTCCCCCCTGAGTTTACACCTGTTCATCCTCCCTCCCTCTCCTCCTTGTCTAATCTTTAGTACGACGGCGTACGTCGTTCCACTAAAAAGATGATTAGTACACTTCTTTGTTTGGCCATTAAAGGAGTATGAAGATATCAAGGTTCCCAATGTTGGGTGTAGACTTAGCCTAACAGAAGTATGATCGGAAGAATACAAAAGATTGTTTTTCGATATAGTCGAAGTTCTCATAAATAATGATTCGTAAAAAAGAAAAGAAGACAAAAAATTCCTTTGTCATTTAGTTAACTCTGATTCCGGACCCCTCCTTTAATTCTTTTGGAAAGAATGCCCCTCCATATTTGCAGAAATCATAATTCCTATCTGCTGCAGAACCCATTCACTGCGAAAATCAATATTAATAATCAACAAAGATAAATACCATAACCGTAACTGAGAATCTAAAACAATGTGAAAATAATCAAATACTGTCCGAAAGGGACTCAATGTGGTGCGAACCTAGTCGAATCAGCTCATCGCTGTAATAATCTAGAGTAGTAATGACACATTTTGTATCGAAAATTACTCACTTTAGTAAAACATGTAACGACCACTACAGCGTAATGCATAGTATAGCATATTTCTATGCAAATACACCACAATTTACATGGAAATGCCAAAATTTCTGCTAATTCAGGTCACGTTTTTCAAATTATTACTAAGAGAAAATTCATTACTTACCATTAAGAGAAGAGGGGAAATATTAGAAGACTGATTAAGAGGAGCATAAGAATTAAGTTTCAAAATTTACACAGGAGGACTTTATTTACTTTATATTAGAAGAGGGAATGTTGAAGAACCTTAGTCATTTGACCGATTGCTTTCTCCACAAATTTCCCTCAATTTTTTAATTAATATTTTTTTTTCTGTTTTTATTTTAATATATTGTGTGTTTAAAAAATTACAAAAAAATCCATACAATAATACTACTATATATTATAATATTTAGTATTTCTTCGTTTATTTTTCATTTTAGTATGTTATGCATTTAAAACTTATGAAAAGTAATATTGTAAATTAAACACATATCGACAACTTAAAATAACCTAGAAACACATAATATCTTGTTTGATTATCTCTCAAAATTTCACACGATGCTCCTTTATATAGTAAATTGAGCTGAAGAAATAAAACATATATATTTGAAAATTACTTAAAGATACTATGAATCCCACCATACTTCGCCACTGACAATATATTACAATTTTGATTAACTTTTGAATATATATATATATAATAATTATATATTATATATATATTAGAATATATAACTAATTAACACTATAAATATTTAAACCCAATTTAAAAATTAATTAACTCTCCCAATATCATAATGTGCTTAAGATAGTTTTTTTAAAAGTATCTTAAAATTAAAAAATTAATTAAATAACAAAGATATTTGAACTCTAGTATTCTATTCCTTAACATAAACTAAAAACAAATTTTGATCTTATAGTTAACTATGCAAATACACAACATTCAGACGGAATTGCCAAAAATCTAAAACTAGTACGGCACTATGTTTTCAGAAAACCCTATTTTTAGGATGTAAAAATTTTTCCTAAGACTGTTGCAATTAGTTAAATAGAACTTCATTCCACCAGAAAAGCGAATATATCTCAATTCTAAAAGTTAACGGGATTCATGTGAAAATATCTCTCTCTCATTTCAAATTTTTTAGCAATTGTTACCCAATTGTACCATAAAAAAATTATAATAGTAAATTTATGCTATCGTTATTTGTTCCATTGCGTGTTAGATGTAAATGTCAAACTCACGTTGTTGCGTAGAATAAATTAATAACGAATGTGTATACCTCGGTTTAATTTATGTCTGGAACAACCTCAAATTACACTACTATTTTATAATTTATCATTGAATATGACTTTAAAAAAATAATGACAAATAATATATCATTTGCACCTTTTCATAATTTAAATTAATTTAAAATTCTCTTTCGATGTTAACATTCTGCAGTTACCAAAATATGTAATATATTTTTTAGCATCAAATAATTTTAATTGTATCTTTTTTTTTGGCATTCAAGTCAATACTAACATAAATTGCCGATCAATTAGATATGATTTTACTGAATAGTGTGACCGAGCTTAATTCGTTTATACTTTTTTCTATTAATTCATGTGTTTTTCCTTTTTATTTAATATGAGCACATCTAATTTTCACATATACAATACTTTTTTTAATTATTATTCAACGCTTTTTAAAATATTAATTTAATAATTAATTTAAAATTAATTAAATTATATTACATTTGATATCTCACATAAAAATTTAATATTTAAAAATTTATACTAAATTGTAATTTTTTTTTAAACATCTATTAAAACCAAAGATCTAAAAAAAATTTAGGAATTACAACATTAAGATAAAAAAAAGAAAAGATAGAAGTATTATGTTTTCTTATCTACTGTAATAAAGTCAAAAAAAAAAAAAAAAAAACACAGGCGTGGCGAAACGGCCTCCGAGAAGCTCGTCTGTTTTCTCTATGAGCTAACTAATGTCGTCTCTCCTCTCGCTCATCACTACAAAGATAGAAAATTTTGTTCTATTTCCATTTTCCCACTCACCATCTTTGAGTTTGGGTTTTCTTCTTTGATTAATGGAGTCACACCGCTTAGACCAGCAGGTACAATTATCGTTGTTCCTTTTTTTTTTTTTTGGCTTATGTGGAAACTGTGATATAAAACTACAGATTGATAAATTGGGAAATGAAGAACCCGATCTTTTTTTGTTTGTTTTGGTTTGCTTTTGACCTAACCCCATTGGAAAAAGGGTTAAAGAAGGAGAAAAAGGAGCCGTCTTTGGGTACTGTGAGATATAGTTTTGCTGAAGGAACAATCATGGCCGTGGATGATAATGGTTCGTTGAAATCGGACGGATGAATAGTTTTGTAAAGCTGTTTCCCGTGGCGTTGATTCAATCAGTCGAATCAGAACGGTGAGACACGGTCAACGGCTACCTAATGAATAGAATATTTCCAGATGATGAATGGTCTGTTATCATCTACAACCGGCATCCCCCAAAAACCAGTGTGCAGCATAAGGCGCAATGGGTGTTTTTTCAACAGCAGAAGCAAAGCCATCATACGGTAATGGAGTGAGGGTCACCTACTTTTCAACATCAGCATCAGATAATGAACGGTGTTGATTTGAGTAGAAATGGAGGTTGGGTGATGAGGTTCATCGTGGGGCGGGTTTAACAGAGAGTTGAAGGATTTGGAGGAATGTTTTCCAATTGAACCACCATGGCTGAAGAGTTTGTGGCCTCCCTCACTCCACCAACTACGCAGTAGTGCCAATCTCTCTGGTGGATAACAATTTGGGTTTGATCCTTTCAGTTTCTGCAATGCAACTGGACAAGGCGATGGAAAACTTTCAACAGAAGGGTATCTATCTCAGCACTTCTCTCTTTCCCTAATTTATTTATCACATGTTTTTCATTTAGTGGCTACTGGATAACGGTGCTTTGCAATGTTAGGTCCTCCATTTTGATGTTTGTCCTCTTTTGGTTGCCTTACTGTAGGTTAAATCTAATTCATACTAACATTAGGAAATTTCATAGTGGTTATCATTCAACACATATATTGTAAAGAGCTAAACATTCTCACTCTGTAGTAACTATTTTTGCCATATGCATCATTCTTGAATGCCATTGTAAATCTATTTACATGTCATTTAAAAGAAAAAGAGATGTTCAACAATTTTCTCTCTGGCCTGTTGTTTTAAACGGACACGGGTTTATTTATTGTCCGACACTTTTTGTAACTGGTTTGTAATTGAAACCTTGTCACATGGTGTCCGTGGTCTAACGATACGGGTGAATGCACTGGCAGAGAGAATGGCTATGTCTTGGGTATGAGAAGGATTAATGTCCGGACAACATTGCCCAACGTGAGAGGTTTAGGGAGGACATTTTATGTGTCGGACATTGATCATCAGGTCTAAAAAGAGGGTACTCAGGCCACCGGGTACTTGTTCATTGTTTATTGGTTATTTCACTTCATCTTTTTACCGTGGGACTTATTGTTCTGATTTTGTGCAGGGTGACTGAGAGAGACAACTTGCGACACCTCTTCTTTTTCTGTACCTGCGGCAGGTAATATGTTTTCCCGTTCCAGGTCATTTCTCTGGCAGTAACATACACTTTTTAATATGTTCGTGAAACAATTTGTGGCCATAACTGACTAACCTTAATGTGATGAAGTGGTTGACTGTCGCATCTGTGGAGATCCCAATTCTTTCCTACTCCGTTTTGCATTTATTGAGTTTACTGTGAAGGTAAGTTGAACCAAAATCTTTTGTTTGACAATTTCATTTTGGTTTAAAGTTTTTGGTTGGACATCTAACACAACTGACATTGTCCCATGTATGGTTTGCAGAGGTGTCAAGGAGTGGCTCTGAGTCTTGCAGGAACTAGCTAGGATACTACCCTGTGAAGTGCTTCCCTCTAAAAACGGCAATTGGCACCAGTTTATCCAACTTTTCTTCCAAGGGTGGAGAAATTGGTGTAACTTTCTTTCTGTACTTTCCTTTCACAAAAATCGCTGTGTTGAGAAGATGATGTGAATAGATGCCTCTTCTGTTGCTAATTCTGAAATCTTTACCTTTGGTTTGGCGCTGATATGTAGTCCTGAAGATGAAAGGGAGATGTGTGCAGGACTCTATTACTGTACAACCATTGTAAAAAGTACTTTCGGGTTTGTTAATTTCCTGTTTCTCACATCATCACTTGGTAGAAATGAGAAGTATCTATGGAGATAATGGCTTTAATGAGTTGTCATGTTGTATAAATAGGTTACTCAAGCAGATTCAACTCTTTTTTGAGTACTTCTAGTGGAGAGGTTTGTAGATTTTTTTCACCTGACTTGTCTGATCAAGTGCTTGTCTCTACTTTAGCTTCCTTCTCTATAGGTTATTATTTCATCATGTTAACCGGCTTGCAGGTTGCTTGGTGACTAGCATCATTCTACATTCCTACTCGCATAGGTTTTGTTGAGTTTGTTATGGTACTTCCGTGATCTTTTCTAGGTTTTGTTGGCCTGATTTATCAATACTGCTGTGGACTTTGAGTTACTTTCTACTCTTAAGAACGACTATGAACCCCTCCCTTAAAAGTGCGTTATTTCACCCTCGCATGCTTGTTATTTTAACATCATATTGTGTCTTACTTGTTTGGGTCTTCTACAAATTCAAGTTAAAGAGACTGTTTTTATCCCTTTTTGTATTTTATGTAGGAAATAATTCGTGTAATTATTTTCCACTCATGTTAATTGAGATATTGCTACATACACTGAATTTCGTTCAAATTTCATCCCTTGTTTTACTGGTGTGGCCTGTCTACTTCTAAGTCTTACGTTTGCGCCAATCTAATCCAAATCCTTTTTAACCTAGATAACATCCATGTGATCGTTAACTTTTGGCGGGGAGTAAACCTTGTGCGAAACTTCTCTCATTTGTCAGATCCGTTCTAGATGTCATATTATGTCTTTTTTTTGTTTCTCAGTGTAGTCTTACTGTTCTTGCGCCTGTTTATTGCCATTGGACTACTTCTATAACTCCATAACACTAAACAATATGAATCACTTAATAAAATGTTTCACTCGGCAGCGAACATAAGTGGCCTGTATTGTTCTTTATTAGTTCGGTAGGCTTGTGTTATATTGGTAGCTAATAAGTACCTGCCAGTAAAATGATCGGAATTCCAGTAATCAGGGTAATAAAATTGTCAAATGTGTGTCCTTTTGCTGCCCATACTTGGGAAGTTTTGCATCTCTAATGATGAGTTCTGAGCTGTTGCTTTGCGTGGGGATCATTGATATAATACACCATTTAGAACGGTTGCTCTTGTGGGAGCCATTCGCAACCTTTAGCATGTTATTCTGTTTTTTTGATCACTTAAGTTGAAGGGACGTTGCTTTACGATTTGGTACTCCTCTAGAGATACTATTGTATAAGTAGATCAGCTTTACCATCCAACGATTTCGAAATTTGAGGTACCGTTTTGTTTCGAGAGTCAAAAACTTCAAATTTTGACCCTGCATTTAGTCAGAAATCTTTAGAAGAATCTTTAACTGAAATATCATTCAAAATATTTTAAATGCATATAAAATATTTCCTGATAACAGAAAAACTCAATTAAACTTTTTAAATCTGAAAGGTTCCATATAAATTGGGACTGGAGGGACAGAGTATTACTTTAGAACCATTAGATGTCGTGAGTTTGCTTTCCTTGACAAGTATCTTCACTAGACATATCTGATATTTTTCTGTTCTCAGTTGGTTTCAATTTTAGTAATGCTATTTCGTCATTCGCGGCATTCGTTGAGAGGTGGATATATGGGACTATAAAGATGTTCTATTAGTTTTCTTTGGTGGAGGTTCTCGCTTTGAACTTCTTTACCACCAATATCTGGTTGCAGGTGTATCGCATCAGTTCTCGTTGTTGCATTGGCGAAGCTGTTTTTTAGTTGCTTTAACGCACTTGAATTCATATTGTGGCCAGTCTTTTAATCAAATAACGTCCCCCTCTCCCTCATCCAGTGATGCGCGACTACACTTCCCTCCCTTTTTAGTTTTGGTTTGAAAATGATTGACCTCCAAAATTTGAAATGTATTAAACTTCACATTTTTCTATTTTACACTTCTGAGAAGCTTTGACTGACCACAAATGTTCCAGTATGTATAGATCCCTAGTTCAAAGTTTTTAGCATCAAAACAAGGCTATAACATATTTAAGAGACAATTTGTTTCTTATATCGTGTCGATTCAACTATGGTACATAAGTTGGAACGGAGGGAGTAGGAGATTTCTCTGGTGTCACACTTCCTATTTTTGGATAGGAGAATCCCACACTTCAGTTCACTTTCTCCTTGTGGTTAGCTCAGGTGCAATTTGTTTCTAGGTTACTTCTTTTTTTGTGGCCATGACAAACTTTGTTGGTGCTAATGACCTCATTCTTGCTTGTTCCTTGTTGTCTTGGGTAGATCTATTCCTAGGCCCTTTGCTTACATTAAGGGAACAGACATGATGTGAATTTATCTCAATCTGCTTCTTACTCGAGATTAGTTTGCATTGGTCTGGCATGTTATGATGTCAATAATTGATACCTAAAACCTGGACGGCAGATGTGTTTCTAAGTAGAAAATTTTGAATCACTCCATTGTATCGCTTATTATGTTTGTTCCCTTTTTCTTAGTGTAGTTTCATGATGAATTTTCCGACTGTTGCAGGCCGAGAGTGCCATTGCTGCACTGAACTGCAGTGGTGCAATTCTGGGATCACTCCCTATAAGGTCGCTCTCTGATTCCAGTAGACTTGTTGCTGATACTTGTTCTCTATTTTACGGACATTTCCATTAATCTTGAGACTTCTTCTATTCTGCAGAGTAAGCCCATCGAAGACTCCTGTCCGTCCGCGCACTCCCCGCTCGGTGGTGCAGTAATATATCACTTTGCATTCACCATCTGATCTTATATTTAAATATATACGTAGATACAGATACCATCGTGTACCTCATGGCGTTTGTCTTTTGGTTTATTAGCGTTACTCGACTCGGCATCTCTCACCTTCTTGATACTCTTGTACTGTTGGCTGGTTTGTGAGTTTGCTTATGTTGATGTATTTAAGTTTGGTATGGTATTGCTAGCTATTTATGTCTCTATAGGCAATGCCTCGAGTACTAATACTGCTAACGGTGACTTCTGAGCAAGTTCCAACTTCAAACTTAAAAAAGGAGTGTATTCTCTTCCTTTGTTCTATATGGCTGGATTATTATTCAGCCTATTAATTTCTTACTTGTCTTGATGGTTGTAAATTGTAATTTGCCAGAAAACAAGTCTCACAGCAGCCCTTTGTTAAAGATGCACTACTTTTTCTTTTATATTTATATGCGAACATACATTTTACACAAGGTGACAAATGAACCTAGAATAACAAAAGCATGGCAATTCTTAATGTTAGTTGATTTGGACATCAACCACCTTCTTCTCAACCTTAGTCTTTGGAATCGAGATGAAAAGAACTCCATTCTTCAATTCCGCTTTGATTTTATCCTTCACAACATTATCTGGGAGACTTAAACGAGTGTCGTAAGAGCTATAATTCCTACCCCATGAGTGTTCTTCCTTTTTGTGTTCCCCTTTAATGACAAGCATGTCATTTTCTACTGATACTTTTACATCTTCCTTGGACAGTCCCGGCATGTCGAAACGCATCTTGATTTCGTTTTCATCATTATGAATGTCCCATGGAGTGCGTATTTCCCCTGTTCCTGATGCTCTGTTTCTTCCTGGAAATGTCATTGTATCTTCCAATAATCTGTCCATAGTGTCTATCATCTGCCGCATTGTTCTCATCGGTGACATTGGATCTAACACTCCTGTTCATCACATGAAACAATTATCGTTACTAAACGAAATGAACAAATTTATTAAATGCTGCAACTACTAGTACCTTTTAAAACACAGAGGAAGGACTTACCAAAAGGGGAAACATCAAGCGCCATCCTCGTAGGACGGCGTTCGACGGCAGTGCCTTGGTTGTTTCCTCCTTGAGCACTGCTGTGGTGTACGTCGACTGACGTATCTTTGTTATCTCCGGTAGCCTGAGCTACCAGCCTAGTCGTCGGCCTTCTCATGGACGGAATGAAAACAGAGCAAGGTGAAGATACCTTGTTGTTATTAATCTTAGAGGTTCCGCCAACGCTAACATTTGACACTAATGGAGAAGATGTAAGAATTGTGTAAGCCATTATAGTTATTTAGATTTTTAATTACAGAAAGTGGAAATCTTCTTGTTTGTGAATGATTTTAGTGGCTTATAGAAGGAGGTATTTATAAGAAAAAATGAGAATAGTGTGGAGGAATCGTGAAAGTTTTAGATAAAACTTGAGTGAATTGCTAATAGTCAAACTCCATCAATCTCCCAGCTTTCTTCTGCTTTCTTCGAAAGATACGTATATTTCTATAATTTTTTGAAAATGGGGCCTCTATTTTCACCATTTTTATGTTTCCACCCCTTATCTTCTCAGTAGAGTTAAAAACCCAAGTAGGCCGCGCCCTCGCCTGTATTCGAAATACGCAGAGAAACATTTCTATTACCACTCTTATTTATTTTATAAATAACTTTTTAACCCTTTTTTAGATTTAAACGTGACACTGTAAAAAAAAATTTCATCGTTGGCTCATAAGATAATGTCACGTACGCCAAAAAGGGGGGAAAATTATAATAAAATAGTATTAATGAGTATAATAGTAACCTTAGTATAATTAAATAATCTCTCTGCGATTTCGAGGCTAGCTTTAGGAGTTACTTGTGCTTATCCCATTTTTTTTAGGTGTTTTAATGATTTTAGAATTTTAACAACCAAAGCAAGATTTCTTTTTCTCATAACACATAACGTGTTTTTTTTATTAGACTCCTACGATTAAAATTTTTTATAAAAAATGAACCAATAGACACATTTGTCCAACGTGATTCAACATAATACATTAATTTTTATGTCTTATGCCACGTAAAACCATGCATATCTCCTGGTTTTATTTTAGATACAATTTTTTGAGTGGCATATTTATATAGATACACAAAAAATTAGAGGGCCTAAATATGACACTGAAACCAAATAAGGGCAATTTATATTTTTTTTAAAAATAAAAAAATTGTGAATATATTCTAGACTTAGCCATGAACCATTTTTCCTAAATACGTTAAATGGTCAAACATTCGAAATTATCTCTATTACCACCCCCCGACTTTATCGCATACTCTTCATTTTGAAGCAATATTTAGAGTTTTGACGTATTTCTTATAAATTTTCTTTAAAATATTTTTTTTTTTTTTTTTATTAATTTATCCTTCATAAGTATGATTTGAAAAAAATTCTAGCTAAAGAATTTTTGTTATGTACAACTTTTTATTTAATCACGTAAAATTGACAGAATATTTGTTAAATCACTACTACTACTGCATTTCTTTCATCCCTATAAAAGGAAGGTATCACCTTCGCATGATGAACCAAAGACTAATCAACCATTTTTCTCCTTCACGACGCCATTTCCCAAAGCTTAGTTTATCATGTATCTTAATATCATTAGTTAAAAGTTTCCAAAGCTTAATATTCTCATGTATTACTTATATCATTAGTTAAAAAGTTGTACAGAAGCTTCGATCATATTAAAAATATTATTTATGTTTGGGGGGGGTGAAATAGTGTAAATTTGAAACTCACAACATTCACCATACCCTTACTCTGGGCGCCTATGACCAACTCTGTCCAGCCAACATATGTTCTAATATTTTAATAGTTTAACATATTAATATAAAACACACCCCTCTTTTTTTCTAGATAGATTTTTTTACTGTGTTTCGTAATTAATGTAAAATGTTAACCGCATTGAACATGTTTAGTATAGATTATTACATTGGCAAAATAAAATCTTCCCAAATTAATACTTTATATAAACTGTTTGGTATTTTATTAGTTCAGAGGTATTATCTCCATTGATAAGATCACGAGGAATACATTTTCCTTTTTACTCCCCTACCCCAGGGTTGTTTTTAAAATAAATCATATAAACTTCATTTTTTTTTATATTGAAGAAGCACACATTACGTTTAGAAATTATAGTCGAAATATCTCATCACATGACCAAATAGTGGAGCTGGGGGTTACGAACTAGCTTATCTCGTCCTCCAACCCTCTATTCACACAAAACGCTTTTGATTGTTGTTTGGTGTCTTGCAGCTTTAATGAAATATTCATTTCTTTAATTTGTATGCTACATGCGTTGAATTTATCGTCCGTTATAATCCGGATTTGATCGTAATAATTATCCTTACTGTTCCAATATCTTCAAGGAGTACATGAAATTTCCGTAATGTTTTTTCCCTGACGGAGTGACAAGTAGTAATAATGGAGGAAATGTTTCAATTTTTTAGATAAGTATTAAAACACACTAAACTATCCAAAATTTTTATAAGTTTGCATATCTATACTATTGGAGGGTGAATTTCATACCGAAAGTATACTTTGGAGTTTGAGCCATAGTTCTCTCTTTTATACACTCTCATCATGAGTGTGTACACTTTATTTACTAGTACTAGTTACAATAAAAACTATAAAATTATTATTCAATAATAATATCTTTTAACCAACGTGGAAATAATCATTCTGATACCCACTCCATCACTTCCTCTCCCCCCACACCCCCGGGTAAAATAAAAATTAAAAGGGGTGGTTAAATTGAATTGGGTATAAATTTTTTTTTTGTCAATAAATTAGTAGCTATTGCGGGGTATAGTGTGTGTATCTATCAATTCCCAAATGAGAATATTTTTCAGCCAGACGGCCCGAGGCCTAAAGACTAGCCAAGCTAGCTCAAGAGAACAAACATCGTAGGCAATTAATGCTACATCTTAATATCGATGTTTATCTAACGTGAGTAGTAATAATGTTTTTCACAATGTTTGTGTTCTCAACTGACGATACGGTGATAAAGAGTACTAAAAACCCCCAAATGTGCGTAATTACATAGTGTCATTTAATGATAACCCGGATTAAATCAAATCATCTAAATCATTTTTTGATGTGTCCACGCACACACACACTTCAAGAATCAGAAACATAAGAAAGCAGAAACTGTACACGCATGATGCATCAACAAGTGGTACGATATTACTGTATGATCGTACATACTAAAGTCTTTCATCTTTTGATTTGGGAACTGAGAATTGCCTGAAATGGAATGGAACCTTAAGACAGTCCTTTGTAAACGTCTGGCTTAAGTTTGCATAGAAAGCAAGAAAAGTAAAAACAACACAAAACAAAACAGAAGGAGGGCCTGTCTTTCTGGCATGCATTCTAGCTTAACCACTGGAATTGAACAGTCTCAGTTATATTATTACTTGAGCTGCGAGAATTGGGCTGTTGCAAACACTGCCATCGGAGTGGGCGAAAACAGCGTCTTCTGAAAACCCCAGAGGTTGATGAGAACGGTCGTTGCTGCATGGCTGATCGACTCGCCATTGCTTGTGTATGACTAGTTTGTTGTCACCATGAGACTAAAAGATGAGCTATCATTAAACTTCAGCCATGGTCCTCCAGATGCAAAGGGAAAATGTTCTCCCAGAATTTGTGCTGATTGTATTCATGAATCTACTATCCATCCCATATCCTCATCAGGACATCACCAGCAGCCATAGCAATAACAAAGTAAGCGAGGATGACAGAATATCCCCTACCGAGGGCCACAGAACAAGCCTCCAAATTCTCATATGGGGGTTCCTATTGTTTTGTAGACTTATCACTGACCATCCCGAATCAAGTCCCTAGAGGTGATCTTTTACAATTCAGGATTTGTCAGAATTGACCTCACCGTTGTGCTCATTTTTTCCAATATCTCTACTAC
This sequence comes from Solanum habrochaites, assembly GCA_027704765.1. NCBI lineage: Eukaryota > Viridiplantae > Streptophyta > Magnoliopsida > Solanales > Solanaceae > Solanum > Solanum habrochaites. The sequence continues at coordinate 48,789 of JAKWJA010002447.1, read as the reverse complement.
CCAAAACAAATTCAATGCCCTTCCCTGTATCCATGGCCTGAGTAAACCTGCGTTTTTAGTCCATCCAAATGTTGCCTTGGGTGTCCATAACCAGCCTTTTCTACCAACTCCACCTTCCATCAATCCAGCCCGAACTTCTTACCATAACAAACACACAAACATACATAAATTGTGACTTTAAGCTTAAACTAAAGAGTAAATGAACAGCTAAAAGAGACCTGTGTAGTTCATTAAAAGAGGAAATCATTGGATAAAATTCCATTTCCCCCCCTCTTATCACATGAAAGACCGGGGATTCCCTGAATTTGTTGAAAGGTAGATCTAGAGGCTGCTTTGGTGAACGTTGTTTATTTGAACCTACATTGTGGTGGGAATAGATTCAACTTGCAGGCGAGTCTTCTTATTGTCCACGGCGGTGTTGCTAACACCGGCATGAACTTCCCCATCTTTCTTAACGGGGACGACCTCTATCATAGGCGCTCAATACTTTTGATAGGACTACATCGCTATAGCATCTCCATTTTGCCGTCCTGTTCTTTTGCATCTTCCTGGCTCAGATCCTTATATTTGTTGTGTATCGCTTGGCCTTGTAACTGAATCCAGTAAAGCCGCTCACCCAAAAACTCATCACTCACAGGTAAAATAAATGAAAAAAATAAAAAACATTTGGAAATAATCGGCTATTACATGTAGGTATGTTAAGCTCCAGAGGGAATTGATAAGAGGAGATCTGGAGACACAGACATAGCTGAGACCAGTACTTATAAATCATAGCTTGCCTTCTCCATTCCGTCCACTGTTCCCTGTAAAGGGTTACCCCATTGCAGTAGCCATTCCTCCTGCAGAGTATACCAACAACACAGGAAACATAAACATTTATTCCCCTCCAAAATTTCTTTGTGGCAGCGCAAGTAGTCGTGAATTCAATCTTTTCTTTTTCAACACAGGGTTGAAAAGGAAACATCAAGACACTAAAGAAAGTACTACTTTTAGGGACAAAGGGAAAAAAAAGAAAAGAGAAAAGCCTTTTACCTTGGAAGTTGGTAGCACATCAAACGGCTGCAAACTCCTTACAACAGCTGCTGAAGGAGTGGGAGGAAGAGACTCGCTTTCAATCAGTAGACAAAGCATTTTGTTCAGCCCCACCAACATGAACAGGAAGATCTTGAGTGATGACCCATCATAAACTTAGACGAGAATGATTCAGTATTCTACAGTTTGGACTGTAACAAATAGTTAGCAAATTTTTTGAGTTTGGTCCGCATCTAGGGTGATATTGTTGCCTTGTCCAAATGTCTAAAGAAAGCCATTAATATTCACCCTCCTCCCAACACACCCTCCCCTAAACAATGGAAAAAGAAAAACCCTTTGGAAAGTCACTGGCTTTCCCTTGTCATGACTAGCAAAACGGCAAACAGAAAAGAGATGCAAGCCAAACCCTCTAGGAACTCTTTCACGTTAACCTCAAACCTCACCATCTGCTTTCAAAAAAAAAAAAGTGTTACTATTATGATGCAGACAAAGGTGGTTAAAGATTACGCTACAATTTTTTTAGTGTAATGATGAATATGAGGATATGTTTTTAAGTTTTAATTTGTTTTGCCCGCCATTCTGGCCTTTTGTTTGCTTCCATTCTCCACATTCGCACCGTTGTGGGTTTTATAGACAGAAAAATACAAGTAACAAACACTTGTTCTCACTCTCTCTCCTTCATAATTGCAACTATCTATCGTTTCTATTCTGGGGGATAAAAGTTTTCACCACAGTACGAACCTCTTCCCATCATTTTATTTGCCGATTTGACATATTTTCCGAATTAAGATATTATTAATTTCTTTTAATTTTAAAAATATCTAATTTCAATTTATCTGTAGTTTAAGAAAAAACAGTTTTGATATTATGATTTTAAAAATGAAATTAATAAAGAATTCTTTAATATTATAATTTTAAATATGTCCATATAAAAAATTAAATTAAAATATTATTAAAAAAAGATAATTAAATTTTAAATATATTACCAAAAATATTTTTTTTTCAAAGGGGATTACTTAAGATAGTTTTCCGAAAATATATATTATACTATAAAATCCTCTAATTCAACTGCTCATTCAATGGAATTTGAATATAAATTTTAAGAAAATATTTTTTCTAACTTGAAATTAAGCAGTGTTCCCCTTACTTTAAAAAATATTGATCGTTTCCTTCTAGTATGTTATAAAAAAGCATCATAAATATTTTGATTTGTAATTTTAATTTGATATATTTTTAACCACCATAAAATAATAAATATTTTGATATAATTGAATATAATTTAATTTAAATTATCAAACCCATATAATCCCTTTTTTGTTTTTTTTTTTAATTCTCTGGTCAAATAAATAATAGATTATCATCTTTTGATTAAAAAAAAAGTGTTGTCAAACTAATATCGGCTATAGAACTTGGTTCGATTTAGTCTACATGGAGTAAACTGGAGCTGAATTTAGTCCTGTTGAGTAACTTTTGAGCTGAAATTCGTTAGCGTTTGAACTAAAGTTTAATATATCTTGGCAAATATATTTTATGCCAAAGTTTTTAGTGAAATTACACATTATGTAAGTTTTCTCAAGAATATTTAGTTTACTTCAAAAAGGTTGGTGATCATCTTTATATGTTTTCAAAAAATATCCATAAGTTTGTCGTATCTATTTATAAGGATATGAATTCCGATAAAAAATCATTTTATACTATATATGAGTAATAACAATCAACAAAATAACAGTAATATACAAGACAAATACATTATCGCTTTCGAATTTAATTAATTAATCATTTATATTAGAACACGTTAAAAATAAACTGTTTTTTTTTTCTCAGTTGTCGCTCAAACAATTTTTCTTTCTTAATTTTGTTTACTCAAATAAAAAATATTATGAGTATTTTTATAAAATATAAAGTTCAGGTGATTTTGAATTTTTGGAATTTCAAATCTGTACCTTTGGCCTAAAAATTTTTTTTTTTTTCAATATCTTGGAAACCTGACATCTTGATATAGATATTTGCAAAGTTTGTATCCAAACATCACCTTCCAAGTTTTTTTTTTTTTATCTGACAGATCTTTTTGAAAAATATTATCTAAATAAGTAACAATTAAAATAGGATAACTTTCATCAACTTTCACCTATAACAAACATAAAGTTCATATGGAATGGCTATACAACAAGTTTGTATAATTGTATTTCATAACAATACTTATATATGTACACTTCGTTATACATATACAATTTGAAGCGAATTGTATAAACGAGAAAGAGAGAAATTATACACATTGAAATTGTTATAAACGATAAGGCAGATTGAATTGAATAAAACAAAAAAAAGATAGAAAGTTAATATCAATTTGAATTTGTATAAAACGAGAAAGATAGAAAGCAAAAAGAAACTTGTGGCAGGAAATAGGGATAATACTCAATTACCCCCTAACCTATATCCAAAATTCCTTACGACACACCTTATCTTTGATGAGGTCCTATTACCCCCTCCCACGTTTTTTTAAGTAAATTTATTACCCCTTGCGTGCCTACGTGGCAATAAGTGTGGGATTTTCACCATGGAGGGCGCGTGGGTGCAGATTTTGGCTAACAATGACCAATAAATTAGCCACGTGGTTCAAAGCAATTTGACAAAAAAAATTAAAAATAAATTTTTAATTGTTTCTCTCAAAGCAATCTTCTTTCTTCTTCTCTTTTCAAAAAATAACCCGATGTTTCATGGTTCTTCATTTTTGAAGAAGCTCCCATCCATCCATTATCAATATTCAAGTTAAATAGCTCCCTTGATTTGAAAGTAAGTAAAAATTTAATAATTTTTATTTTTTTACATCTTTTTTATGTCGATTATAATTCTTATTTTTTTTGACAATGTTATAAGTTAGGGTTATGACAAAATCCAAATTGAATGTTGTGTATGGATTGAGAACCATTCAATGTTTAAAACGCGAAATGCGATGCAATCATGAAAATTCTTACTGCACATGCGACGTCTTGGGTCAAATTTTTTTTTTCAATCCTGAAAATCGAATTTCTAACCTTTTGAATCAATCCCGTCCACACATGCCACACTTTCCCTTTTTATGACTTCATCGTAACTTTTTTGGTAAAAGAATTTGGAAAAGATTAAAACGCCACCTTTTCAAAACTTGGGAAGTGTAAAGTTCTTTTATCGAAAGCTTTAAAAACATGGGTCCCCGGCGCGTGTTCAACAAACCAATCGACCTTGCAGATTATTAATTTGCCACGTAGGCCACGCCAGGAGTAAATAAATTACTTTTAAAAAAATTGGAGGGGGTTAATATGACCTCATCAAAGATAGGTGTGTCAGGGATTGTGGTAATAGGCTATGGGGGTAATGAGATTATCCCCAGGCAATATACATTAATTGAATTGTAGAAAACGAGAAAGAGGATAAACTGACTAATACAATTTGATTTGTATCAAACGATAAAGACAAAAGCGCTTAGGTCCAAGGAACTATTTTATGGTAGAATTATAAGTGTATAGAACGAAAAATAATGTATTTACATGCGTTTATAACAATTTCTCTCGCTTTATACATTAGAAACACAATTTAAATATTATTCTATTTTATAAAGCGAGAGAGGCCAGCCGGACAGGACTAAGTCTATCTAGAAAATGAGGGAGAGAGGGCTGACTGACAAACAATTACTATGAAACACAGATAAATCAAAGGAATAGCTACTATATTTAATTTTATAATTATTAATTTTGTTAATTTATACAATGATCACATTAAAATGTATAATTTTGTTAATAATATATATTAGTCTCAATAAGTTAAAAAGGCTACATTATTTTTTTCACCGGAAAAAATTATATAATTAAAAAATAATACACAACTGAAAATATCTAATAACAGTTCCTTTAAATAGGTATAGATATTCAATTACAATATATCATAATTATAAATCGACAAATAAAAACTCTCACTCTCATACTGGTTTCATGCACACAGGCGTTGTCGGTGTTTTACATCAACCAGATAAAATAATGTCGCACTAACATTGATTTGCTCCCCCTTTAGAAAAACCTATTGATCATGGCAATATATTAATTTACTTTTCTTGCGATTTTTTTTTATTTCGAATTTTTTTGTTTTATTTTTGTCTTATAAGTCTTTAAGTTTTAAAATATTTTTTTAACAAAATAAATTATTGTAAAAATTAATAATTAAATTAAACGATATAAATATGAACAAATCAACTTTTGGAGCCGATGCATGTAACTACTCAATTGTTGAAGAGAAGTTTACTGGCGGACCACCTGATTGTCGGATACGTCGAATCTATTTTTTACCGTCTCGAAACAATTAAAAATTTTAATCTAATTATTAAAATATTATGAAATTTCTTAATTTGTATGTTTAAGTAACTAGCTAATTATAAAAAAGGGCAACTTTCACATATACAACATAAATGCATATTTGCATAATTGCCCTCCATAACAAACCTACAAATGTATACTTCGCTATATAATATACAAAGTGAAGCGAATTATATAAAGCGAAGTAATAAAACGAAAAGAAAAGAGACTTGGGTAGAGAATTGTGTAAAAAACGAAGTATATAAAAGACGAATGTAAATTTAAGTGTATAGAATGATTATATACAATGTGAATATTAATAAAATGGGAAAGACGAGAAATTAAAAAAGAATTGGGCAGGGAATCTACCAATTGATCGAATTGTAATAAAACGAGAAAAGAGATAAATTATTTAATAATTTTGAATTTGTATAAAACGAAAAAGAGAGAAAGACAAAAGACAACTGGCATAGAGTATTTTTTACTTATAATTATAAGTGGTATAGACCCGAAATATATGTATTTGCAATGTGTATTAACATTTTCTTCTCGCTTTAATACAACCAGAAACGCAATTTTTATATTTCGCTTTGTTTGTATAGTGAGAGAGATGAGGGCGGGAGCGAGATTAGGGAGAGTTGCGGGCAGATCTGGGAGAGAAAAGAGAGAGGGACACAAAATATATAGTATTTATACAATTTCCTATGCTATTATCCAAATAGAAACATATTTTTATATAAATACATTTATTTTTGTATAAAAGAGAGAGGGAAGCGATCGAGAGATTGAGCGTGAGAGGAGAGTGGCGAGCGAAGAGTTAAGGAGAGAGGTGTTTGAACAAACGTTTGTTAGCAGTACACAATTAAATGAACGGAAAGGGCCGAAATACCCCTCGAAGTATTGAAATGGTACAACCCTTACCCCCCTCCCCCCCCCATCCACCTCATTAGCCCCCCAAATCAAAACCCTTCAACATCCCTTTTGATCCAAATTTACCCCTTCCTTACGGGACCCAAAAATTAACAATAATTAAATACTAATTTTTAATGACGTGGCACTCACCATTGGTTGTAAATTTAATTATTTAAATAATTTAAAACCCACCCATTTTAACTAAACCCATGCATTTTAACTAAACCCCCCCATTAATTTTATTCTCAGATTAACATTCATCGCAAGCCTCCAGGAACCAATAGTAACATCCTCATTGCTAAACAATTCGAAACTGACAAATCAACAGCAAGGGAGATACTTATCACAATTAATGCTGTTTTGACATTAGGCTCCATTATCCTAGCAGCTCTAGTTTGAGTGAAAATGACCTGCCAAGCCCTCCGTTATTCCTAGCAAGTTCTTTACTCAATCAATGGCCTTGACGTCTCGAATCCATGTTGTAATTGGGCCTGAAAGTTTTTGATATTTTAATTCGTTATTGGAAATCGCAGATCCAAACAACCTCCATACAAATATTTGGTTTTGTGCTTGTTTGGCAAATTTGCTAACTGAATTTAATGAGCTTTTGGTTGGGATGGTAAATCATGAACGAGAATGACATGAAATATGAAGAGGAAGGGGCACGTTGTAGATGTTTTTCGACCAGTGACTTTTGATGAAGATGTAATTTTCTAAGTGCTCCATTTCTCCATCACTTACCGTTCATTTCCACAAATTGTAGTGATGGATTGGTTTACTTGTAACTGCCGTTCTAGCTTTGGAAGGTAATGTTTATCGATAATTCTTTTCTCGAATGACCTATTTTACAAATGACTTTCCCTACATTGTTTCAGGACCCGAGCCGATAAAGAATTCAAAAGCATAATTGGCGATAGTGTATCTCCCTTGCGGTTGAATTGTTCATTTCCGATGTTTACATGAGGATGTTACTATTGTTCCGGATGCTTGCGATGAATGTTAATCCATAGAATAAAAGTAATGGGTGGGTTTAGTTAAATGGACGAGTTTAGTTTACCATGGGTGGGTCATGGGTTGGTTTTTCACTTATTTTTAAATACTTACAAATTACAACCAATTGGTTGAGTGTCCCCGTCACGTAAAATTATTATTTAATTATTTTTTAATTTTTGGTTCCCCGTTCATGAAGGGGTAAATTTGGACCCAAGGTGGATGTGAAGTGTATTGGGGGCCAATAGGTGGACTGGAGGTAATTGTGTACCATTTAATTTCTTAGCTGTCATTATATAGAATTTTTCCTTAATAAAATCTTGATTCAGCTTAAGGAGAGATGTGGTTTTGTATTGTTAGAGATTAAAAGAATTGTGACAATGGACTTGTCCTTGATAATTGTTATAGTTGTACAACGCAAGAATAAAATTATAAAGGCTTTAAGTCATAATGCGACAAGGAAAAAGAAAGAACGATACAAATTACTCTCCACTCCAGCCATTTAGTTAATGTGCTTTCTTTCTTCTTCTTTCTTTCGTTAGTGTGTTTTACCCATTATTATAACTTAATGGAGTGAATATTGTGATTTTTGGTGAAAAACACCAAATTAACTTTGACAAATATTTACATTTAATACAAGAGAAATCGTGAGGATTTACAAAGAATTATATCAAATTTTCTGATATTAGTTAGAACTTAAGTGTGGTGATGTGTGTTGATTCGAAGTGAGGAAAATAAGAAATAAACGGAGAGTGCCTTTAAAACTTTGATGTCTATTATTTTTTTCCTTCTTACAAGTTTGATTAACATTAGCCGAAGATTCGGTTTTTTTTATGAAGAACGCACAAAAAATATATAAACAATAAAAACCAACACCGAGTTTACAACAATGAAAATGGGGTAAAGAAGAAGACAACTGCTGGTATAGCTTCCAGAGGGGCGAAGGAGGTGAATTTGTTTCTTTTTTTGGATATTATCAATGCAAATATATTTTTTTTAGTGATTTTATTATTGCAATGGCAAGTGTTCATTAATACAAAAAGGTAGACGATTGTATCATAAAAAAAAAAAATTAAAAAATTTAGATCTGTTACGAGCTTTCATGCAGTGAGATGCACTGATTTTGCCATATCAACATTTATGTATAGCCACGTGTTGAATAATTTAATGTTCAATACGTTACAGGTCATTAATTGGTATCTAAGATGAATTATTAAAAACAACTTTAGAAGACCGTAGTCGTAGAGGACTTAAAATCCATTATGATAAATTATACTCCTACCTCTACATAACGTACCTCCTCGTTTTAATTAGGATTCTTTACTGCATGGGATCAAAGTATTAATGTTAGATAGGAATTTAAAATTAGACTGTTATTTATGTTTGATTTTAAATATGTCAATTTAAATTAGCTTGTATATATTTGTATTAACACAATAAACATATTGTCTAATATAAACAATAATAAATAATCTGTAAGATTTTTCAATCAATGGGAAATATTTGTATTATCTTTCTTGTGTACAGAAACCTTAAGGCGATCGTTGGTGGATGCATTAATTAAAATAGTCCTGGATTAAAAGTTAAAACCCCTTAATAAAATGTTTGTTACTCAGTCAACTCAAAACATCAATACATGGGATAACTTATTAATACATCATATGTGGTCTATCTCATTACTAAGGAACTAGGGATTCTAATCCAAGGTTTACTAAGATTGAAAAGAAATGAAAATGAATGGCATTGCGCTCAATTTCTCCAATATCCTTTAGAATGGTAAATAATTCACGCTACGCTACTTTTTGGCGATTTCCTTTCTCTTTCGCGAGGTCGTTTCTAGTCTTTGGGTATGGCGAAGGCATAGGGTAGGGGTTATTTGCTGAACAACATCATCACTATTAGCTGTGTAAGTTTTATAAGGTTCTGACCTTTTTCTTGTCTTCTGTTCTTTGTTTTGTCCCAAAGGTTGTAGCAGGTGAATTGAAAATGTCTTGCAAATTATTAGTATTTTGTAGGGGTTGAAAGTTCTGAAAAACATTGTCACCTTAGTATTTATGCTTAAAATTTAACGGTTTTGTCCTTTGTGTGTATAATGTTGTCTAATTTTTTATGATAAATTCGGTGTATTATGGCTATTCAACGTCTTTCTTTTGAGTACTGATTCTGTATTCTTGAGGACGGATTAATGTGGCCAACCGTTTCTTGTAATCCTCCTTATTTGCCTTTTTATGCTATTTATGTCATTCCCTCCCCCCGGCCCTCCCGAACATGGCATGAGATTACGTACCGTCGGAGTGTCGCCGACTCCCCCCCCGTAATTTTACTTCCATCGTCTATAAATCCTAGTGCTATTTGCTGTTCTCTTGCCCAGTTCCGACTGGCTCGCAATGCCTTTTTCCTTCCTTTAGTTCCTCTTCCTCCGGCTGTGGCGGTTTGACTGATGGTAACGTATTTGTCCAGCAGTGAAAAGATAGCCCACTGTTCTTCACACCTCGTGGCTTCCTCACGAGCAGCCAGATCTATCTACGGTCGATCTCGTCCTTGGATGGAGCGTAACAGTCACGCGTTTTATGGTGCTTGAGGCTCTACTCACCTACCTCCCTTTCTTGTCCCCCTCCCTACCGTCCTTGACCAGTGAGCTTGAAGATCGATGTTCGGAACTGGTTTAAGGTAGGTGGATTAATTTAGTATTTGTTTTATTGATTGAAAATGTAAATTTACTAAGAATACGTTTTATAGTACGAGGTAACTCATATTTTTATAGGGTGTTTAGGTGCACTAGATGGTAAAAACTTTTTTATAGTAATTAGAGTTTCCATATATGTACAAACCAAGAACCGGACAAGGAAGGGAGATTATAGCTACTAATGTATTGGGGAGTTGGTGATAGAAATAGAATAGAATCTTCATTTTATTATGGGTTACCTGGTTGGGAAGGGATCAGCTGCTGATGGTCGTGATATTACGAGCGTTGTAGGCCGGCGTATTGGTTTAAAAAAATTCCCGAGGGTATATGCCATGTAAATATGCCATATAGAACAACAAAGATGATGTATTTATTTTTGAGAAGGTAGCTGTAATGAAAAGAATTATAAAGATAACAAATTTATGCTTATATATAGGGAAATATTATTTAGTATGAGAGGATATACAAAGGAAAAGGTTTATTTCACCTTACGAAGGCATATAAGATATTGGTTAAGGGAGGATATGCAAGGGTGCACAACCCCACCTCGATGTCGAGAAGAACTTTTAATATGAAACATGTAGGGTCGTAATGTTATCGAGAAGGGGTTTGTCGCTTGAAAGGGCGGGGGGACTTCTTAGGAGTCTTCGTGGTACTCTGTTTTTGTTTTTGGTCTATGTTAAGTTCATAACAGAATTATACGTGCTTGTTGTTTTGATTCACAACTACATCCGTAAGAGCGGATGGATGTGGATCCTTTAAACAATGGATATGGAAGAACAAGTTGACAAAGCAAACCTGAACATATGATCTTGTGAACGTCTGAAGAGTGGACCCACTTGGAGGAATGCAAGATCTATATGTGATGACATGTTAAGGTTTTTTTTTTTTGCGATGAATTTAGCTAGCTTGGGCTTTAAGGATCAGCCTTTACGTTTTCGAATTTAACGAGCTTCATTAGGAATCTTGTAGCTTATTGGGAACTTGAATCTGCTGTTACTGAAATTTGTGCTTTTTCTTTATATGTAAATGGTTACTCTTGCATCACTTCCTCTAATAGTTAAAATTGACTTGATTTTACAACTCCCCCCATCTCCTAAAACTAAAAAGACTACTGGCAACCCCGTGACAGATTATAATTCGGAAACGTTGATAGAGGAAAGACAAACTAATTGATGAGTATGCAAATGTATAAAAAGAATTAGTATTGTTTTCCTATCTTCTTGGATTGTGCAGCAACCATAAGATGTCATTAGAGAAGGAACAAATTGATATGTCTACATGCCAAGCTATAGAGAAAAGAAATTTACTATGTATGTAGACAATAGATCGACTTGAAAGCTAGTCCGGTTCTCGATCTAATTCCACTTGTGAAGGTGGCGTGAACACCTAGTGAATGGCAATATCTTTTAAGCTTCTAATATGGAGAACTAATGCTATTGAATATATCAGTTTCTCACATTTTGTTTCTTTTTTATAGAAGTTTTATAGAAATAGTCTTGATTTCATGACACGGTTCTAAGATTGTTCAACTATTAGATTAGGTTGTATGTGCATTAGTTTATTATCATTAGTATTTTCTTCATATTCATTTTTTAATTATTCCCAAGAATAGAAAGGCCAAAGGAGCAGTCCTCCCAAACATCTGCCACACATTAAAAAAGATCAAGAAATTCAAACTCCTTCCGACTAGAAGCGACATGGAAGGCGAAGAAGAACGATGAACTCTTATAGATGGATTACAAGACGTTGTGTGTTAATGATTGGAGAGGTGATATGGACCTTTCAAGCCTGGATACTTAAGGGAATTAGAATGTTATATATGTGAAAATCCTCCTAACAGCGGATTAAAAGTGAACCACAGTCTTATCTAAAAAAGATATGGAAGAAATTTACGCAAGTATGCTAATGCTAAGAGTCCGAAGTGGATTGCGATTTTCAATACAGTTATGCGCAGCTATAATAGTTGATGATCCCAAATTGGATGACTTCATAAAGAGTAATTAATACTTGATTTAAGTTATTAATTATAAGGTATTCGTATGCATTGAGCTTGTCAACCCAAACATAGCAGAGAGATTTTAGTTGTTCATGATGTATAATTATGTATTTATATAGGTGTTCTGGAAAGAGTTAATTAACTGAGTCTATTATATTTTGCTTGTTTTATTTGGTGATGGTTTTTAGGTTGATCCAAATGCAAAACCATGAATACGAAAAAAAGGCCGTGTTTGTGGATTGGGCGGCAAAATCTTTGCAAGGAGAGAGCAACAGGGGGAATTGCGAAGGCCCACCAATTCCCATAGATGCTGTTGAGGATATTCAAAGGAGTGCAATCCTCAGTAGTAATGGTTATTTAACGATATGAGTTTGGATTCCTATTGATCGTGATGGCGATGAAGGAAGAAGCGGGTTCTAGTCAAGACCTAATGTGAATAGGGAGAACCTGGATGGAAATGTACTAGAAGCTAAAGATTCCGGAAGGCATCTCAAAAAGAAAGTGATGACGCATGTGAACCTGAAGAATGTGGATCTCAACCAAAACCAAGAACAGGTGAGTATACCAAAAGGCGTTAATGTCAATATGAAAATGAGAAATGCAGAAAAAGACAAATGATCCCGGGCATGATTATGAGATATTGTCTAGTGTATGGTTGAGGTTTTTTAAAAAAATTTACTGACAGCCAAGCCAAGAGAATAGGGCCTGATTGACAAATGAAAGCGTGGTGCCCAAATGATCTTCGTGATCGGATTATTCCCTAGGAATCCCCTATGTTTGAGTTGTACTCCCAGAGCAACGAATCAAAGAACAATGATTCGTTGTTGATGAAGTCAAAAGATGGAATGTATTTATACGCATGGGTGAACTGAGAAAAAAAACGTCAAACTATGAGGTTATGATGCTCAATGATATAAACTTGAAGTATGGTAGACTCCAGATAAGATAGTGGAAAGTTCAATTTTGTAGTTTTGCTTAATAAAGACCTTTAATATTTGGATGTGTAGTGTCACTTTGATACTCAAATCTACTGTCTAATTGAATGGCTTGATTAGGAGTAGAAGGGCCATCCATTGTGTAAGACGGACATTGAGGCCAGTAGATTTGTTGTCGTTTGTAAAACAGTAGAATCTATGGAAACACGAATGTGGTTGTTTGTTTGTTGTGTTGTAACTTGTAATAAACTCAAAAATGAGTATTGTAAATGTGTTTTATTTGACTTTCGCCTTTGGTCGATGATGCTCTGGACATGATTTTGCTTCTCTTTGGCCGCCTTTTCTCACATTATATGAAATGTAAAATGTGTATTGGGAATAGATGTTGGAGGTAGATATATTCCTTTTTGGGTTTTGTCTTTTTCGTTCTTTACCCGTTTTGTTCTTCACTTCAAAGTCAATGATATAAGTGAGCAATGAGTTGTTGGCTTTGCATTTGCTCCCTGCACTTTTCTTTAATATGTTTTTAATGGTATATGTGGTTTTGTCAAACGTCTGTGGGTTGGACCGGTCTAGCTGCAATTATCTTGTTGTTCAGAAAGAAAAGTGCCGCATTATGGCCAGTCTAACTATCCATTTAAGCTGACTTAAGTATCGCATTGTGCGGGGCTGTGTCTGTCGACTTCTCAGTCTTTTATGCTTTGCATGTCTGTGTGGGAGGCTTAGTTCCTCATATATAAGCTTGGCAGTTAGTACATTTCATTGGTTTTTTTTGCTACGTTAATTACTCTTTTCATTTACCAATTGTCTTAACTTAACCAAGAAGCGTGGCACAGAAGCACTTAATGAGATAAAATTAAGATAAAATCTGTTTCAGACTAGCATTGTGATGTCTTGCAGTCGAATCCATCGCTGCACATAGAAGTTACAAAGATGAGTGATTTTTTAAGATTTGTAATGTCAAAAGGATGGCTTTATAAATTTAAAGTGAGAAATAGAACATTTGAAACGTTAAGTTCATATAATTTATAAGTAAAGTAACATCGTTTATAATTTACAAATAATGGTCAAGTAAATATCTGGTACGTCAAATAAAAGGTTCGTAGGATCGACAACTTAAAGAAGGAACTCCTGTCAAGCTCGTCCTAGCGGACAAAACTGACATTTTGACGTGCAGCACAATAGAATTTGGATTATCTTGCAACTTGTGAAAGAACCTCAAAAACGCAAAAAAAGGGTTGGTTTTTTATTTTGGCAGCATGTTATTGATAGAATAGCAAAAGAAAATGTTTGCAGTTTGATACAGGCTTGCAAACTTCTTACTTACCCGCCATTGTTTGCTTTCATCAAAGTGATAAGCCTTGAATGTCATTACAAAGTTGTCCACATTGCTTAAAGTTGTTATTATTGCACTTGCAAGATGTTTATTTCGATGCCCACTAAGAACAGGAGAAGCATTGGGCCGTTGCATATTTGTTATCATCACATTCTAAAGGCTGATTTGGTTATGAAAATGAAGTGTTAAGAGGGGTCAATAGTGGTTAGAAGAGAGACAATGTAGTTTTTTTTTTTTTTTTTTTTTTTTTTTTTCTTAGCAGAAAAGTTTCACTTTGGCTGGCTGGTTGCTTAAGGTTGTAACTTTATATTGAAGTTGTGATCAAACACGATATTTCTTTTAGCACCATTTAGAAATTCTGTTGTTGTCCCCTACTTGAACTTTAGTTTATTTTAATTTCTTGTTCTTTAAGAGAAGTTTTAAGAGAAGAGGGGAGGTACCAATTGTCGGGGAGCGGGATACTTAAAAGATACTTAAGAATACGCCCTTCTCATTTACGACTTGAGTTTTCTCAAGTGAATTAAGTTGTTTCGCAATTCATATTCAGTTGTCAAAAATAGATAGTATTACATGAAAATAGATAACATAATAAATTCAGGGTAAAATTGGAAAAAAGGTATTTGTTAGAAGTTTTAGCCAAACCAGATCTTGAAGAAGCAATCAAACCAAACCATTGGATATAAAAAATAATCTCTGCATTACTAATTCCTGCTATTTGTAATCCTGCATACGAATACCTGCCCATACTCATCCCGCATTAAGCACTGAGTGTACAAAAGACTCCTAACTGTATTATACATTCATCATAAAAAAGAAATTACAACTTTTCATGGGTTATTTCAGTTTAAATGACATAAAGTTTGAAAATGAAGAATTATTTTGAATTTTTTAAGTTAAAATTAAGTGTAAAATATATCAGCAATATCTTTTAACTTATGTAATTATAAACAGTTATATA
Organism: Solanum habrochaites; assembly: GCA_027704765.1. NCBI lineage: Eukaryota > Viridiplantae > Streptophyta > Magnoliopsida > Solanales > Solanaceae > Solanum > Solanum habrochaites. The sequence goes on along the minus strand of JAKWJA010002447.1, from coordinate 33,616 downwards.
AAAGTTAAAATAAAAAAAATTAAACAGCCAAACTGTAAACAAAAGAAATTATTTACCAAGAGGAAAGTACTCCATAAATAATTGAAGCTCTAATCCGAAATCAAGCGGATGTCACGATTTGATTAAAAAGTTGAGTTTTTTTTCAGGTCACTTTTATGGTCTATTCTTTCAAATATGGCGAATAGTGATCCGATGTAGGCTGACTCACGGGCTAATGGTTGGTTGCAGGCGGTTAAATTTATACAATTCTTTTCCTTATCAAATATATAAAGTAATTGATGATCCTGGGACGCTCTATCCATCTTTTTACTTTATTTTGGGAAAAGTACCAAGTATTTCATTAATTTATTGTTTTAAACAATCTATCATAGGGCTATTTATAGTATATTAAGGTCATTATTTTTTGGAAGTATTTTGTTTTTGATTAGTTAATTTTTTATTTTTTTTGGAGCCCTAATTGCATATCATTATAGGCGCCAAAGATTGATTTTTTGTCATATAATCTAAGTTAGAGAAATTATAGGATCTTGAAATATAATATACGAATGTAATGAAAATTTCGAATAAAAATACAATTGTACTGTGCATTATTCCCGAAATCCGGTTAGTACTATAAAAGTTGGTTCTTACTTTAACTTCAAATTAGTATGATTTTAATAATGATTCTTCGTATATGTGTCCAAAGGTTTGGATCCCTGTTGGAAGTTTGCGGGACATAGGAAGCTAATGTGTGTCATTAGTTTTAGAAATTGAATGTACCTGTTTCTATGCTCCATTAAAGGTTTTATAGTGGAAATTTTAACACAAGATTCTGAAAAATAAAATAAATATTTTAAATTTATAATTTAAAATATGTGAATTTTCTTTCGCTGCCTTCTATCTTAAATCCTGTCACATGAATATTAACAATATAAAAAGGAGTATATATATCTATACTATATAATATATATATATATAAATCTAAAAAATATCAATAAATATTAAAATAAAATAGACCACCAATAAATAAAGGAGGAAAAGGGGCACCCGTGAAATATGTATGAAAACGAATATAACGTTGCTTTTTCTTTTAAGTAAAGACGTGTTAAATGAATTGTAATTTATTGAGGCAAGCAAACTTCGATATGGCCCAATAGAAAAAAATTTATTGTATTTTGTGATATTAGTTTATTTAATGTGTTGAGTAATAAATTTATAGTTTGTTAGGAAGCTTTAATTTGTATAATTGCGAGAAACCGATACAGATAAGTTTTTCATACAATATTCAATTTTTTTGTGTCTAAGTCCATTGTATACATTGTTATTGATAGAATAAAATCTATATGGTATTACTATACACAGTGCTTATCAGACTAAAATATAGTATTTGGATTGGAAATATTTGTCTCCTTTATAAAAATTTTAAAATATATTTAATCAATTTATCTAATCAAATGTAAACACAGAAGATATTTATTGAAAAATACAAATAAAATAAGTTATATATTAAAATTTATTTAATTTAATTATATTTACATTCCTAATTGGAAGTACAAATCAATAGATAATAAAAGGTCTAATTTAATAAAAGCTCATGCAAACAATGAAACAAATACAAAGTGATATGAAAAAGAAAAAAGAAAAGATGAAAATGAGAGATACAATTAATGGGCGGGACAGTCAGTTCGTTGAGTCGGATGACGCTGTCCTATTCCCCTAATAGACAACATAGCGGTAAGTGATAACATTTTTTTTTTTTTTTTTTTAAAAAAAAAAAATTGTTTTTTTAATTATTTTATCTCTATAATATTTTTGAGGAGGGTAATAATCAGTATAAGATCATTGCACTAAAATTAAAATTTAATCTAATTGAAGTTATTTGATAATTAAAAAAAAATAAATATATCACATAAATTTAAAAAAAATAATTTTATAATATGCCTTATTTGACTGGTAAAATTGGGGCAAGCGGAGGTACAATTATATTTATGTATTTAGTAACTACTCAATATGAAAATTATTATAAGCCAATATAGATATTGTTGAGCTACGACTATGAAGAATCAAGTCCCACGGCCAATTACACTGGAATATAAGAAATTAGATTCCAAAATGCGAAAAGAAATTTCTTTAAAAAATAATTTAATCTAACATAAACCAGTGAGGCGGATTAGAAATAAGAACTCAATTAACATTGACATTAGCATAATGCATTGAAAAAATAAAGGCATTTGGCTTCATTGATATAATTAAAATTAGGACTCATAAGATAAAATTATATTTTTCTTCAATCTGTTCCAAGTCAAACTAGACCCCTTCTTTTTTAATGGAAGGAGAGTACTAGCTAATAATTTTAAATGTTATTGAAACATTTATTAATTTATTATAATCTCCAAAATACTACTACCAAACAAAAACTTTAATTTCTTTGTTTCTATTCGTGAGATATTTTGTATCTTATATTTCTAGTTTATATTAAAGATAATAAATAAAGTGGTTGATGCAAACACTAATGTAGTATTGTAAACTCATCAGTTTCTTAATCATTATTACAATTAGTTTCCACATATTTAACAAATATACATGAGTGATGCAGTGTGTAACATCAGTTTAAAATTAATTAATGTAAAAGTCACTGTGAATATTGTACTAGTTCTTTTCTCTTCAATTGAAGATAAGGCGTTTGTTTTTTCAAAATTTGAACCAAACCATCCCCATGACAAAAAGAAAACTAACGGCTTAACATCTAATAAGCTGATTCCATAGTTAGATTTTTTTGGCGATGTTTCTATAGTGATCCAAAAGCTACCGTATGACTAATGATTGAACAGAGTCACTTTGAAGATGTTCGGTCGGATTATTTTGCACTAACTAGGGTATATTCATAACAATCATGTACCTAAAAAAAAAGGGACAATAATTCACATGTATTATTACTCTTGATTGTTTGTTGGGGATGGGGAGCTAGATCTTTTGGTTGTAATCTTTACAATGATTACTTGTGTGTGGATGGGAAGAGGGGAGACAATGTATATCAATAGTCAATAGTTTTAACCATGGGGGACTTAATTTGATAGTTATATTCCATCCCATACAGATAACCTCCGCAAGGAAAACACTCTTAATTGAATGACGATATCCAATTTCAAATTTTCTTTCAAGGAAAAAGAAGAAAGAGAGATAAGAGGACATTGAGAGTTACGGGAGTGATACAAAACTGGAGGCAGAATTCAAACTTCTGAATTCAGATTTCTGGGGAATTAATCCTTTTAAGTTATGATTTTAAAATTTCTATTAAAGTTTTAATTTCGGCTGAATTAGCCTCCACCCCTGTGGTGAATTGGAATGGCGATGATAGCTGAGCCCTAAAGTTAGGTAGTATGAACTTAGGAAGGAAATATAATTTATTTAAGTCTCATTTTAGGTAAAAAGAATAAAACATTGAATCTAACTCGCTTGATGTTTCACATAAATTTAAGTTGTAGACCACACGGCAGCGTACACATTTGCTACTAGATAGATCAAAATCGGGGAGAGTCGAATGAGATAATTGAGGTAGGAGATTGAGGATTTTGTGTATGTTTTCCAGATACATGCGAATCTACGAGATAGATGTATCTATCGATACCAGATTACACGAGCGAGATGGGAGGAGAGGGAAGGCGCGGGGGGATTGTTAATATATATAGCTAAATTCACAAACGCCTAAATGCATAGTAGGTATAACAAATTGCACCTAATTGTGACTAATATACATATCGAGGGAAACTAGTATCTAACGAATTAAATCATAAACTCCGTTATATATCTATAGTAATAGTTCAAAATAGTTAGAAAATTTTTGTAGTTACCCTACAATTATGGTTAATGGAAGAAACAGACTACTAAACTGCCCGCCTACACCAATCAAGATTAGCACAATTCTTGACAACATTAGTTGGGCCCAGGAAAGTTGTCTTCTAAATTATTGGAAGTGAATAGTATATATTAAATATGTACCAATATATTGCAGATTCTCAAGCTGCATACATGATCTAGTCGCAACTTTACGTTTCGTTGCATGGAGATGCACACTTGGACGTGTACGCAAATATTCACATTACGAAAAGATATAAGATCCTGCATAACGTATATATGTATTAGGATGGTGGAACATAATTTAGTAACCAACTAAAGTATTAGATTTCATTCACGAACATACGGCGCATTAATCCAAATGGGCCTTTAGAAGTTTCAATGGCTGGACTGATTCATTTTGGTGCTAAAGGGACAACTCCAGTCCATACATTATGCTTAATGACATTGCTAGTGAGAAGTTTTAATTTTGACAGCTTACGTTATCCAGTTGAATGTAGAAATCTTTCGTTTTCAACTAGTAACTCATTTCCTCCGTTCCCTTTGTTCAAACTATTTCATTTATAAATCAACCACAAAAAGATATCTTTCCATGAACACGATTTCCTTCATAAACAAACACACCCTTAAAATCTATGCCACATGCCTTGTTTTGCGAAAAAAGGGAGAGAGCATAATCACCACCATCTAGTACTATTAATGTGGAGTCTAACCAATGAGCCCCTGGATCACTACACTATCTCACACCCTAACCCCCCACAACAACTTATAGTGGACTTTTGATCGTAAATATAATACGATACCTTCCATGGACACAGACCGTTGAGTAGAAATGTGAAAGACGTTAGAAGAAACGCATACAGTATGCTTAGGTGTTCAACCAATTTGAACATCCAGTAGCCAACTCATTGGCATGTCCCACACACACCATAACCGGCTTCTTTTAGTTAGCTTCATCGATTAATGTCCTCGAGGTAGTCAATCCAAATGCATAGACGCACGCACACCATATTGATAGCTAAACATGTGTAATTATTAATACTGCAGAGCCGTCGGTAAAATGATACAACACAAAAGAGTATCCCAAGTAGTGATGCCACCATGTGAAGTGGTGGTCAAGATAACAAACAAAGCTAATAACATTCTTTATGACTTGATATTCGAAAACAGAGTTCAAATTCCCCATGAAAGAATGTCAACTTGTAAATAAGCATACAAAGATATTATTAGATTGCATATACACCCCACTTAATGAACAAACAATAGGCAGTTGATTTAAAAAAATGTTACTGTAGAGCCTCTCTGAGATTGAGTATTTGCACTAGGCGCCTTTCATCACTCAACGTATCTGATCGAGTGAAAAATGATATCTATATTCAAATTACTTAAGCTTGGTGGCTAAAAGCAGCTTATTCCTCCTCGATCAATGCAAACTATGGGAGTGGGGCGTTAGGCCTGAAGTTATACCCGTGAAGGAATTAGAACGGCAAGTGGTTGCCGCTTCAGTCCAGTCACACACTAGTCCATGCCTACCGAAAGAAGGTTGATGGTCTCAGAGCATAAACCCACAACTCTTGTGAATTAAATGTAAATATCCACGACTAAGTAGTACTGGCCTGAATAATGTCAACCTTCTCAAATTCATGCAGCTTTGCCATCAGTTTAGCTGCCTCTTCGCAGTCTTATAATCGAAACACATCGGAAACAAGACAGCACAACAACACACAATATCAAAAAAGCAAGAAAACCTGCTTCCCATGTGTATGAATTTCACCAAAGGTCCAGTTTCACCATCACCAACAGGTGCAGATGTCCACACTTGCCAGAGGAATAACAGCATACATCAAAACCTTCTTCTCTATCTTGCAAGTAGGCTTCAAAACGACCAACCAGTTCCATCAAAACTATCGACGTGGAACAGAGTGTTAATACCCTTACAAGAAGCTAATATATAGAAACAAAATCACCCCTGAGCAGTACCAATGAGCAGGAGAGTACGATGAGCGTACCAGTTTCTTAATATACGATTTATCCTCGCCTCAACAGCAAAATTCAATGCCTTTCAAGATCAACACAGAAGCATAAAGGAAAGAAGTCATTAAGATAACACAGATAATCTTTTCTTTGTTAAGAGCAAACACCCAAAAGCCCCGATCAACACATAAACTAGAAAACAAATAGTAAATAGCGGAAGAGAGTCTTTTGCTCCGACCAGACAGAAAATCAAGCGCCGCTTTTGGGTGTGAAATTGTCCATACCGAGTGACAGTCATTGAAACCACCCCCAAAGATTCGCATGCAATCGGCAAAACAGAGTGGAATTGATTTCGATCAGATACATTTAACGAAGGTGTGAATTGGCCTGCGCAGCGGGTTGCATCAGTAGGGTTTTGCAATTGATCAAAAGTGGTTTGAAAAACTTTTTACGAGATCTGAATGGAGAGTTACATCGGATCTCCCATCTTGAAGTGTCAAGCAACATTGTGCCAAGCTTCACGGGTGACGAGGAAGAAACCCAACTCGGATTAATTTTTAAAACGGGTTCGGGTCGGGATTTGGGGTGGAGAATGGAGATATCGGGACAGCTAGTGAGTTGAGACGGCCGAATGGGTGTGTACCAATTCGTCAAAAGGATGGTTTTTTATAATAAACGGGACTTGGATCGGATTGGGTGGATCGGATCTCTGCGATGGGCAAGGTGGGCATTAAGAGAAGAAGACTAAAGAGAAGGAAGAATTGGATAGAGGCAGCCATTGTTTTTGGAATTGATGGAGAACTGAGAAGAGGAAGAAGAAGATCAGCTGCACCGTAAGAGTGAAAATGAGATGGACTTTGTGTAGTTGAGGAGACTACAAGTATACAACACGATAAATTCAAGATCAATATTGGGACTTTGTAAAAGGGTAGGGTGGAAATGGACCCCATTAAGATTGGCCAGGCAGTGGAAGTATTTAGAGTTATCTAATGGTGTTGGCGGATAAAATGTAAAATTATTTTTATTGTACATTTCATTAGAATTTAACATTTAAATAGTGTAAATTTTTGAGATGTTCCTATAACTTATTTGTATAACTACCAAAAAAACACCCTTTAAGCCATTGTTTGATTAAGTTTACAGTACAGATGATATGCATTTATTTATATTTGTATCTAGTTAAAACAATTTCCTATTAATATGAGGATGGAGGAAAGTTTATTCATTCATTCTTAATTTCGTTTTTTTGAGCTATCGTTAAAATTATTAATTAACTTATTTTTTTAGTAATATATGAGAAATCATTTAGGGACCAAAATGTACCTTTATCATGTAAAAACTTTTATCATACTCATTACACAAATGTAAACTCACAATTCTTCGTATATTTGAATGATTTTTTTTTGTTTAGTTGTATGTATACTATCTTGAGCTTTTTCCATAATGTAATACTTCTATAGGAGTACTCTATGATCCTGGGGTCTTGTAAGGATAAAAAAAAGAACATGGCCGACAAAAATATAAAAACATTGGTGCATCAGGGGAAGACTCAACATGGAGTCTGACCGAATACTCGAGCACCCATTCACTTTATTACGAAAATATAATATATCATATGTAGAAATTAAGAGACAGTTGCTCTAAAATTAAGATAGAGCTTCGAGGAATATGGATCTAATTTGGACCCTCCCAATGACTACTTAGTTGGGTTGCTAAGTTTTTTTAGTGGTGTTTGAACCAGGGTTCGAATTTCATTGTTAACACTGTATGAAAAATATCAGGTTTGATCGGTGATTTTGGAATTTCTTACTAACACAATCAAGAAAATAAATAGTCAAATCTAAAATATGATGATAATTTTGTGTAAGTTTTAACATATTTTAAATAATGTACCAAAAATAAGATGATGAAATCAAGATAATCTAATTGAGATAATTTAAAACATTACCTATTTCAAATAAGCAAGATTTAAATACTAGAAAATGAAAAAGATCAGATTTGATTAAAAATTATCTGTGCTACAAATTTTTGTTTTTAAACATTTGAACCCAATTTTGAATAGTTAGATAACACTGATAACATTGAAATAATTTTCAAAAATATAATCACTAAAAGATGATTTAAACATTTGTTTTGTTATGTAGCATCAATAGGTTTATATATGTTTGATTCTTGTCTTATCCTAATATTACAATCAATTGAAAAAGAAAATTATATTAAAGTATAATCAATTAATTCGACTATTTTTTCGAATTCATCTCGGCAGGAAATCCAAGAAGGGATGTCCAAATCAAGGGTAAAATAGAAAAAAAATGGAAATGCACAAGTACTCCTCAAAACCATACTTGAAAATTTTTAGCGGAACTTACACGATATTAAGCCTTATCCCCTGCAACTTATTTATACGTAATTTGTCTACCATTTCGGCCTATGTGATACTAGTTGAAGAAATAATAAATAGCGGGGCCCACAAGATAGTTGCCACGTAGCAGATAGGGGTAAAAAATTATTAATAAAAAAGTTCAGGTAGGTAATAGGGACTTAGTATCGTATAAGGGGTCTCTTGAAAATTTCGGCATGGTTGACGGGTACTTTGTCTGCATTATCCGAAAAAAATATTAAGCATTTTACGATTTCTTCTTTTCATTAATTCACTTTTTATTTTCGAATTTAACTCAGTTTGTTACACAATATCATTTTTATTTTATTTCAAAAGTAATGGTACAGTTATTTTCACAACTGACCTATTCATTGAAAGCATTAGAACATTAATAACAAAGATCAAAAAAACATAAAAAAAGATTACTTCACATACATGAAAGAAAAAATTAGCTAAAGTATATTTAAATCAGACACAATTTGATGGTGAATGAAAACGGAGCAAATAATTTAAAGGTTTTTACATGCATTGTAGTTAGATGAAGTATATATGCGCACAACACAAGAAATTAGATATACTTTTTAAGAATGAATATATTATAGTATTGAAAAATTTAATTGAACTTTAGAGGTTAAAAGAATCAAAAAGGATCTTACTTCATTCACGAGAGAGGTTTCCAACGATTTTGTATCATTGGTCAACATTTGTCCCAACCCTCGCAAAGCCCCAAACTGCAATTAATCGATTGCCCCTAACCGCTTAATCATCAACTAAACCTTCGCTCGTGCATGCAATCAGTAATTGAACTCCGAATCCAATTGAAACTGTCAATTAACATTAAAAAGGTAAATGAAACTTATTCTATGCATGGTAATTCGAATAACAACAATCAATAGTGCGCACAATATCCAGATGAAATCTTGAATCTACACAGTAACTGGGAGTGTGGTATCTTGAAAAATCCCCGCCATTTGTGTACAAATCAAGGAGGACTTTATTTGATTTACTAAGCATAAACTTAATATAATTATAGCAATACTATGGATGAATTCTAAGATTCACAGCACCATCAACTGACGTTAAGTGTTTCATGGCATCAACCAACCCAATAAATTAAGCATTAGTCCGTAACCTGAGCAAAATAGTTCTAATCTTCTCAAAAGAAATTGAAGTGTAACATGTCAAAATGTTTTTGTTTCATGGTTAATTGTATTTCTTCTTTGCCAAATATCTTTGCATTTTTTCGAATTGTCATTTGCCTCAAGTTCTATAATCTAATAGAGTTGCGAAACAGTTCCAGGAGAGCTCTCTCTCTCAACAATTGATCCCTTGGAATCAGTCTGTTCACCTGTCGAAGCACCTTGAATTTCAGAAAAGTTCCTAATATCGAGAAATTTGGATAATTGGTAAATAAGGGGGACCTTTTAACAATACTTGCACCAATTGATTGACGGATGGTTATGGAATCCAAAAGCAAATGAAGTGAAATTATAAAAAGACAATAAATGCTAGTAATAATGACTGCTCTGAAAAAAACAATACATTACGTTCATTTCGGAACATAATATTTGATTGATTAATCTCTCTTTCAAGGAGTTTAAAGTTAATTGGAGGTAAAGATGAGGTTACAAAATTTAATGCATGCCTACGATGTATTTGTAAGACTCGCTGCGGCACTTGATATAAACTTACTCACGAATCTTTCACGGCTCTTTGTACGCTCCGTATCGTCCGCCTTTCTCCTAAGATTTGCTAAGTTTTCACGTTTGTAAAGCTCACAGTAACCCTTTTAGACTAAAATCGCTCCGGAGACAGGAAAATGCCAGGGAAGGACTGCAGGCTGATATTGTTGGACGATGCTGTACCACTTTTTGTGGGTTTCACATAGAGCCCCTTATTTATCTACTAACTAGGGCTAACGTTGTAAATACAAATCCTTATAGCGTTCCCTATTCTAGAAAAGTCTATACTTTCTAGGAATTTGCCCAAAAGCTTTCTGCAAATTCTAAGTTATTATCGAGGGAATTCATTCTTGATTGATTAGAATATATTGACACCCAAGTTTTGACCCATCATGCTAGGAGTGCCTTTCGAGACTTGCTTAAATTCAAACTATTTAACATAATGATTTATAAATTCATACTTATTTTTCATCAAGTTATTTTAAAATGGTTTATCACCTCGTACAATTCTTCAACAAATAATAGTATGCGTAGTAATCTCATAACTATCCGACAATTCAAACTCATAAAGATTTTCTTTTTGTAATAAGTACTGTTGTTACATTAGTTTAGTCTAATCTATGGTTATAATTTTAAATTATAGTTTCAATAAGTTAAAGTATTTTCCTATGTTATAAGAGTAAAGAAATTGTTACGTCAATGTTATTAACTCATCCTACTTACGTACTTACTAGCCGGATTTACAAAAAATTATATATACGATTTGGTTGTTACTTTTTAAATTCGGTGTTACAATTGAGCCACCCGCGAGACGACTCACCAATACGAAGCCCCCACTCCTATGTACCTCCTTAACTTTCGCTGTTACATAACCCTCGCCTATCTCAACCCGCCACTCATTCGAGTCAAATTGCAACCTATTAGCCAAATTCCCTACAACCCATTTGGGACAAAAAAAAAAATTTGGGTTTGGGCCTTTTTATTTTCTAGATCCGTTGAGTTCTGTCATATTTATCGCCTTCCGGTCTTGGATATAAATATTAATGTGGTTCGGCCCTAACTCCTTGTTGCTTGTTCCTATAGTGATAACATTCAATTATTGGGTTTAAAAAAGATTCATACAAAATGAATGTTAGGTCAAGTCTCCGTTAATGGTTGTTGCTTCGATTTGAAAATGCCATGAGTTGGTGGTTGTCTCTTCACCTTATGTCCGAGACTATTTCCCAAGTAATCTCACAATTCAAGTCTTTGTTTCTTCAGTCTTACAATAATGTGTTTCTTGATAAAATTTGGAGATAATACGTTAGTAAAAAAGAGGATTCATTAAGCTTAAGTCTTTTCCATTATATATATAGTATATATATAATATACATATATCATTATATCTTCTATAGTATCTTATAATATGGGTATGTTTGAAGATATGAAGTGTCGTTTATAAAAATCCCATTAAAGTTTATGCTAGAATTTTCATAGTTTACTGTAATATCAAGCTCCTTAGAATACTAGTTGCTTATGTACAAGGATCTATATCCGATCTTGATACTTATTTGGTTCCGTTATTAATAGTGCATAGGGGAAGATATTTGACTATACTAGAGCATGTTCTATTTTGGTTGGAGTCAAGGTGCAGTGTTTTTTTTATCGGTTGGTAGTTTTGCGTCTAGTTGGTTTGTCTGAAGCAATTGTGTTTTTTGGTATTTGTGCTGCTAGTAGTTCATTTTTATCTCCGTCTGGTTCAAGACCATTGCATTAGCTTTATCGGTTCAAGGTTTTATTCTTTTGTTTGTTTGTTTGATGAATGTGAAAAACTATTCTCGAGAGCTTTATTGGAATTCACTCACTACCCTGCATTTCCATCGGAGCCATTAAAGGCTCAGAACATCTTCGCGTAGTCTTTTTAGATTGCCTTCAAAACTGTGTGTTTGTACAGGTTAAACATCGCCCCAGGCGTGCTGGAAATACATTGCAGAAATTTAACTGACAGTTATTTGAAGCTGTTTCTCCCGTATATACATATGTTATACACACAGAATACAGGATGAATGTGCACAGGAGGAAAAGTCGAAATCTGGGTGGATAGCCGATAGCAGTTCATAATACTTCTGCAATGACGAATTGTACTTTCGAAAGTTGAAAAAACAGTCTATAGACAACCTCGCGTACACTAGTTCTACCGATCTCTATACTATTTAATGGTGTAAAAAATGGGAATTGCAGTGTTAACGTACAGGGACGGCCGAATTCAGATCTATAATACAGGAATAGGCAATGATACGTGTTGTAGGCTACCAAACGTATCCATTCGGTATACATATTTGGGCAGCATATACCAATGTAAAACAGGGACTAAAAAATGGTTACAAGTAAAAGGTGCTGAATAATAGGAAAACAGAGGAAATCGCGGAGAGAAACGATATTCAAAACAAAATCAGGGCTCAAAGTCCAAATGGAATTGGGATGTTATATCGTATTTACATCAGTCGACCCAGTTAAATAATTGTATACTTTTCTTTTTTTTTCAGGACAAAAAAATTGAGTCAGGGCCTTCAACCAATTTTTTAATAGCCCAAAGGCAATTTTGCCAGGGTTACTTTGTTAAGGGGGACCAAGCCCACATTTAAAATCAGTTTAGACAGGGGGCCCAAAGCCCAATTTATGCATTTGGGATTTAGCCAAATTCAAATGTGGGTTTTTCTCTTCCTCTTTTATTTATTATGTGGAATTATTATATTTGGTTAGATAGCATTTTAATATCTCGTAAAGGGCAAGCCCCATTTTTGTGTGATCCTAAGATTTCCCTATATTTTTACTTACTGTTTGTTTTTATGGACTTTTGTTCCAAAGTTAAGGTTATACTCGTTAAGATAGAAAGAAATTCTCAACTATATATAAACAGACCCATGACACACAAACCACATAGCACACACCCCCCAGATGATATATATCCACGACTGTTCTCTTACTCGTTAAGTTTGTAATTTTATTTAGAGTCATTTCGTCAAAACGCAGGTCAAACCGCAGTGAGTTAGCGGGATTTTGAGCCTAACACTTCGGGATGTCACTTGAACTTCGAACTGTTCCCCAATGCTTTATTTGTTTGAATCTTTTGAAATTAATCTTAAGTTTTATCGTGATTTTATCAAAATCACCCGTAGTGGCCAACTCGTAATTGGGAAAATTATTTTTTCTTAATAATAAGACTAATGATTTTTTCGAAACTAGTCATTTTTCACTATTTTTAACACAATATATTTTTCTAAAAATAAAAACATAGAGGTTCTAAATTTTTAGAAAACCTCTCCAACAAACTACTAGAACCTGCCGCCTCTTCGAATGCCAAATTAATAGATGTGACGGAACGTGACATTCCAGACAAACTATATGTAAATCAATTTGTTTCTTGTATAACTGATTATTTAGTTTTAGTCCAGTTAAAAAGAATATTTTTTAAAAAGAACAATACTCTGTGATAGTATATAGGAATGTGTCAAGGAGCGAGTGGATGTCTCTGAGCGGATTGAAGACCGAAATGCAGATCGATCGACAGACAATAAAAATAATGGATGTATGCATCTAAAAACGTCGGTATCTATATATTAAAAAAGAAGAGAGAGAGACTGGCTCTCCTTTAAATTATGAACAACAGCAACAACAAAGCCATTAAATATTCTCCAAGTTTGTTGTTTCATTCCTACTACCCCAAGTTTAATTAAGGCATATCATTAGCTGAGGACACACTATGAAACCAAACATTATCAGGCACACTCAGCCCAACAAAAATAGTTTTGAGCTATGAAGCTCGTGTTTTAAGAGGACAGAAAATGTTGTTGTTATGGTTAATTGCTCGTCTCTTTGCAATCTTTCGGTATCATCGCCTCAAGATTCTGTTCATATATTGGGTTTCGGAGTCAGTCTTCCAGAGCTTCTCACAATTGCCTCCGTGGAATCAGTATGCTTTACCTTGCCAATGGAAAGGAGTTTCCTGCAGATGCAGACATAACCTCTCATGTCAAATCAGTGAATCAACAGACTTATTTCTACCTGGAACAAACTTGGGACAAGGCCTTCCTAATCCTGCCGTCTTCCTCGCTTAGTCTCTCTTGATCTCAGTGGCCAACATTCATGGTGGCATCCTTGATATGCTCGCGAAAACTGCAGCTCACTTGACAACGATTCTTACTCAATGAAACAGATTCAGGTCCATCCACCAGCGATTTCAAATCAAGCAAACTTATAAACACTTGATTTGAGTTTATAATCAGCTCAATGGCCTATCCCTCTGAGTAAGCCTTTTACAACCTTCAACATCTCGGCTGTGGAACAATTTCCTTAGTGGAAATATTTCCAAAAGAGCTATTCATTTGCAAAACTTGACAATTCACATCAACACCAATACTGGGACAGGACTATTCTACCGATTCCATCCTAGTGCTTTTTTTTTTTTTTTCCCCCGTTTTACCCCCAGGAGTTGTTTATTATGAGAACCGTCTCTCAGTTCTTTGCCAGTACCTAGGCAATGGTCACAACCTTACTTCATTCTTGCATCATCTGCTCATCTTGGAGGAGTTATTTCCCAGAGGTTTTAGGGGACCTTTCAAATCTTTGAATTCTCGATTTAGATGTAACAACGTTGAGAGGGAAATTCCTGAGAACCTTCTGGAAGGGAGGTACACAGAGTTAGCTCTTTCCTTGAATATATGTAATGGAGTATATCACGAAGATTGGTGTTCTCATCAGATAAATTACATTGATTTGTAGTGAACAAATTCAAACTGGTCAGACTTCCAAGACGGTCGGACGTCTGAAGATCTGAAACAAGCTTTTTCTGTATGATAATGCTAGTGTTCCATTACCAGCCGAAGTTGGGAAACTGCACATCTCTTGTTGTGATAAGATTCTCGCCATAACGTCATGGTGGGGAAATCGCTAGAGATCTGCAATCTTTCACTCCCTAATAAATTTTACGGACGGAAACAAAGTCAGGGCCACATTTCAGAATGCATTGGCAGAATAGTGGACTGGAGAGCTAGATCTTAGAGGGCACCTATTGATCGGCAAGATACCACCTGGAAAATCACAACATGACGAAAAATGTGTTACGCTCTTTGCTTATAATAAGCTACAGGGAAGGTACCACACTAATCTGGAAAAAAAACAATTTTCCTGGCTTATTTAGGTGGATTTAGGATATAATAACTCACGCGGACCAATTCCTCTGAACTATGCTAATGGCACAAGGCTTGAGCCTGGTCTGAAACAAAGTTTGATGGGCAGCTTCCCGACATTATCTAGCAAAATGTGAATCCTTATAGGGTTGTAAAACTCCCAAACAACAATAGCAGGGGAGTATCCTGACTACATTGAAAAGAAATCTTATGAGAGATTGTTACATTGAAATGTTCGAGGAAATCTGCTGCAGGAAGGTTGCAGCGCATTGGTTTATTGCACCAATCTTTCAACAATTGATCGTTCAGAGAATATGTTCCTGGTTCCAACCTGCGAAATTGGGACTGCCAAATTTGAAAGGGACTGAACCATTTCTTCAAACAGAGTGACAGGAAAAATTTCCTCTTCAGTTAGTTACTCGCCCAAAAATGGCAGAGTTGGATCTCAGCAAAATCCAATCTTTCAGGACGATTCCGCACAGAAATTGCATCATCTTCAGTCTTGCACAAATATTCTACTCCAGGCAAACAGACTTTTGGATCTCTTACCAGACACTTTCTCCTCATCACACAAAGCTTGTAAAGCTGCAGGCGGGGACAACTGGCTTGTGAAGGCTCCATTCCATGCAGTCTTTGAGTAAACTAGGGAACCTAATGTTGCACTGAATTGAGCATGAATAAGTTCGTGGTCAAAATTCCTGGTTTTTGGTGTCGAGCAACCTAGACAAACTTAGACTCCCAGTGATACATAAGCACACGACTGTTCGCTGCCATACCATCAGAAACAGGGACAAGATGAGGCACTTTCGTTCTCAACAACATTAATAACTTGTCAGGGAAGGTCACCATTCATGGGAAAAAGAAACCGATTAAGTTCACACAAGGAATTCCCAGGGAAATCCAGGATCTGCTTTCCGCACTGAAAGTCGAACTGCACCCATGTGGCAAAAATTCACAATAAATGGAGAGTTTGGTAGGTGTAATTAGGATGTGTGCTTTCCTGGTGTCATAGCTGCAGCAATATTACTTGTAGTGACTCAGGAATTCAGCACACTTCCCTCGAAAAAGCATCCCGCTCGTTGCAAGTCTCAGTCAGACAATGAAGATTGCCAGATCGTCTAAAATTTGGGATATTGTAATGGACAGAAGGTGGAGGCGAATAAATATGTAATTGGAAGAGGCAAGATGGAACGTTTATAAGATGGATCAGCAAAATCCAAAGAAAAACGTTGGCTGTAAGAAGGGTGACTTAGTCAGAGAGAAGTCAGCAATGAAATGATAACCCTATATTCTGTCAGACACCGCAATTGTAAGAGGGGAGGAAGCATCAGACATGGTTGGCTCCATTCTAACAGAATTTATCCTGGAGGACTCTAGACAACCTGATGCCCACCTTCACCAGAGAACACACACCCACAAACGTAGTCCGGACTGGGAGGCCCGCCATCGTTTGTATGGTGTTGCTCACGGTCTGTCTTACCTTCATCATGATTCGGTCCCTCAAATCTTAACAGAGAAGCTCAAAATCAGATAAGGTAATGCTGGATACTGAGATGGAGCCAAGGAGTGGAGCTTCCGGGATTGCTAAACAGTATCCGACTCTGATGAAAACGCGGACAAACTCCAAATGGGTGGTGACACTAGGATACATGCTCCAGGTTAGCCACAAAGTACCATGCTAGTTAGTAATAATTGATTTGGCAGTTACTTTGATGATTTTACTTACAAATTTTAGTACTCTTCTCTCCGTCCCATCCCTGCTGTCGTTCATCAATTCAGAGAATGCGTAAATCGTTCATGGACAGAGAAGGGATGTCTATAGCTTATGGAGTTCTTTACTGGAGTCTTCTGTAGAAAACTGCAGTGACCCCCGCTTTGAAGAAGATTAAGACATTTTGTATCCTGGATTGGAGGACAAAAAATTTGACAGAAAACACAAAGCAGCGACACACAATTTTCCTTCACTTTCTAGATGAAGAAATTAGTTTTGGTAATAGAAGAACCAATGGAAGGGCCCTGAATAATGGGGGTAATATAGCGCTTCATGTGCTGGAACTCGAGGCCAGCCCCAGGCTGCAAT
This sequence comes from Solanum habrochaites, assembly GCA_027704765.1. Classification (NCBI taxonomy): domain Eukaryota; kingdom Viridiplantae; phylum Streptophyta; class Magnoliopsida; order Solanales; family Solanaceae; genus Solanum; species Solanum habrochaites. The sequence continues at coordinate 16,498 of JAKWJA010002447.1, read as the reverse complement.
GAGGGAGTAGAAGGTCCTTGTTCGAGTTAAATCAGATTGTTGTAAAAGGAAGAAATAAAATTGAATAGTGAACAAGCCATAATCAACTTTTCTATATTCCAACGTCTTTCTTTTTTCTTTGCTTACATAAAATTGAACCATTTCTCGTTTTGTGTGTGTCAACCTTGCATTCAAGGGCTAAATTCCAAACTACTGAGCGGGGTGTCTGTTTAAACGATGGTGACATTCACTGCAACAATATAGACTTTTGGTAAAAACGGTTTTCGTGTTCTAGCCATAGCTCTTTTCATAGTGAGCCACTGTCCTTAATCAACTTTTTCTTGTTACTTTCTCTAGCTGCTCCAAAATTTGAACAGTTTTGAGGTATCATGATTAAAAAGAGAGTACTAAAAAACAAAGGTTTGCTACAACCTAGTAATCTTATGGACTATGATAATACAGATTATAAAAGAAAATAGCACTTCATATTCAGCAGAAAAAGATGAGCTTTCGTTGGATTTGGTCAAATACTGCAGATTCCTGTTCCGGATATTTTATCTAGTTGATTTGGATGTGCATTACAAGCCAAACTGCACAAGATTTTGACTACTTTTCAAGCTTAAATTATTCAAAGAATTTGCATCGGAGATATTCCCTCAGCAACACCACATATGCTGATAAGTCTAAGACTTGCTTGCAACTGAGTCAGATCCACATTATAAAGATTCATATCTCTGTATTAATACTAAATAAAAGCTAACCTTTGCAAATAGCTCGACTTCTATAACTTGCTTACATTTTCTTGAAAACTATTCCAACCAATCATGATAATGATAAATATATATTCCCACATGAATATATCAACGTAAACAAATATTTTTCAATTGATTGTACCTACGTTTAATGAATTTGGGAACCTAGTAGTCAGGTTACTAGACAATCTACAATATATCCCTTAAGCTTTTCACCTCAAACTCTTTTGGTCAATCAATATTTTTATTGATGACAAGGCAACAAAATTAAAGGACAATACGATACACAAGGGTTTTCATATAGTTGGGTGACATATGGAACCAACTAAACCTATTCCCAGAAACTTATTGAAGTCCATTGGCCCCCATATTGGGTGCTCAATCCCAGTTCTTCTTTCAAAGTAAAACTGAAATTTGAGAAAACAATTAACTAGACTAACAAGGAAACATAGATTTAACAGCACAAACATGACTGAGGAGTAGAGATGAAGAGCAATAGTCCTCTCCCCGCACTCGAATTTTGAAATTCTAAGATAATAATAAAAGGGGTTGTCCGCTTATTAGAAAACTATACATTACCCTTAAAATCCAATACTCCGTCCAAAAATAAGATGAAAATAGGAACGGCGGTGGTACCTGAAGATTGATGAAGTCATCGGAATCAAAAGTAAATCGAAGACAATGCATAGCAGTAGCAACCATCTGCAGTCAATTGGAGGAAAGAGAGGACACCAGAGCTTTGGCGGAATTTTTTTTTGTAATACAAGATGTAACCGGGCTTTGCGCATGAATATCGAAAGGACATATATTTATATATGATGTCTCTATATTGGAAAAAACTAACCAAATATTATACTATAAGCTATGTTGAATTTTATAAAATGTAAAATGTATAGTTATAAATAAAATATTGGAGGTGATAAATATGGTAATGAGTGACATTGATTGTAGTTGTTAGTGATGATTGTGATGACATATGTGGTTGATGATTGGCAATGATAATGGAGATTGACAACGATGATAGCAATGACATGATATAATTATTATAATGATAAAGGTGATAGTATGGTAGTGTGGTAGCGACTGACAGTAATAGTTGACTGTAAAAATGTTCTATCTAATACTATTTTTTCTTGATACAGTTCTTGGATGAGAACAAAATTTGATCGCCATATGGACAACCAGAATTTGGGAGGACAATCTCAGTGTGCCCAGTTAAGTTAAAAGTCTCATTCTTCCTACTGATACATGAGATTTATGAGCCCATTATTAAAAGACATTGATAGCTTTTGGTATCTAAACATATCAAGGTGGCATTATTTTGGTCATAATCATTGCTCTATATCAAGGAATGTGCTCGATTTGAAAATTATGGAATGGTGACAAGAATAAGGAACATAATAGGTAAACCTCGGATGTCTTGAGATCAAGGACGTAGACCACACACTCTTCTCGATACTCCTTTTGAAAGTTCAATTATGGTGCTCATTGAATTATTTTCTTGATTCACAAGTTTTCAGCCAGCTAGATTTGAGGGTCTGAGATTTCATTAGATTATTGGGCTTGCAGGGTACAAAACGCCTAACTCATTGGAGGGCCTCCCTAGGGCCACAGGAATTTGATTTATAATTTCAATCTAGAAGAACACCCTGTCATGAAAACATTTTGATGTGTTGTTGACAGCACTGAAGCCTGTAGTGTGTTAAGTAAATTGACTCTAAGCATTGTTCCCGTATTTTCGATGCCGTGTTAAGTTGAGTTAAGAACCACATGAAAATTGTCTTTCATAGGGACTTGGAGAGTCTTCTGCCCAGGTCTTCTTAGTAGAGAACAGAATTTTTGTCAAGACCAGGATTCTAGACCCCAGACGAGACGCGTGTGATCTCTCGAGGTGCACACACACTACTACGCATTCTTACTTACATAGATTAATTTTAGCGGAAAATTTAAATTCTGGATTTCCTAATCATACTTGTTAAACATTCTTATATTTCGAATCGTCATCTAAACCATCTAAACTTAAGAGATTAAGAACTGAAAGATAATAATTCCTTAAGTCTTAATTGTATATCGGCCACAATCGACACAATACAAAGTCTGAACCAAAACCATGGGAAAGAAACGACTAGTGGACTATGCGCCCACGAGCTCAACTCTATAAACGCGGCTAGAATGTTAAAACAGTAGCATCCTCGAAGGCATGAGGACCTACCAAACTCGCGGATGGAATTTGACGTTCCAAGATAGGCAAACAAAGAACCTGTCAAGCTCTAAGTCCACCTGTACATGCCACCTAAAAGAGATGTTTGTATGGATTAGTACACACTATGTACTAAAGTAAGGGTATATGCACGCACACACCAGGGACATGCATGGAAAAGAATCGCTCTTTCCTAACGACATGATTTTTGGAAGTCAAGTAAGTGACTTGCCAAATTGAGATTGAGAAATTATGTCATGGAGAGTGACATGCATCATTATAATTATAGTATGGCACCACAAACATAAAAACCATATTCATATAAGCCTATGTCTTTCATATTATTCATTCATATACCAGGACTGTATGATCATAGACTTACATTTAAGGACTTTCCAAAATGAGGGCTCAACACTATGGGGACCTAACTAGAGCCGTCTTCAGCAAACACAGAGTCTGGCTTCATTAATTCATACACCTTTCATTTATTCATTCCTAGGCAAGTGCGAACACCAATCTTATACTAGATGTAGTTTAAGACTTCATTGGAGTTGCTGTGTTAAAATGATCAGGAATAACCTAATGCATTACCGGATCTGCTCACTCTTGATATCCATATCCTAAACCTCGGATCTTCATTCTGATCTGATTCATTTGAGGCTGGCCTCATTCATTCATGGGGAACTTTACCTTTAAACGACAGAGATCAATTGGTGAGCATCCATGAACATCCAGTATCTCCCCCACACCCGAAAAGACGGTTGGGAATCACCGGCCAAAGCGATCCAATAACAGTCGTATGGGAATTAAACCCGCCAGATCCTATAGTGGCAATATAGGTTCAAAGGACTAGGATGATTTATGGAAACCCTACCCGCAAGCCGGACAGTCTAATCTCATTTGAGAGTTACGTTGAACAACGCCCTTCCCGAGGAAGGCATCACCGCTCATAACCCTATCGGTTGCTCAGTATAAAGTTCCATTAAATTTCAACTCATTCATCATGGAAGCTGGCTTTAGTATTGAGGACATCCTAGCTAATAGTATGATTTCTCATTCATCATAGTATTAAGTGTTTTTTAAACTCAATATTTTCATTAGAGTGTTTCATAGAGACTGGTGTCTCTTCATTATCTTTACACTTATTGAGAGGAGTATTGGTAAACAGCTATTAGGCTCATTTGAGATGCTACTAATCATATGCATTAGCTCACAATCATGGTTGTCACACATCTTCATTTCATTAGTATATTTTAAGTTCATCTTATTTGAACGTATGTTAAACTTAGGTGTATATACTACAAGCATGAGACTTAATTATAGTCGTTAAGTGATTCTATTTTTCTAAGAGTATGTATTACAAGGAACTCTAGTATCTTGTATGGATGCCAAGATCTTTGATTTTTGATCTAGTAGATGAACATATTTTGTATTTCACACGTAGAATTATGTATTTTTCACTACGGAGGTGTTGGGCACGGAACCCAAATCTGGAATATGGGATATAATTTATATTTTCATTAATTTTTTTAATATTTCCAGAACTTTAGAAAGTCTAATTAAAATTTCACATTTTCATGACATAATAATTTTCTATTTTAATTAGAATTCTAAAGTAATTTCAATCATTTACATGAAAAGATTAATTTTTATTTTAATTAGAATTTTATAAATTCAAACCCTTTTTTTTATCATTAAAGTTGCCTCAATAGGGAGGGTGTGGTTCGAACCCACACAAAACCCCTTCATTTTTTCCTTTGTCCGATGAAGAGGACGGGAGGTTGTGTGAGGTGGTGGGTTTCGAACCCCAAGCCCCTCTATTTTTTTATTAAATAGGGGAGTAGGGCAGTGAGGTTGTGGGATCGAATACCCACCAGCCTCAACTTATTATTTTAGCCTTCCTTCAGCGTTGAGCGTCGTGGGTTCGAATTCCCACGCTGTGCTTTCAATTTTTTTTTCTTTCTTTGTTTATTAAATTAGCAGAACTGGAGGTCGGGGTTCGATCCCAACGGCCTTCCCCCTTTACTGTTTATGAAGTGGTCGTGTTCTCAATTCTCTTCCAAAGGTCGCGTGTCGATACCTGTCTGTCGCCCAACATTTTTTTTTTGATTTTTTTTTAAGGAATTAAGGTGCTGCATCGCAGGTGAGTGTCACAGCGTTCCGAATCATCTGTGCCAATTCCTTATAAAATTTTAATAAATTTCCAGATTTCCTTCATTAACTGTAGTCTCAATTAAATTTGCATTGTGTTGTTGGAATTTTTGGTCATTTTTCAACTTGTTTTTATCTAATATTTCACTTGAATTACTAAGAAAATTCGTAAAACTATTTTAACACATTTAAGTGCTTTTTCATGGGTGGGTTTGGCTAAAAGATTGGTAATAACTGTATAATATACTTCAATCATAATGAACACCATATCAGTTACACCCATTATATCACATAAAATACACAATTAAATTCAATCAATATATTAATTCCCCAAGTTACTTACATTAACCTTTTGGAGTACGTACATAGAGAGACTCATTCACCCGGAACATACTACCCATAATTTCAGAAAAACATGGTTGTCTTTCATACGATTCAAGAGTACACAAACATAATCATATTCAGCGCGAAAACATTAATATTACACATAAAACTACCAGCAATCATTACCAAACCTAAAATCATTGGGAGCATAGTGAAAAAGGACATACAAAACGGGAACAACCTAGTGTTCGAATATGAAATATCCCTTGAACCTTAAGGGGTCTTTGGAAAGGGACCAAGAGCGAAGAAACCATTACCGTAATCGGATGTCTCAAACGTTCTGATGTGATGCTTACAAAAAAATCCATTCCAAAACCACTCCCAATTCACTTCAGTCCACTCTCTCGACGAACCTCTCTTAGCCTTGACGGTTTTGATTATTTGTTTTTTTTTAATTAAAATTTTTGTGAGTTTTTCAATCATGTGAAAATTCGTTGATATTGGCAGAACTATGTGAGGAAGATGGAGACCGTGAGAGGAGAGTAGAAGAGGTTGAGAGAGAGAGGACTATTGGATTAGGAGACTAATTCAAGAATTAGTCAAATAACCATTCTAAAATAAATAAATACAACTCTGTTTTGATTTATTTATTTAGTTATTTTATTTAAAACCGTGAAGACATTCGCCCTTTTGTGTTAAATACTCATTTATTCTTATTTATGTAAATTTTTTTGAATAGTTACATTACCCCCCCCCCCCTTAGGAACATTAGGGTCCACGAATACACATACCGTTCACATCATAAGCCCCAATAAGATTCATAATCAAATGCTATGACAATCACGCCCAAATAGACACACAAATCACATGAGATAAGGAAACATAGTCTTCGAGTAGGAGAGCCTAACCTCAAGATGTTTAAAATATGTGGATATCGGGATTCATGTCGCGCCTCACCTCCACGTAGACCTCAACAAGCATGGTTTCCACAATACCTTCACTGTGGCAATATCCGTGTTCCCAGCCGCTGGACCTGGCGTCTAAGATCCAACAGGTATTTCTCAGTAGGGACAAGGTCTTCACCAACCCAAAACTTTACACGGTAGGATTGATGCGGGAGCCCTAGGCACTCTTCAAAAATAGAGACATGAAAAGACTGGATGAACAGAAGCTAGCTCCGACGGCATGATAAATATAGGCCACCTCAACACACCGGCTGTTGGGTAGGTTTGTTTTGTAGGATCTCATATGGCCCCACATACCTCGGACTGAAGCTTACCTTTTCTAACAAACCGGAATAACCCTGCATAGGTGATATTTCAAAGTAAACTTGGCACCAACGTTAACAAAATTCTAAGGGTCGCTTTTAGTTGTTGCGTATGACTTTCTTGTGTCGGCTGTAGCAGTCGCAACCCTGTCCATATCATTCTAACTTTGTCTACAAGGCCTCATGAATTATCTCTGGACCCACAAATAAGAGGAAGCTCCAACTCGAATCCACTAAACTGGTGGAGATCTAACTCCTACATACAATGCCTCAAACGTGTGCATCCCAATGCTGGAGGAGTGATCCGTTATATATAGAGAACTCTATCAAAGGTAGATGGTCCTCCCAATTTACTCTAAAGTCAATCCACAAGCTCTAAACCTGTCTCCAATGTCTGAATAGAGTGAGCTCTGCCTGCCCATCTGTCTGAGGTGAAAGGCAGTGCTAAAAGTTTTCCACCTGAGTGCCCAAGACTTTCTGGAAGACTCTCCAAAAATGCGACAGTAAACTGAGTCCTCTATCTGAAAATAATAGACAAAGGAATCCCATGAGCACGCATCTCACAATATCATCAATGTAAAGTCTGCGTAATCTCGGCCCGTAAGTAGACTTCACAGGGATAAGTGGGCCACGGACTTAGTCAATCTGTCACACAAATAACACATATAAGAGTCATGATGACTCATCAGTCTGGAAAAACAAGACCAAACTACGAAGTCATTTAATGGTCCCTCTTTTACCATTTCAAGTCGGGACATCAATAATCTCGAGTCATACCCACAGGCTTAAGATGATCTGCCTTAACCTGTGACAAGTAGGACACTGTAGCCACATAGTCTCAATATCCTTCTTCATTGCCATCCCACCAATCATCTGCTTAGATCATGAGACATTTTTGTGGACCTGGCTGTATGGAATAATCGGGAACAATGGCCTCTGGAACAATCATGTCCGTAAATCTCTACCATATGGACGCCACAACGGTTTCTGGTTCTAAGTATGCCATCCATCTACCAAAGCAAAGGACTCATTCATTTTTAGCAACATTAAGTCGTTCATCTCACACACAGGTCAACTTGCTGACCCCTATTTGACTTCCACTATCAGGGAGATTCAGAACTTCGGGTGAACTGAAACACACCTCCAATCAGTAGAGTCAAACACCCGCACACCCAGTGCTGGCCAGTCTATGTACCTCTGTCATTAGATCCTTCTTCTCATCTCAACGTGGTTGGGTTTGTACTCCCCCCTATGATCATCCTACTCAAAGATCAGCAACAACCATATTAGCATTACCTAGATGGTAGTGCATTCATGTAATAATATTCAGCAGCCTCCAACCATCTACGTATGCCGTAGATTCAGCTTTCTGCCGTGAACCCGTTTTACTGGGGAGATTTATGATCTAGTGAACACATCCCATGTACTCCATACAGATAATGGCCTCCACAGCTTCACCGCACACACCACAGCTGCCAACTCAGTCATGAGTGATAATTCTTTCATGAACCTTGAGCTGTCTGGAAGCATAAGCCTATCACCTTACGCCTGCATAAGAACACCTCCCAAACAAGCCTTTAGTGCACACAATAGACAGTGAATTCTGCCACTCGTGGCGAGAGAGTAGCACCGGGGCTGAAGTGAGGCTCGTCCTGAGCTCCTGGAAAACTCTTCTCAACAAGTAGTATCAGTACCATTCAAACGTGGATTTCTTCTTTGTCATAGGTCTGTAAGTGGTGCCGCAATGGAAAAAAATCCCTCCACGACTGCGGTGGGTAAGCCAGCCAATCCCAGAAAAGAAAGCCTACGGATATCGGGGGTTGTAAGAGGCTTTAGACCACTTTTTAACGGCTTAGTCTTTCTAGGGTCACTTCTACCCGATCGGACACAATATTGGCCAGGAAGGTCACTGATCTCAGCCCAGCATTCACACTTGCGGAATTGGCATACAACTGATGTGTCTAAGTACCTGCAAGGTTATTAGCCTTCAAATGTTGGCAATGCTCTTCTTGGTCGATAGAGTTTAGATGAGATAGTTATCACTGATACTATGACGAAAAGAGTCAGGTATTCACGGAAGATATGTTCATGAGTCCCATACAGACAGCAGGTGCATTCGGGGACCGAATGACAGAACCAAGAACTCATAATGACCATATCGGGTACGAAACGCGTGTTTTTGGGACATCCCCATCCCTAACACTAAGTCGGTGATACCGCTCGAACGAGATCAATCTAGAGAAGAACTAGACCTGGGCTGATCGAACAAACTCCTCAATTCTGGGAAATTGCGATACTTATTCTTTATCGGACTTGGTTGAGCTGCCGATAATGTACAACATTCTAAGGGTCCCTCCTCTTCTTTACAAAACACTTGGAGCCCCAAGGGGATATGATCGGTGACTGAAAAACTATCAGTGAGATCTTTTAACTGAGCTTAACTCCTTGAGTTCTGTGGAGCATTCTATAGGAGGAATTGAGAGTGGGGTTAGCTATCGGGTTTCTAACGGTCGATAACAAAGTCATCTCTCGAAGGGACGGACTCAGGCAAATCTATCAGGCAAACAAAAATCTAGGAATTTCATTTACCACAGTCAGGACGGCTATGGAAGGAAGTCATGATCTTAAGTATTAACATAACAAGGATGACATAGTACTTGTTTAGCCATCATTTTCTTGGCCTTAGATTTGACATCAAGGGATTAGGCGAGTCGGATACCCCTCCCAGACTCAACTTCATCATAAGGGAAGCGAACCTCACCACTCTACTACGACAGGTCCAAGCAAGCACTAATGGTGTGAAGAAGTCCAATGCCAAGAATAATATCAAAATCATGCATGGGAACTCAAGCAGTTTGCACCATAGGCCTGCCACTCACCAACTTATTTGGGGGCCAATTCTGGTATACCCTATCAGCTTTCACACCATTTTCTCCTAAGGCGTTATAACCACTATAGGATTACATACAGGACCTTCAGGTAAGTACTTCAAAAAGTAAGGGCAAGTAGAGGAGTCACAAAGGAAAGCGTAGACCCTGGATCAAGTAAAGCAATAAACAGGGACGTTGAGAAATTAATAGGCAGCTATTACCTGCTGACACACTAGCGACTTCTCCTTGCTCCTCCCTACCTGTCAAGGCATAAAATCTTTTTCATCTTTGGGAGGATCGGAGGCTGCTGCTGCACCCTGGGGGTAGGCTTAGCGCTGAGCCTTCCCCCAGCCTGACCCTGTTCTGGGAACCATTCTATGACATGTGTTCAACTCTTACCACAACCAAAGCAAGAATTAGTGCCCTGTCTACAATTCTCCAAGGTGAGTTCGGCCAACAACTTACGTACAAGTCGTCCTGGGGCGCTGCATATCACCTAATTGCTCAACTCTGGTGGGTCTGCCGACCTAGGTGTTGTTACTTCTTGAGGGGTCAAGACAGTCAACAGGCAATATGTGACCCCTTCTTGAATTTGGGCTGCCGAGGACGCCAAATTGTTTATAAGGCATCCATGGATGGGACCTGACTGATCTTGAGGCCTAAGGTCCTAAATCAAGTAACCTCTCCTCTTTCGGTTGTCCTCGACTGCTGGACATGAATTTAATCTAGAAAGGTTCTATATATCAGGGAGCCATACGCTAGCCCGAACTCCTCTCCAGGTCTCCATGATTCATGTGGGAATCTGCTCATACTCATCACTGCTGGTTAGAGACCAAGGGAGTAAGTAGCATACCTGATCGTTCACAAAACTTCAGGGATTACTCCCTGAAAGTCATAGATCCTGGGCTGAGGTTGATGAACTCCTCAACCTTGGCCTTCTCTTTCATCGCTCTAGGAAGAACCTTTCCAAAAAGGTTGTCTTGAACAGCTCCCGGGACTGCACCCCCACTAGGACACGGACTATCTCGCCACATTTTGCCACAAGTCTGTTTGTGAAAAAACATCTGTGAGCTGCGCTAGGAAGCTAAGCTAGCCTTCTCAAATCAGGGACCCCCATGGCCACCAGGATCTATGCAACTCGTCTATAAATTCTGAGGATCCTTCCGAAGTCTTAGCCCTGTGACAATGAGGGGGGATTCATCCTCGTGAAGTCTCGCAGTCTGTCAGCCATCTGACGAAACCATGGGGTTTCCCTGTTAAGAACATCCTGCCGGTGGATTGGGCAGTCAATAGCTGCGGGCTTGCATTGTGATGGCCTTGTGCCACTCTGGGCTAGAAGATGGCCTCACCCTCCGAATCACTCAACCCAGCGGGTAACTGGCATAGCCATACTTCAGCTGGAAGCGGGGTTAGGGTGGATTACTGAGTACCCTAGCTGCAGCTGCTCCGGTCGCAGAACTTAGTACTCCACAGTGTTCATTCTCGAAAAACAACAGATTGATGTTAGAACACGTTCCTAAACCAAGAATTGAAACATTAGGAAAGCAGATAAGATTCAGAAAAAAGGGAAGTATTTTCCTAAGCATCATGCAGTCTCTACATCCAGGATAGTGGTGCCACTTCATACCATGACGTAGAAACTACTCAATGTGGTTGATGATGAATCATTATTCTAGGATTTAACCTAGCGCTTCTGATCCAACTCGTGTCAAGACCGTGAGTCTAGACAAGACGAGACCGGCGTTCATTGACCTTCAGAGGTCGCAACACAAGCCCTACTTACGTCCATTCTACTTTACATAGATTATTTACGCGGAAAAATTTGAAAATTTTTGATTTCTTAATCAACTGTTAAACATTCTTATATTTCGTAATCGTTCATCATCAACCATTAACATTTAAGGATAAGCAAATGAAACGCAAATATCTTCCTAAGGGAAATTAATGTATATCGGCCAAAAAATAGCACCACTACAAAGTTGAACCAAACAGGAAAGACACGCTAGTGGAACATGCTCCACTAGCTCCAACTCTAAAAAATACGCTTTTAGAAGTAAAACGTAGCATCCTCGAAGGCATGAGGGGACTCCTACCTAAACTCCGGATGAATGTGACGTCCAGATAGCTGGCAACACCAAGACCGGTAGCTCTACGCTCCTACCTGTACCTGCACCCTAAAAGTTAGATGTTGTATGGAATTAGTACACACTTGTTACTAAGGATGGGTATATGCAAGCACACACCAGACATGCATGAGAAAGATAGCTCTTTTCCTAAGACATGATTTTTGGAAGCAGTCAGTGACTTGCCAAATGAGATTGAGGAAAAATTATGTCATGAGAGGACATGCCATCATTATAATTATCTATGGCACACAACACATAACATATCATATCTCACATTACTTTCTTTATATCTATCAGTCATATACCATGAGACTTTATTATCATAGACTTAAACATTAACGCTTTCCCAAAAGGAGGGACTCAAAATAGTTGACCTCAACTAGGGAGCCTATTCAGCAAACACAGCAGTCTGCTTTTCATTATTCATCAATTTCATTTCAATCATTCATAGGCCAGTGCGACACCAGATATAAACACTAGGATTGTAGTTAAGAACCTGTCATTGGGTTGATCGTGCCAAATGACAGGAATAAATAATGTCATTACCTGAATCTAGATCACCTCTTGATTTCCGTATCCCTACACCTGTCGTATCATTATTTCTTTATATGATTCATTGAGGTTGGACCTCATTAATTTTTTTTGTGTGTCAATTCATTGGGAACTTTAAATTTAACCGACATAGATCATGTGAGCATATGAAATCCAGGTATCCCCCACACCGAAAAGAGGTGGAATAACCGGACAAAGCGATCAATACATGCTAGCGTATTCTGGGAATTAAACCCCGCCGATTCCCTATAGTGGCATGAGGTTCAAAGATAGGAGATGTATGGAGACACATAACTGGGCAAGCCGGAACAGGTCTATCTCGATGCGAGTTAGTGAACCTTCGCCTTCGAAGGAAGGCATCACCGCCTCATAGCTAGCCTATCGGTGCTCAGATAAAGTTCCATTACATTCAATCATTACATCATGAAGCTGGCTTCTAGTATGAGGACATCATAGACTCAATAGATGATGTCTCATTGCTCATCATTAGTATTGAGTGTTTAAAACTCAAATTTTCATTTAGAGTGTTCATGAGACGGGTTCTTATTATCACTCTACCACTACTCAGTGATGAGTACGTCCATTGGGGTAACTCGACTTAGGCTCATTGAGATGCTCCTCATCATATTGCATTAGACTCACATTATGGTTGTGTCACCACAATTCTCATTTCTTACGTATATTTTAAGTTCACTTATTTTGAACGATGTTAAAAACTTATGTGTCTATACATACAAGCATGGCGGCACTTCATTTATGTTGTTAAGTGATTCTTATTGTTCTAGCGTTATGTATTACAAGACTATGTATCTGTATTTGCCAAGATCTTGGATTTTTGATTAAGGTAAGTGGACATTCTTCTTGCCTATTTCACTCAGTATGACTTATGTATCAATACGGCGGTTGGGCAGGGAAACCCAACTCTTGAAAATTATTTGGATATCAAGTTAATTTCACTAATTTTACTTCTAATATTCAAACTGTTAGAACTCTAAATTAAAGTTCAACATTTTTCAGACATAATAAATTTTCTATTTTAATTAGAATTTCGAAATTAAATTCAATCATTTACATGAAGAATTAAGTGTCTCTTTAATAGCTCTAAGTTCAAACCCTTTTTTTTTTTCATTAAACTTGCCCTCAATAGGGAGGTTGTAGGGTTCGAACCCCCACAACCCCCTTATTTCTCTCTTTTCGCAACGAGCGGATGCTGTGTGATGTGGAGTGGCGTTCGAAAACCCCCACACCCCTCTATTTTTTATTTTAAATAGGGGAGTGGCAGTGAGGTTCGTGGAGTATCGAATCCCCAAGCCTCACTTTTATTATTTTCGCCAATTTCACCTTCAGCGATGAGTGAGGTAGTGGGTTCGATTCCCACAGCACTCGAATTCCTCATGGGGGTTTTTTCTATTTTCTTTGTTTTTCGCGAACTGGGGAGGTCGTGGGTGCGATCCCACGCCTCCCATTGACTGTTTAATTAAGTGTCCTCCTTCTCCTTTCCCCAATGTCGCGTGTCGATCCCTCGTCCCCCAACATTTTTCCTTATTTTTTTTTTTACGCGAAATATTACTTGAACGATTCACACAAAAAATTTGTAAATAGAGACATAAATAAGTATTTCAAAGGGAGTAATTGTCCTTTCACGTTTTAAATGAATAATAAATATCAATTTTAAATCAAAAACGATTGTATTTATTTATTGTAAAGGTTATTTGGACTAATTTGTGAAGTAGTCTCTAATCCAAATAGTACTATCTCTCTCATACGCTCCTGAAAGCCTCTCGATCAAGTTCCTCAATTCTCCTCAATTTATTTCTGCCAAAACATCAACAGTTTTCATGCTTGAAGAAGCTAACAAAAAAATTTTTTTTTAAGCAAAGAACAAAGAAAAAGTAATCAAACGTCAAGGCTAAGAAGAGGTTTGTCGAGAGAGGGGTACGTTGAAGTGAATTGGCGGGTTTGGAGGAGTTTGGGCGCAGCGGCAAACATTAAAGTTGGAACATCGATTAGGTAGGGTTTTTCTCTCTGGTCCCTTTCCCAAGAGACCCCTTAAGGTTCAAGATATCATTCGAAAACTAGGGTTGTTCCCTTTGTTGTACCTTGGTCACTAGCTCCCAATGGACTCTAGGTTGGGTTTATGCTTGACTGGTAGATTTAGATGTATAAGTAGGTTTTCGCGATGAATTATGATTAGGTTGTGGACTTGGAACTCGTTACTGAAGGACAACCATTGTTTTTCTTGAAAACTAAGTAGTTACGTTGAATGAGATCTCTATGTAATGCCTCCAAAAAGTTAATGTAATTGATTGTATTTATGTTCTATTGTGTGTATAATGGGTTGTACCAGATGATGTTCTTATGATGACGATTTAGTAATGATTAACCATCTTTTTAGCCAAACAACCCATAAAAGATGCACTTACACTGGTTATCCTAGTCTACGCTTTTAGGCCTTCAACCGTGCCCCTCTTGCTTCCCCCTGAATTGCACCATGACCCCCCCTCCAGCCCCACTGCCCCTTCCTCTTTCGCCTACCGTTTAATGCAGGAAATCTGGAAAATTTCTTCCTTTTTCAAGGCTGCGGGCCGCCAGGATTCGAACATCGGGACCTCACTGTGAGGCTTTTTGTGCTGCAGCGTAAACCCCTCGTGAGTTAGAACTGACGAAAGAAAAGAAAAAAAAAAAAGGGGGGCTGGGGGGATTCGAAATCGGGTAATGGAACGAGGAAGAAAAGAAAGGGCAAAAAAAAAACGAGATGCTTGGGGGCGGGAAAAGAACCCAAGACCCCCAGTTCGCGAAAAAAGGGCGGGAAAAGACATAGGAAATGGACGAAGGAGTGGATTGCGAACCACGGACCGCTAAGGTGCGCGCCGAGAGCGGGGCAAATGGGGAAGAAATAATAACGCTGAGGCGTGGGAAATCGACACCCACGACCCTCAAAGAGTAGCAAGTAAAAAAAAAACTATATATATATATTATCTATGAGGGGCGTGGGGGTTTTCGACCCAACCCACATTCACAGCTCCCTCCCTCAGCGAAATAAAGAAAAATAAGGGGGGCTGGATTGTGGGGCGTTCGAACCCACAACCACTCCCTATTCAAGGAATTAAATTAATAATAATAATAATAATACAATTAAAACTTCTAAGTAAAGTTGGACACATTAATTCTCTACGTAAACATTGAGATTTAATTTTAGCAATTTTAAGTAAAATAGAATATTAATTCATTGTATGTTAAATATGCGATTTTAAATCAGAATTCTAATTAAATTAAAACATTATGCTTTATGTAAATGATGAAATTATTTAGAATTCTAATTAAAATAGAAATTTATCTTGTCACGAACATATTGAGATTTAACTTTTAGAATCTAATAAATTAGAAATTTTCTTTCATGTAACTGATGAAAATTTGATTTTAGAATTTAATAAAAATAGAAATTTATTATGTCACGAAAATGTTGAGGATTTAATTGAGAGTTCTAAATTTATGAATAGTGACTAAAATCAATGAAAAATATTAAATGCTACCAAATAATTCAAGATTTGGGTTTCCCATGCCCAACCTCGTATTGATACATAGTCTACGTGAGAGTACAAATTCAAGGAATAATGAATCAGGTGTCAAAAATTCAAGATTGGTATATATAAAAGATCATAAGTCTTTGTAATACAAATCTTAGGAAAATAAGAATCCCTTAACGACCTAGCATGCAGGTCCCATGGCTTGTATGTATAGAAACGCTAAGGTTAAAAACAACGTCTCAATAAAAATCGTGAAACCTAAGAGTACGTAATGAAATGAAGGAAGAATGTAGGTGACAATCATGATTGGGCTAAGTTCTATGAAGAGAGCAATCTCAAATTGAGCCTAAGTATTTACATATGTACTCATCAATTAGAGTGTTAAGAAATGAATGAGACCAAGTTCTTCTATAAAGACTTAATGAAACCAACATTGAGTTAAATAATACTAATAATGAGATTGAAAAATAATCCTATTGAGCTATGATGCCCTCATATAGACGCCAGTTACCATGATTATGAGTTGCTGTAATGGAAAGCTTATACTGCGCACGATAGGCCGTATGAGCGGGTGTGCCTTTTTCGTGCACGGGCGGCGGTTTCCTACCTCTCTCTATGGACGGTCCGTTGGGGTATGGGGTTAATCCTCTCGTCTTGACTATATTGCCACTATAGGTATCGGCCGGTGGTTCACTTCCCCTCTAGTATCATGTTATGAAGCTGTGGCGGTGATGCACTTTTTCGTTATGT